>JBBMOE010000010.1:3221799-3557077 GCA_037975065.1 Chaetodon trifasciatus | reverse complement strand
TATTAATATTAATATCATCATCACTATTACTAGGCAGAGAGTTTACTCATCTTTGAGTGAGATATTGGTGACATCAATATCTGCAGTATCATCATGTTTTACATTTAATTCCTCGATATTGTGATACATCAAGTTCTGATGATGCTGATAATCATCAACATTAAGTTGTAATGTCTTTAATTATTTTGCATAAATACCATCATCTCATAATTATGACATTTTGTATCTCATAATTCTGCCAGTTACATTAATTTGAAGCAATTAGCCAATTAATGAATGGGCAGAAAATTAATCTGCCACAATTCTAAAGATCAAATAATCATTCGTGGCCTAATTCTTAAAGCAAAAATGTCAAATGTGACTTCCTCAGTTTTATTATCTTTGTAATTTGACTATTGTTGGGTCCCTGTCAGATGACACAGAACTCACTATTTCTTGACTAAACAATAAAAAAGATAACAATTTCAGCCTCACAGATACGATAATGCTGTAGAACCCGGGACACTAGGCGATCTTGGTGTTTGG
Source organism: Chaetodon trifasciatus (assembly GCA_037975065.1). Classification (NCBI taxonomy): domain Eukaryota; kingdom Metazoa; phylum Chordata; class Actinopteri; order Chaetodontiformes; family Chaetodontidae; genus Chaetodon; species Chaetodon trifasciatus. The sequence continues at coordinate 3,556,552 of JBBMOE010000010.1, read as the reverse complement.
GGCCTTTGGAGCAGCTGTTGGTAATCCAGACCTGGTGTTCAGCAAAAGTCTGCTTAAAGCCTCTGAATCATTTATTTATGCAGCGCACCTGCTTGCCTACTCGCTAGATGGCGCTGTCCCCCTTCACGTCTTGGGACTGTGGGAGTCCAGTCACCGGGGGACAGGCACATGCCTCCCTGCCTCTCATGTTTCCTCTCACTCTGCTCTCCGCTGTTCAAACCTCGGAGAGGGAAAAGAGACAGCAGTGCGCGCTCCTCTCTCTCTCCACACGCCGCCAGCAGGCTGATCGCTGTCTGCTGCTCCGCACCAAGTCCTGGAAAATATCCTGCGGAGCCACGTAAACGCAGCTTGATTCATTATATAACCAGCGAGGGACAAAAACTGCAGCAGGGTATCAGAGCTGGTCTCCAAGAGATGTCCTGCATGCACAATATGGTGAGCGCCAATATTTTCTAATCTTTTCGTGATCCGCTCCCCCCTGCACATGCAGCCGGAATGTGTGGTAGCATTAGTGCGTAGTTTGTTGTGGTCCATGATGGTGGCATGTTCAAAACTTTGTGCAGACTTGAATGAATAAGCTTGGAAACATGCTGGACTGTGAAGATTCAACTACGGGCACGGTGCTGCTCTCAGCTGGATCACAGCTGTCCCTTAGTCCCTAAATCAGGGTTAATGCTTACAATGTGTTTTCACTGTTGTCCTGGCATTTGCGAGATCTTCCACTGTGTGTATGAGAGAGGGAAGGAGGAGGAGGCCAGAGGATGAGCAGTTATTTTTTGGTCATTTATTTGCTGTCACTTTGCAGCTCTGGTGGTCTCCTGCACTTCCACTGCAGCGTATTGAGCAGCGTTTGGCCGGCATGGCTGTAAATGTTTGGGTTGAAGCTCACACTCCAGGGTCTCTTTTGATACACAGGAGTTTGGGGACAAAAGCTGTGTCTGTGTGTGAGAGGGTCCGTGTGGGTGGAGAGTCTTGGGGACTGCCAGGCTGTTGTCGTGGAGACCAGAGGCCACAGGTGACCTCTGACCTGAGGACTCATGGAGCGTTGCAGGAAGAATCCTTTAGTGTGGTGGTTATGGGTGCGTGCTGACGCAAGTGAAGGAGCGCGTCCGACAATGGAGAGACAATAGATGTGTGAACTGTTGTTAGAGACTGCGTTGGCAACCGTTGCTGTAATTTAGGAATGGATTATAGGAGAATTCAAAGAGGTGACAGTGGGGTGATTTACTGCTGTCATGTGAGTGTGTATGACTGATCACTGCATGGCAGTCACCCTGACAGCGTAAGTATTGTTTGGGGTTAAAGTCACCACACAAGAATGCATCTCTCCATCTCATCCAGCCCACTTCTTTATGACAAAGAGGTGACTGAGAGTCAGGGGTGAGATGTGAGGCTTTGCCATCAGCCCTCCAGTATCACCAACTGCAAAAACACATCAAAACAAGGCAAACAGTGCAGTGTTAGCTCGAGCTGTGTGAGGTCAGGACTGGTTGTAGATGAACAGTTTAAAGGGTCAGTTCACTTAAATTGTATCGTGTTTTGTCATTGACCTCATTTTCCATGCACTCCAGTTTTTTTGTGCAGATGTTTTGAGTTACCAGACTCTAGAACTTCAGCCAACAAGCCAATAAAATAGAGATGGATAGAATTTAATTTGCACTGCTAAAGATGTTGACATTGATGTTGTTGTTATCTGACAGATTTTGTGATTTAGGTTTACTGGCCCTTTAAGGCTGTGTTAGAATAAAATGAGTTGCCTGTTTTAGTTTCTTTAAATCATTATGATCACTTGATCTGTGGAGCCACAGAAAACTATTTGTGGATCATTCTGATGACCGCTTGATTTTTTTTAGGTAATTTATCTGTCAAATACAACAATGTGTGCTGATTACAGCTTCTCGAATCACCGTAGAAAGAATATGGTTGGACTTTTTGGCTGTCTGTCACTCTAAATGATCGATTTGAAGACACTGCTTTTTTCTTTTCTTTTCTGCCGGCTTGTGATGGCCATATGTCATCATTTTGAGCATTTTAGAGAATTTCAGCAAAAAATCTATAGATTAGTCATCATTAAAATATTTGCTGTTTACATATTATTAATGTCCTCAAAGAAGTGATTATTGCCACATTATCAACACTGTGATATGCCATGAAAAGTATCATGATGCCATGATGCTTGATTTTGTCAATGTCTCAAAGCCCACCTGTTAAAGCTAAAATCTTATTGGGATATTTTTGATGACAACCTATTAGCACAGTCTGTCTCTTTGCTGCTCTTCTCTCAGCAGAATCAGCCAGACAGCTGATGTGATGTCTTCATTCAGCTGTTTGAGCTCCCAGGGGGTTGACACTCCCCTGTGTGTGTGTGTGTGTGTGTGTGTGTGTGTGTGTGTGTGTGTGTGTGTGTGTGTGTGTGTGTGTGTGTGTGTGTGTGTGTTTGTGTGTGTGTGTGTGTGTGTGTGTGTGTGTGTGTGTGGGTACATGCTTCTCCTCAAGGCACTGGCAGCTGATGAAACGCTAATTCTGCGGTCAGATGTCTGCTGACCATTTGCTTAGTGGTGCGAGAGAGGAGCATGCACACTCCTTTCCATCATGCAGTCATTTTAACTAAACTCCACACCTCTGTATTCCCACAGTCTAATGTTAGTCCTGATGTAAAGCTTAAATAATGGTGCGACTAAATGCTGAGCCCAGTAAACCCAACATCCTGATCACCACTGTGAACTATTACTATACTCTGGCTTTTTCACGTTACATGTAAATGCATAGCAGGTCAGTCATGCATGCTACAGTCTAGCAGATGGTGCAGCGGGGAGAGTGCAGTCATCATGGCACTGTGTTGGTAGACAGAGATTTCCCCTCAGGCCAGCCAGCTAATCAAACACTAATCAGCCCTTCTTGCACTCACTGACTTCAGTCTGTCTCCTCTCCTCAACTCTGTTTCTGTCCCTCCTCAGATTTTCTCCTTTCTCCCCATTTTCTCATTGTTTGCTCTTAATCTTGGCCTCATTCTTTTACTCTCTCTCTCTCTCTCTCTCTCTCTCTCCCTCCCTCTCTCTCCTGTCTGCACTCATCTCATTGACTCTTTATAGACAAGGCCAAACCTGATCTCTCTGAGGAGAAAGTGTCGCGCTCTTACACTTAGAGCTTTCAACCCTTGGTTATCCCTCGACCTGTGGCTGCCTTGATGCGCTCTCTGGGCCGTCTGTCGCTGCGATTAAAGCCTGACCGGGTTAAGAAAATCACTGTGGGACTTGGCCAGGTGTGCAGGGCTGCCTACCTGCATCCTGCCACTGTTGGATTTAAGGCTCAAATCTATCACTGTGAAGGATAATAGTTTGCATGACTTTATTGTCAATAGAATAAAAAAAGGGGGTCATCTGTGTGTAACTGCTGGGAAATATACAGGATGTCCCATGTCATTCTGCACTAGGTGATCAATTGTTGAATCACATTAACTAACCGGCTCACACAAATGTGGTTAGCTTCACAGTCTTGTGTGAGTTTGACAGCAGCTCAAATTTAATTAGTCTCAGTAAAACATTGATTTCTTACACAAATTCAGCTGGGTCAAGTTGTAGGTTGTAGAGGCTTGAACTGAGTTCCTTTCCAAGTGCCAAGCCAGAGAACACACCCAAGTTAATCATTATCCCCAAGTGGCAGGTGTTTAAAGCTGAAGATTGATTTTGAAAGTATTGTGCCATTCCTGGCACATCCAGACAGATTTAAAACTAGAATATAATAAAACTACAACCTCATTAATTGAAAAGAAACTGCATGAGCTGCTCTCATCAATATTTTAATCTTATCAGTGTTCAGCTGACTAACATGAACAGAGATGCTTGTAGCTCTGCAGTTCTCTTCAGTTCTGTGGAGCTTTTCAAACACATTTTAGCTCATTGTTTTGGTATTACAGTCAGCAGCAAATTTCCCAAATTTGGTTTTGGCAGGCAGTGTTTTCAGCAGAAAAGCCCTAAAAGTTCACTGTACTGCAACTGCCCAGGTTTCCCAGTTAGCAGTTGGTTAGTTAGTTAGTGAACGTAATGGAGCATTAAGCAGGAAAAGGACCAGATATTTTCCTCAGGCGTTGGAGGAGACCAAACCAGAGCAAAAAGGAATGTGGCAACAAAAACCACTAATATTGCTTTAAAGAATAATCCACCCATAAACATGGTGCATTTTTAGTACCTGCAGGTGAAATGCAGATTTTGCCAAGTTCTGTATCACTGACTTCAGAGGAAGTAGATCAGGCAGGTTAAGGCAGGAAAACCAGGTCTGCTAAGGTACTATGATCACAAAACAGCACTTGGAATGCGAACATCACAGATTGATGATATATGACGGCATGCAGGCATCAAAGCACAGGTGGAAGCTTTTCTGTGGCAACAAACTGAGATGTCTGATGTCGACACAAGTACATTTTCTCTGTTTTCCTCGTCTACAAAGAGGTCAGAGCTCTTTCCACACACCTCATTTTCATTTTCATCTTAAACATAGCCACATCATCTGCCAGAAAACAGAATCAGCTTTCAGAAACTTAATAAAATAACTCATGGAAAGCGACAATATATAAGTGTAAGTGTGAATATGCATGGGTGGATTTGGCATAATGCAGAGCAGGCTTTGTAGCCCACATGCTTATTCCTGTCAATCAAAATCTCCTCTGCTGCAAGATGAACCAGACTCATCATATACTCAATATTTAATCACAGTTAAGTCTACTGTGCCCAGCGTTTCCTGTGTTATTGCTGTGTGGTTGCTCGACGTGCCACCTGAACAATAGTTTTATCCTCATGGGACAAGTGGGACCCCTTGACCTTCCGAGGGGAAAGGTCTGGGAGTGTGGGAGGGTGGATAGACCCCATACTGTGACCATTGTCTCTAAATGTCACCAACTCCGAAGGGCAGAAGGAAATAGCTGCTAACTCTCATCCTGGGACTATTGTCTTGTTAACGAATGTTTTTTTTTTCCCTCGTGAGTCAGCCATGATGTGTTCACCTCAGCTCAGCCTTATCATTTCCTCGTGTTTTTATTGATCGGGCTTATCTTCCCGTGAGGAGCCCCCGCACACACCTGCCTTCTACAGATATCAGCAGCAACGGTTACCCTGTGTGTGTTGTGTGCAGAGCACTTGGCCCATGTCTCTTTTATTTAGTCTGAAGAGTTGTAGCATTGCAGAACAAAAGGCCATGAGTCGAAGCTCTCCTCTGCAAGTGGGCATTGTTGTTTATTTATATCTGCGTGTGGAAGTAGCAGTCGTCGAGGCAGCCGCGGCTCTTTTCTCTCCAGCAGCTTTTCAGTTCACTGTCACATCCTGTTCTTTTACATAAAATCAATACGGTGGATTTAAAGGTTACATTCGATCATTGTTAGCTGGAACAACAGTGAAGGCTCACTGTGATTTTCATCTATTTGTCTTGTTTGTTGTTTGTTGTTTGTTCGAAAATGAACGTATTCACTTTCTTGCTGAGATGTAGATGAGTAGATTGATACCACTCTTTTATTTCTTTGTGAAGTATGAATAGACTAGCCAGCAACCGTTTAGCTTGGCTTAGCACACAGACTGGAAGCAGGGGAAAACAGCTAGCCTAGATGTGTCCAAACGTAGCAGAATCAGCTTGGAAAAAGAATTTGTTGTTTTTAACGCTTGGATTTTGATGCTAGCATTATATTTACCGGACAGACATTGGAGTCTTCGTCCAACTTTCGACAAGATGAATAAATAAAAATGTCAAACCGCTCCTTTAAGACTGGAACTCCTCTCTAATTGTTCGTTTTTGTTTCTTTTTTTTGTGAAATCTGTCTTGTGAAATAAGATGTCAGCTTGCTGACAGGAATTCAAAATGCCATATTTCTCTAAAAGAGCAAATTCCACAGACAGACACAAGGAGCTCATGTGATTTCTCAAGAGCCAGACATTCATCATGCTTCCCATACCAACTTCCTGTATTGTTATTGTCCAGAGGAGCTTAGGCAGAGGAAATGAGTCTAGCCCAGGTTGTCGTCTTGTCTAGTTGACTGGTCAAACAGGTACAGTATCTGATAGCAGGCCCCGACTCGTTCCTCTCTGTTGTTTCTGCCTTGTATTTCCATCTATGGATCTCCACATTCCTCTACTCTCTTTACCCTGTCCTCCCTCCTCCTTCTGTCATTTTTACATCCATTCGCGCATGCATCACCTTCACCACTCCTCCAGGTTCCCAGAGCTTTCTTGTTGGAGCTGCTCTGTCGGCCAGCTGGGAGACTTACAACTGAGAATCTGTGGAATCTGAGACTGGATATGCCTGTGGGGCCCAGACGTAATGACAGGGGTACGGCGGCACCTGCTCAAGTGTAAGACTGGGCTGCCTTGCTTTGATGGGGTTATCCCCTCCTTTCATTTTTTGACTGATTTTTCTTCATATTGCACCAGGCAGGCCAAAGGCCACCATGAACTCTCACATTCTCTCTCTGGAATGCCTTTAATAGCTTGCCAATCTCTACATCTCTGGTTGGCAAGGTGCTTTATTAGCTGGGATTCCTGCGTGCCCACCTATTGGTGCCAGCTTTAAGAAGTCCAGGTACCTCCTTCACTCCCCTCAGCTCTGCAGCCCACAGCACATGGCGAGGAGAGAAGAGGAGTCACTCTCTTCTGGTGAAGGAGCAGAGAACAATGTCCTCTCTTTGCTCCCTCCTGAAATGCAAGTGTCTCCAGTTTGAGTTATGTAACTTGATCTGGTGTAGAACCCGTCCAGTTACCCAGCCTCAGGAAAGGAGACTTACACTCAGACTATTGTCCAGACGGTCCACACGGAGACAGCCCCCACACGTTCTCATTTTCCACTTGTTCCTCATCTGTACTCTCTTTTCTTTCCTACCCTCATCCTTCTTTCTCTGTATTAGTGCTGTCTGTCCTTTAACTCAAGTCTGATCCCTCATTATTGTCTTATCATCTATGAGCAAACAAGACACATTGCATAGTTTTTTTTTGTCTGGTGAAGCTGGCTCTCATATGTCAATGCAGGGTCTGAATTGACCGTCTCAATGCTGGTTCATGCGGGGCTTTTGTTTCTGGAACTGGGAGAACAAGTCTAACCATACTGGCCCCTGAGAGGGCTCAAAGCTCACAAAGAGAGGAGCAGGTGAGGCAGGCAATAGGAGGAAAAAGGTGAGTGGTGTAGGGTTAGCAGGAAAGTACCAGGCTCTCTCAGGGGAGTCGAGGCTGACTTATAACTGCAGCAGAGGTCAACTTTTCTCCCAGTTTGCTCTGCAAAGCACACAGGTAAACCTCCAGTGATGCTGCTGTCTGTATTGAAACCACCCTCACGCATGGCTTAAGGTCAGCTTAGTCATCCATTTAGATCAGTGCAAAGTGATCCTGTCGTGGCCTGCAGGTCAGTGGTTGGGACCAGGCAGCTCCCTCCCATCCACACCTCCCAACTGCCATCAGAGACTGAGAAACAGGAAGTCATGTGGCGTGATAATCAGTAGCGCGAGCATGAGCCAGAGAGAGAGAAATAGGGTGAGCATGAGATCAGGAGCGGAGAAGTGAAGTTTCAGGTGGACAAACAGGTAAACAAACACACTTCTTTTTCCCTTTTTCTATCTTTTTATCTGTCAGACTCATGTCATCAAATGATCCTTGTCTTTATTTGATTGGAAAAGTCAGTGTTAGGATACTACAAGTACCTAAACACCACAATCTACTGTGTGATACTGGACTTCAGATCAAAACAAGAACTCACCTAACCTGTACATGTATATTTAATACATTCCTGAGCCTGTTTATATGCCGGCAAGCTCAGCGCGCTCTGAACTCGCTCTGATTTAAGGCTGCATTGTCAACAGAACAGCTTAAGCTGCAGAGAGAAGAGGGAAGTGGGCTGATAGTTAATTACTCAGGCGTGCTTGTTTGCAGTGGAGCTGAATTGGAATTAGCTAACTTTTCAACTAAATCTTTTCTCCTGGGCAAATGACGTCACACTGAGCAGCAGCCCCGGCCTCCACATTCACTCCCAGCACAGAACAAATATGCTAATTAATTATTGAATGTCCCAAAATGGAGCCACATGCTGCTTAAAGAACAATGCATACACCGTAGGATTATCTGCTCCACTGAGCTGCGCATCTTGATTTCTTCGATAAACCCTCTTTCCATTATGTGCATTCTTCTTCTGTTTTTTTTTTTTTTTTTGGATGATCTATTTGTGTTGCTGGAATTCCCCTTGAGGACTATTCATGGCTTAGTGTTGTACCCAAGCTAAGTAACAAGATTTCATTGGACTGACTTTGTTGTTACAATTGTAGAGCTTGAGGCCAAATGTCACAAATCCTCCTGTTTCACTGTTCTTCCTTGTTGTCATTGTTAACTGTGGACGGTAAAGTTGTGATCCGAGTTGGCTGAACAAGCTGAGTTTTAGTGGTTCCCACTGTGCTGCTTGTCAGCACCAACACACAACAAACAGTCACTTTATTTACAGAGAAACACCACAGGAGGAAAAAGTGCTGATCCTCTGACTCGACATCAGCGTGCATCAGCATCTGTGTTTACTACTGGACACGCGGCCTGCTCGGCTGGTGTTACAGTGCAGAAGAGATCAAAGAAAAAGTTTGCTGGGATGTGATCAGGAAAGCTTTTTATCTCTGCATAAATTGGAAAGTATTAACATCTAAAGCAGTCATACTGTGGGTCAGTCCATATCAGCTTATTCCTCTGAATCCCAATCAATTTTCAGCCGCAGTTCACACGTTGTGTTTGTGCTGAGTGTGTGGTCTAACAATGACGGTGTGTGGATGGATGCCCGCACATTCGCTGCAGCGTTTGAGTGGAAGTGGTTCAGGTGTGGGTCGATGCAGGAACCACTCAATTTCTTTCACTGTAATCACAGAACGGTGACTCCTACATGAACCGCTCCAGGAAACAATGAAGCCACAGAGAGGAAAGAGAGGGAGAGTCCCCACAAACGTCCCCTCTATCCTCGCTGTAATGAATTTAATAAGAAGCTAGCTCACATGCTTTTGTCTGTATCAGCTCAATTTAGCACTAAATTGGCTCCCGAGCTCTGATTATGTGGTCCAATTATCAGTCATTAAATGTCTAATATTACCAACAAAGCTCTCATGGGAACCAAGGTGCTGTGGATAATAGAAGCTGTTGTTTAGGTTGTTTATAGATATATATATATATATTTAATCTACAACACTTCAGGGCCTGTAGCAGAGACACAGAGGCCCTCTACATCACCCGTATCAATGCTGTATGGTCCATGTGAAGGCACATTAATTATTTGCTCGTGAGAAATGTAAGGAATGTGAGTTTCTTTCCTCACATCGCTCTCTCCCTTTACATTCTTCACTCTGAACTTCTGCTCACAAGCTGATAGCAGCAGTTGGCAAACACTGTGCAGGCTTTGCTGGTGAACAAGGTGAACAGAAACTAAACAGAGAACTTGAACTGGATTCAAGATTAGGTGAAATAAATAGCATGTCATTCTGTTATTTGCTTTCTCACAAATTCCAATGATGTTAGGTGAGGAAATATGCCTGCACAGTGCTGTTTTTACAGTTGTGGACTTCCTTGATCACATCAGGGGGAGACTAGGAATCTGGAGGAATCATCTCATCACTGTAACATCCTCAAAACATGTAAACACATTGGTTTTTAATTACAGCAGTCTCATCATACCAGGCCAAAATGATCATCCAGACAAGAAGCATGAAAATAAGATGCATAACATGGTGCAAAAATGTGTCATTCTACCAAGATTGGTCAGAATGGCACCATCAGTGTGAAGATGCACCATCCCTACTTGGTCTCCATCACCTTAAATATAGTGAATGTCCCATATAGGGTGTTACTCTTACACGTCTTTCTGTATTGTTTGTGTCAAGGCCCAGAGAAATACAGTAATTCTCTTTTTCCGAAGGATTCAATTGTTCAGAGAGTCCATTAGGAGCTCTGTCAGCAGCAATGTTAGCTGTGACAGCACCAGACGCCTTTTCTCTTGATGTATTAAAAGTGAAACATGCTGTTGGAACATAGGAAAAAGTGAGGCAGGCAGGCAGACAGGGTTGTGTTAAAATAACAGTAATCCTTATCAATAATGGGATGAACAAGTTCTACAGTGCAGCACAAGAACAATGTCCTTGTCTTCTACATGGATCATCAGCTGGTGAGGATGCTGACTTTTATCTGGAACATGCAGCTTTAGCCTCAGTCTTTTAGCAAAATATCATGCATGTAGCCATAAAGTACATATTTAAGACCCCTTTTACAGAGTTCTTTAATAAATCAGCCAGATTACTAATGCAGGAGTCAGTTGTGATGGTGGGATAAATGGAGAGTTGTAAGACATGCAGTTGTTGCTTGGTACATATGAAATTAGAAAGTCTATTTTTAGTGAAGGCACACAGTGTTTTAAATGATTTTTGCCTTTTTGAGATTTAGCTCTAGTATTAGATCGTTAACATGTTGTTTTCACCACTCAGGGTGATTGATAGATTAGAGGTTGGACTTGTAACCTAACAGAGGGATCAACACATTCATCTCAACAACATTAGGGATTATGTAATCACACCCCAAAGTGAAGACTCTTTGATATTTTATCAAAACAGACTCTTAGCACTGTTGGAAGAGAACCAGAACAGGGTTGTTGTTGAATAAATTTCTGCATAAATTACACTAAAAATACATTTGGAGGGAAGAGGTTGCCCTGTGAACACACTCCCTGGGTTGCCATCTTCTCACACTGAGGCAGCTTTATGTAACATCAGTCAGATCCAGATCAATAAAGTTCCATGAAACACCAGTGCAACCAGTCACCCTAGATAACCCCAACATTGCTACTGTAGTCAGAGCCAGTAATTGAATTCTGTGCAGAAATACAATACTGTAAAGTCAGCAGAGGCAGCACAGGCCAAGGCACGCTGTGCAGACCTCCATCAATAGGCTAACAGATGCAAAGAGAAGAAACTGGCCTCAGCTGGTCCACCTCAGAGGAAGTCTTGACAGCTGATTTAGCAGAGTGAGTCCAGGTCAGAGTCAGGCATGTAGGATCAGGACTTTGAGACCTTAACAGAGTTGTATGGCTCATGAAAACTAAACCTGCTATAACCGCAGACCCTCTAAGGTAGCCATTTTTTTTCCCAAATTGTCCTTCAAGTTTTCAAGGTTTTCAGTACTGGATGGCTAATTGTGGAGGCTGCTGTGGAAATCATTCACAAAAGTTTGATAGTATTTAGTGATCAGATTTAGAAGTCTCGTCCATCTACTCTGCATGGAGAGCCAATTGAAGACAGAGCCAGCTTAAAAAGTGTAATTTACAGATATTAATGAGATGGATGGCAGGCATGGCAGCATTTGGTGAGGAAGGATTTATCTTTCAATGGTTCCAATATACTGTAGATTTGCTGGACAGGCTACTTAGATATTTCAGTCATATCTGTTGATAAACAGCAAGATTTGTGAAATAAAGACTGTTTATCCAATGAAAATGCATCTCACATTAAACTCAGATTTGCTTCTAAATCACATGAGGCCCTGTGCAAATAGCCTTTCAAATGCCAAAACCATCAAAGATTTGTTGTCTAGTATTTAATTGATTCAAAACACATAATAGTGCACCACACAGTGCCAGCAAAAGAGCCAGACTTATATTCTATTCATCATAACGAGTTCAGTATTGTGTATAATACCGCATACAAGCTGTTCCAGTGTCCCTAAACGTGGGTTTTCTCCCCTGTCAGAACTGGTAGAATAAAATGTCTGTGTGTTCAATAGCATTCTGTATCTACGCCATGACCAAATATGACCTGTTGACCTCTGTCAAGACTCAAGTGTTCGTCATCAATGAAGACAGTGTGCAATTGAACACCGGGTCACATCCGAGCCTGTGAGTTATGTCCCACTTTTCACAGAGGCTGCTGCTCGTCTTGAGTGTGATGAAATGAAAGTCGACCTTTCATGCGAAATTCTGTCTGTGCTCTCATTCACAAAACGGAGGACAAGAATCACCTCGAGGCAGTTTAGCTCAAGACATCTGCCCAAATTTCCATTTCTGTGTGAAGTTTGTGTGTTGTCAGATTTTCCCAGATTTATGATACAACATGAGAAGCAAACTGCATTCAGACACACAGAAGGAACATTTCATGACCCTAACCCAGACTCTTCTTTTCAGTGCCTTGGCTCTGAATGGCCTCAGGGTCTCTGGAGAAAAACGAGGTCTGTCCTCCAGATTTGTCTGCCATCCATAATGAATAACCTGCTAACAATTAGAGGCTGTTGCTGAGGACTCTTCTGCTGTCGTGCCCAACAGCCAGAGACACTTTCACAACCACTCATTACACACTAGCATGTAAGAGTCAGTCAGAGAGTGGAGTTGCTTCCCATGTTGGGTGGTTCCTTCCTCATGGGCCTCCAACACAGCTCACCTTGCTGCTGTTGACAGATTTAGACAGTCAACACACAATAATATCAGCTGGAAGTTACATGAATTCAATGTTGGGTGCTCTGTGATAGAAACAAACACAATAACCATTGTTATTTGGGATAAATGATGAGATCCTTGCTGTTGTTGTACTACTGCAAACATGACATGAATCACTGTTGCTGGATATATAAAAGTATATAAACATTTGAAAACACTAGCCACACTAGCATTAGGTATAGCAATGCATTTTGTGCAGTTCTTTGGTTTATGAATAGATTTCTGCAAAATGAATGACATCCTCATCATTCACAGCTGACCTTATGTGCTAATTAACAAACATTGCAAACACTACCTGACAAACATCAGCATTTTAGCATTAGCTTTGTGAGTATGTTTGCATGCTGACATTAGCATTTAGCTCACATGTTTGTTAGAGTACAGGCCCACTAACCTGGCTTTTTCTTTTTTTTTGTCATTCTCTTCTTCTGCATAATTAACCTGTTTTGGCTGTTCAATGTGATAGAGCCATTTGTCCTCGCACGATAAGTCAAACATCTGACGCTGCAATAAAGCTCCATAACATCCTGTGTTGGCTTTGCTTGTTGACAGAAGGTGTCCCATAAGGAAGGCTATCAGGCTGTCAGAGTAGGAGTTAAATATAACACTGCAGATCTCTCTAAAATAGATAAAATAAGGCGGGTGGCTGATTTGGTAATCGCTCTATAGTGTTTTACACAACTAACAGCTGTGAAAACTAGCAATAGGGCTTGATAGCTTTGATGGAGCTTATATAATACAACAGAATGTGTGCTGTGTGGGTGTTTTAGATGTAACCTGCAAAGTTACCCCACAAACGTAAACAAACTTTGATCATGGAGCAGGGAGAGAGAGCGCGCCGAGGGAAGAGGGCAGAGGATCTGGAGCTTGCGTATGCTTTTTTGGGGGGCTGTGTTGAGTGACCCGCGAGCACACAAGTGTGAGTGAGCGTCGTGGGAGTGTGCGCTTGATGCATCAAAAACTGACGAGCCCGAGCTTGTGTTCTGCAAAGCATCTTTGGAATTTGGCTTCCCCGTCCTTCTCTCCTCTGTCTCAGTCCCAGCGCTGACCTGTGTCTCTTAAGGGTTTGAAATGTCCCTTCTTCACGCTCAAACATTCCATTGAGAGCTTTGCTTTCCCCACAGGACACCTGATTACAATATTTTAGGAGACAGTGCCCTTGAAACCCTGCTCCTGAAGGCGCCATGCTTTTGTTTTCTTTGTGATTGTAGTGAAGTGGCAGTTGTATGGTTTTCCAGATGAGTTAGGATATCATCCTTAGAAAAGTCAAGCCAAGACCTTCACTGTAAAGCCTCACTGCAAGCCTTTAGAGATCCACACGTCTCTGCAGCATGCTCCCTCACATCTTTCCTCTTTGGTATGCACGGCTCTAGATCAGCAGCACTGTACCATACTGACAAGAATCATGTGATTTTATATTGTGACCTGTGATGCATACTAGATGGGGACACACAGATTCACATGTTTAATGTACCTAAAGCAATTGTATACCGCAATATTTAAGACTGATACTTTCAGTTTTGGAATTATAGTTCTCAGTATCACCCTTCACCTATTTCAACATCGAATATTCAGTCCCACAAGGTAATTATACTGATGCTCAGCTACCTTCAGCAGGCTGACAAGGTGTGCTGACCAGATGTAATCAGTACATCTGTGGGAGGTTTTCATTGTTCATTCATGTACTATTTTTACTTTTTCCAGTTCACTGCGTTACACTGTTGCAAGGAAGCCACCAGAAACATGGGCAGCAGATGGAGCTACGCAGGCACAGTATCACGAGAATGGAGAGGCACTTTGATACACCGGTGTTAAACATTTTTATGTTTGATCAGAATGAGCAGCTTTCGAAAGAGCTCATCATTGAAAGAAGCATAAACCAAGAACAGAGCACTTTTCAATTAGACCATAACTGTTCAAGGCTGGTGGGAAGCACTGCTTTGATCCCTGTGTGTGTGTGTGTNGTGTGTGTGTGTGTGTGTGTGTGTGTGTGTGTGTGTGTGTGTGTGTGTGTGTGTGTGTGAGATTTAAGGAGGTGTGTTGCATCTCAGGGCCCCTTGGTTTGTCAAGGCTGGGCTGTAAATCTTGCTGTGTCTCCTGGTTTACTTGGGACCATAAACTAGAAGGCAATTATGGAAAACAACTGGATGCAAGATTTCATCAGTCCTGCAAGATTTGTGGCTGCAGCCTAAAAGGAATTTTACCCTCCTATCTGCCCAAAAGGAATTGCTTTGCCTCACCCGCCCTCACCTCAGCCCCATCTTCCCGGCAAGCATCGATTGGCCTCTCATGTCTTTGGCAGATACAAGAGACAAACTGAGTAAAATGGCGTACCTAAAAATACTGTGTCAGACCTTGGCCAGTGGCCATTAGGTTTGGCGCACTCATGATTTATTCATATGGTGTTAGGCACATACACACTCAGTGTGACCTGCATTGACTCAAATCCATCATGTCTTCTTCTGACCCGAAACACAGTAAGACTTCCTGGTCAGACGGCACCAGAGAAGTACCAAGTTCACAGTGTCACATTTTATTTGATTATATTAATCATCGCTGATTATCTGGTTTCCTTCCTCAGCCTCAGTTTGGACTGTATTATGTTGGCTTATTAAGAGCCGGATGCTTTAGTGGAAAGTTTTACACCGGGAGAAATGGTACCTCATGAATATAAACATGAGCAGCTTGGGCTGCTTTGATCTCAGCCTGGCGGAGAGCCCTGAGTGGAGTGGGCTGGAGCTGCCTGTGCACAGCTCTCTCTGCCTATTTTAACCATTTGCATAATTGTTATAACTGTCGAGGCCAGCAGTGCAAAGCACTTGATAAATGTGGATTGTATTAGGAGCAAGAGGAGGTGCCAGAGTGTCACTGCTGGTGTCTCTGCTCATACATCGGTGTGACGGCAAGTAAGAGAAATGGCTTTAAGGTAGCATGTGTCATGAGTGTGTGTTGACTGAGAAGTGACCATCAGGCGGATGGACAGCATAGACATTAATTGGGAGGAGCCCAGGTTCGCTCCCCCATGCAGCCATGCACCTGCCAAAGCCTCCTAGAGCAACCACCATACTGGGTTTTTAGCATGTTGCATATTGAAAGCAGCTTGGTTTCCTACCTTCCAGGCAGTCACTTCGTTCAGCTCATTCACTGTTGTTTACAAAAACAACATTCAGAGACATGAAACTTGCTTGAGATTGGCGAGCAATCCATCCTAGCGGCCATTTTTTTAATTTTCCATAAAGTTCTGCTGTTGTTTCATAGTAGTGCAGGAATGGGTTTGAAACCTCACCTTCTTGGTGCGTTTAAGGACACTCCAATATTAGAGTCACTTGCCAACAGCACCCTTTCTAATGCAAGAAATGTAATGAATTCATGTTTACTAACTGGTGATCTTTCTGGTTGGATCTTGTGACAACATGCCTTTATAGTCATGGTTTTTGCCAGCCCTATGTCAATTTTTAGTTGTCTGTGAATGCATGTAGGAGGAGAATGCATTACCATAGGATGATATCAGATGTTTGACATGGATCTTTATGATGGATTATCTATCTGAAGCAACTTTTAAGCCTCTCTGGGTTCTTTTCCTAATGAAATAAATCCAAACCAGTAGTTGCCTACAAGTTAGGAAAATAAAGATTTGCTGTATGGTTTGAAAAATAGTATACAAAACTGGTAGTGTGTGGGCTAAAACAAGCAAAAATGACCCTTTAAAATCTATGTGTTCTATAGGTGCTGCATATGCTGGCTGAGCCCAAAAGGAGAATTTGCCCCCTGTTAATAGTCAGACAGACTGCGGTGTGTTTGTGTGTTTTATGATCTCAAGGAGGTTTTATGGCTGTAGGGGGTGTTTATGCACGGGAAGTGAGGGGGTCAGAAGGGTGAAATCAATAGTGAGCCTTAATGAGGTTGTCTGAATAGAAGCAGGGGAGGGGATATGTGGGTTATTTGACAAGCGATGGTGGTGGGGGGGGGGGTTGTAGAGAGATTAGCTGTGCAGAGCTGAAGAGGCTCAAACTCACTTTGACAAAACAATAGTGCCTCTTAGGTAGGTGTTGGGGTAACTTGGCAACTGGTTTGGTTTTGTCAAAGTCAAGAGAAAATGTTCATCATATCGTTTCTGTTCTCTATAAAATGCCTACCTGCTGTGACTGACAGGGAACCTAATCTCAGGCAGACAGCCATCATATCGATTGAAAATGTATTCAGGCCATGTTAGACTTATGAAGGCACGTTTGGATACACGATTTTCATGAGAGACGGGAAATTTGCAAACAAAATGAGCTTTGCTGCACTCGATTCAATTGTCCATAATGTGTATTATTACCAAAGCACTTCTGTCTGATTTTTTCACTCTATTTAAGGAAATGAGCCCGGCTGTAGAAACCTAGTTAGATCAGAGTTATGTAACAGGATTGTGATGCGACATATGCTGCCCTACCTCATGAAAAAGTACCTCTCACATGATCCCATAGCCTTTTGATTTGCTGTCAGGACAGGATAACATGAGCGTCTCTTAATGGCGTTATGACAACAGCATCATGAAATAAAGATTTTCAGATTAGTTTGGGATTTGTTTTCTTTGCAAAGACATCATTTTACATTCATTGATCTGTATAAAAGGTTTTCATGGAGGTCAGTCTGTGCGTGTCTGTTCTGTGGTGGAGTGCTGTGCTGTGATGTTGTGGGAAGCTGCGTTGTAGCTGTGCTCGGAGACAGCTGTCTGCACAGAGAAACACAGCTGATGAAACGTCTGTTAGCCCAAGCTCGTCCTCCAGAGACCAACATCCAGTCTGGGTAGTGAAGGGGCAAGAGTGAAATGAGTTTATATTAGTGAAGGAAGAAAGACACAGATGTTGATTTTTTAGCTTTATTTATAATTTATTGATTTGTTGGTGCAGACAAAAATATCTCATCAACTATCAGATGGATTTCCATGAAATTTTGTACGAAGCATTCTTGGTCCCCAGAGGGTAAAACACACTGACTTTGGTGATCCCCTCACTTTTATTTATAGCATAGATTTTTTTGCGCACCACCATGAGGTTGACATTTTGTGTTTTTAGTGAAATGTCATTTCACCATTGACTGGATTGATAAGGATATTCATGGTTTCCAGAATATGATGATTTCATCTGGTGCCAACAACAGGGCAAACTTTTCCACTTCAAGATGTCAACATGTAAATAAATTGTAACATGTAACATCTATTTACATAACATGTAAATAGATTCAGACGTCGCAGAGGATAAATCCAATTGACTTTGGCGAGCCCCTCACTTTTACCTGTGCTTTAGCTAGTGTCTAGTTAGTTAGCAAATGCTGCCATGTCAACAGGTCAACCTGCTTCACTGTCCTTTGGGCACTCAGCTTATTTTCTACTTTTCCTTTTTACAGAGCACCTCACCCCCCCACAGAGCCCTGTAACCAATGGCAGCCTCAGTCCAGACTCTTCCTCTGACCCGTGGCCCTAACAAAACCTTCCGTAACCCTTTCCCAGCCCCGCCCCTCTCCTCCCGTTGCGGCATGGGAAGTGTAGGCAGTCTAGTGGAGAGGCCAGATGTGTCGCCAACAAAAGGCAGCCGTGCGGTGCCCCAGGTGAGACCGAAACAGACCAATGGCCTCCTGAAGAAAGGCTTCACCCAAAGGGAGCTACTCAACTACCTCAACATCACCAGGTGAGTGTTGCTATAAGGACGCTGTCATAGAACATTTAACATTTTGCACTTTTGAAGGCCAAGCAGTCTACAGGGTACTATAAAACGAGACAGGACTGACCTTAGTTGACACGCTGTGCTTCCAAACAGAAAAGAGCCTAAAGCAAACCCAAGCAGTGACGGCAAGAAAGACATTATCTCTGGCCTCGGCTCTGCAAGCTCCCGAGAGGAGGACAACCTATACGCCAAGGTCTACCATAAAGACGGCACCGAAGTAGATTTGACAAAGAACTCACTGCCAAGTGGGGGCAAGTATGAAAAGGTGAATATTGGTGTTTAATATGCTGTAAAAAGGTCAATTCAAGAAAATTCTTTCACCTGTTTGGAAGATTAAATCCTACGTTTTATCAAAGAACCTGTTTTTGAGCAGCATTTGCATTAGATTGTTAAACTTGTTTCAGCATAATAGGTCTTCATTTGTTTTAGGAAGCTATTCAGTCTCATTTTTAAGTCTGGATATTACATGGCAGCCAAACACAAGTATTCAGGCTTAAAGGTAACCAAAGTAAAAGTACTTTAAAGCATCATTTATAGCAGTAGGTATGAGAGGACTGGGTCTCAGTCACTGATTCAGGCACAGATGTATGACGACAGCACTGAGTTGCTTTTATACATGATGTGCAGCCAGTGACTGGTCGCTGGGGCTGTGTTAAATTGATCAGCGTGATGCAACACCCCCATGGCCTGCTACCAGCATAAATCAGCTGTAAGTCTCTTCCAGATCACCTGCACAGATTGTGAATCTGCCACTCGCTGTGTCCTGAATTTATTGCAGCAATCAAATCCCACCTTTTTTTCCTTGAGTTGATCAATGTTAAGAAAACAGAGGGTGGAACAGTATTGATTTAATAGAAACATTGTCATTTATTGGCACATAACCCAGCCCCCTTTGCAGCGAGTAGGGTCTCTCTCTCCCCTTTAGCCGTCACTCAGCCACTTTCTACTATGTTTGCATCCCCTAAAAGTGCCCTGAACTTTACCAACTCTTGGTTCTTTTCTTCCAGGCTCGTTTTAGGTCTTCTGCCTTCAAGCCAGTCACCCCCAAAAATTTCAGCTCCATGCAAAACCTCTACCCGTCTTCCAAGTCAGAGGATGTGGACCATGGCCTTTCCAATGGGCTGCACAGAGCCTATGCCCATGTCCCTAAAGCTGTCTCCACCTCATCCTCCTCTTCTTCGCCGTCCCGTCATGGAGGACTGACACCCAGTGGTAACAAGGTATCTTAACACATGATCACAGTGTTAAGCCCTGATCAGAGTGCCTTGGAAAAGTTTTCCTCAACTTAAACTTGCTGGGAAGTTGAGCTATGGGCCAGGCAACAGCTGAATTAGGGTTTGAATGCATCATCTAGTCTTTACAGAAGCACAACAATTATCTGTCATTATTATTTGTGACTAAAACTAAAATCTTTTCTCAGCCTATTAATGTTAAAGTGATGAATAACTATGTAATTATGACTGTAGGCCCTCTCCTCGGTGCGTGGGATGAGCCAGGAGGATGATAACTTGTCAGACTCGGGCCATAACTCCATGAGCAGCCTGCCGCCGTACCGGCCTCCCTTCCGCCCACATCTCGCTCACATCAGGTCTGCTGCAGCATTACTGTCTCTGCTCTATTTTATATTCAAAAGAAATGTTGCTATAATTGATTTTTTTAGACTTAATGACTGTGTGGGAAGTGATGATGGAAGAGATTTTAATGACCTTTGTGCTTTCTTTTTGTACCTTAGTGCATCTATGGGCCACATCAACACCATCGGCTCCCTGGACCGCACCTCTCTGGGCCCAAAGGCTGCAGGGTCAGGGGGCGTTGCCATAGGGGAGATGGCATGTCGGAGCATGGCAACTCTAAGCCGTCTGGCTCCATATGGAGGGGAGGCTCCACCTCCTTATGAATGGACGCTCTCCCTGTCTGTTGAAGAGGTGGTGAGTGTTGGGCGGATGGATGGATTGGGGGATGGATGGCTGGGTGGATGGGAGTATGAGCAGGTCGATATGATTTAGAGACATGTTGTCTTTTCCAGGTCCGGGATTTGGAGGAGCGCCTGGTGGAGAAAGAACATGAGCTGAAACAGATGAAAAGAAACCTGGATGAGAGTGAGGGCGCCATCGCTCAGGTGACTTTCATTGTATTTGTCTGTTCTGCACCATCAGTCTCTACATCCATCTGCCTCTCTTTTGAAGATTTGATTGACCCCCATCTGCTCTCCGCATGCAGGTGTTTGAAGGGAAACAGCGTCTATGGGAGAAGGAGGTGGAAGAGCTCAAACGCCTGTATGCTGCCAAGCTGCGTCAGGTTTCCCAGCATGCACAAAGGTCCCAGCGCAACCTGCAGTTGCAGCTGTTCAAGGCCCAGCAGGAGAAGAGTCGACTGCAAGAGGAACTCGACAGCCTGAAGCAGGAAAGGAGCCAAGAGCCTGGAGCCATGGCAAAACGAACCAGTCCGACTCTGGAGGAGACGCAGTGGGAGGTAAGGTCTTGGGAGGACAGGGGAGGGACACTTTATGACAAGGAGACGCTCTTAAAAAGTAGTAATTACAGGGCACAGTAGAGATAACTGAAGAGATAACTCCTTATTTGTTTGTCCTGTTAAAGCAATCAAAACAAGGCCCTTATTGTCCCTTTTTACTCTGTCTCTCAGGTTTGCCAGAAGTCAGGGGAGATCTCTTTGTTGAAACAGCAGCTGAGGGACTCCCAGGCAGAGGTGACCCAGAAGCTGAGTGAGCTCTTCCAGCTGAAGACGCAGCTCAGGGAGACTCGCACAGAGCTGCGCCAAAGGGAGAGCCAGATAGATGCACTGAAGCTGGTCCTGCAGGGGACCCAGCGTCGCAGATGCCCCTCTCAGACCACACATGAGGATGGAAAAGGAGCTGAAGAGAGTCCTTCAGCCGGGGCAACAGGTAGTTTCATGTATCTGTCTCTCACTTGTGTGTACACGCTTTGATGGTTGAAAGGAAAACAACTTACTGAGGCGCCACAAGCACAGATAAGAGAACCTCATTTGTTGACACAGCACTTAACCAAAAGTCTGAAAGCACTTTACATAAAACTGAGTAGCTCGACATTCAGACACAGGAAAAAATAGAATTGTTGTTGTAAGTGTTTCAAATTTGTGCAATCTGTGTAAAGTAAGTGTGCACATGCCAAGCTGACATGCATGCAAAATTGAGGGGGAAAAAGTCAAAGAAGCAGGATGATTATATGCCACAGATGTCTGTTTGACATCACAGCCAGTGAGGCATCGAGAGTGGGTTTCTTATCAACACAGCTGAAATGTGTCTGGGTTATTTTGAGTTATGATGTTTACATGCTTGGACCTAAAATCAGGTCATTTGACTAACCAGGTCAGGAGCAGAGTTCTCTACATGTTTAAAAGCAGCCAACGTCTTTCATAATATTTCCCCTACGGCTCTGCTGGACTGTATTTGAAGCCATGTGAACCTCTTTGTTCCAGGAGGGTGCGGGGGCTCCACAGAGGAGCGTCTGCGCGCAGAGCTCCTGCTGGAACGACGCCAGAGTGAGGCCCAGGCCATGGCTTTCGAGGAAGAGAGGCAGACATGGCAGACAGAAAAGGACAAGGTCATCCGCTACCAGAAGGAGCTGCAGGCCAGCTACCTAGAGATGTACCACCGCAATGAAGCACTGGAGAGGGAGCTGCACCAGCTGAGGGCAGGCAGAGAGCGAGGAGGAGGAGCAGGAGGAGGAGGGAGCAGAAATGGGACATTGGAAAGAGAGGTGTCAGAGCTGAAGAGTGAGAGAGCGGGTGAAAAACAAGAGGACAGACCTTCCTCTGGTTTGCCGTGGATAGAGAGGATTGAATCATCTGAAATTTGAGTGTGATTTCTTTGCAATGCAAACTGTTTTCTCCCTGTGGAAAGGTTTCTACGGAAACCCACGTCCACCACGAAAAGGAAAGAAAATAGACTTACTAATTTCAAATTATGAGTTAAGAAGTAAAAATTATGTGTTTGGCAAAACATTTGGACTCACTCAGACAAAATTTTAGACACTAGAGAAACATTTTGACCCTAGTCACCAAGCAATTAATTATGAGTAATAAATACATTTTGACTTGAATAATCTGAAATATGTCTAAATGTTGACTTCCTTAAAATGATTTCATACTAAGTCCAACTTTTGATTTCCCTACATGATCAGATGCTAAGTATGCCAAGTCATATTAAGTAAAAACAGAGACAGTAAGTCAAAATCTTGACTCACTATTTCAAACATTCAACTAATTATCTCATAATTTTGACTTTGAGAAGTATTTGGGTTTTTTTTTCTTCATGCAACTTTTCATTTATTGTTCTTTTCCTGGTGAAACTGGGCTTCCACATGTTCCTGCTCATTCCCCCCTCTCTGCTCCTGCACCCCTGCTGAGCACACTCAGTGTAACAGCACAGAAATACTGTCTGTGCCTCATCTCTCCTTGGAGGAAGAGTAGCGTCAGTTCTGTGAAAGTACAGCCAAGCACCTGGACTGTCCTGCTTAAGACTTTTTCCATTTACAAACCTGTAATTTAGGTAATTGATACGCTGACTATTTTGTGTTTATTTGGTAGTTACCTTTTGGTTTGGACTGCTTTATAGTCATGACTTAAACCAAAGGATTCAAAGGGATTTAGTATGGCCCAGGAACACCTGAGCACCTGTGCAGAGGGTTCTGGGGATTCAGGGCCCACCAGGGCTCTGGGAGGAAAGCTGCATCTCTGGGTTAAGCATCGAAGATTAAAGTTATCTGGTGCCAAGGAACTAATGCTAATTCTTCGCCATCAAGGAAACTGTGTATGCTACTTAAGAAACTGGAAATGTTGGACTTTCTTCTCATTCAGTTTCCCGCTCCTGTCAGGTGAGATCTATATATTTTGTACATAATGTAATTTTGACTTGACTGGCCTTTTTGTCCCTGTATTCCAAGCACACTGTTGTCTTAAATGGGCGTATTTCCACACCTTTTGATTGCAGTGAAAGCGATCAATAGATCAAGATGTTGAACATGACTGCCCTGCTTATTGGTGCAATTTGTCGCACACACCCAGCCAATAACATCAAATGCATGACGTAGGTGAAGTTGTCCTCCTGTATTGTTTATGATTAATATATGAACATTCAAAAGCCAGCTCTCAATCGACCCTTCAGCATACTGTGACTCTTGTCTATTTACTGGAATTAAAACTGTACAGTATAAATATATGTTTGTTTTGGATTCATAATAAACATTTATGAAGTGGTGTAAAAGCTGTTCAGTTGGTGTTTGCCCCAATGGCATCATCTGGTGTCAAGGCTGCAGAATGCTTTGTAATAGGCTTTTCTCTTCTGTCATCTGAATTAAACTCACCAGAAATCACTTGGCAAAACGTTCGAGGTGCAACTGATGGCATTCACCCGAGGGCTCAGACGCCTGCCTGCTTTGAGTTGGCTTAAAATCTCTGCAGAGCGTGCCAATAAAACCCAAGGACAGGAGCTTTATGACCGAATGAACAGAGTGGTGGAGGCTTTTGGGACTAATGTGGCTTTTAGAGGTTTAGCCTTCAATCCTTATCTCAACCTCTCCCTAAGGCTCTCCCTGCTGTACCCCAGCCAGTCCTCACATACCGTCTCCTGCAGCACAGACGGCAGAGAGGTGGGAGGTCAGCTGAGATGGAAACATAGGAGAATCCCTGTTTGCTCAGGAAAATAAACACTTCTAATGGAAACCATCAAATGTACAAACCAGAACAGAGTGCCAAGGATATCTTGGCAGGGATGAAGGCTTAACACTTGACTTTTTTTTTTTTTAATCCATGTGTTATTATTATGGGTATGTGCAAGTGAAACATATATATAAAATAGTTTAGAAGGTGAGAGACAGCACATGGAAGTCCATAACGTAGGTTTATTTTTTATGCAGGGTCGTAATCTAGTTATGAGCTGTGGCTGACTCACAGGGCCCTTACCTTGGCATTTAAAACATTATATAAACTGTGGCTTAATATAACTGCACAGCTCAGGAGTGGTTCACTGAAGTGGGATGAGAAAATTTCTTACCTCACACGTTATCACACTGCAGGAGGATTGCAGCACTGAATGCCATCTGTTGTTTATCTGGTGATTTAATGTGACTATTTAACATCAGTGTATCATTTATGTGGGGAAGAAATGGTTCCTCGTTGTGAAACTCAAACTAAAACCTGTAGCTTGAGATCTAAGGGCTGCAAGGCTATTTAGTCAGAATATGGAAAATACAGCAATAGCACCACCAAGTGCTGATGAAAGGAAGGCTGAGCAGCTGTAGCAACATGACGGACAACAGTCAGTGAGTTAAGATAGGAGCAGTCCACCACCAAATGCCAGCACACGCCTCGAAAGCTGACTTGGAGTATAAATTTTTATTTGAATTTCAGATGCAAGTATATGAAACATGTTAGAGGATAAATATTTACATTAAAAGTTGCACACACAAAAGCAGGAAATGCAAAAACATTCAACAAAATGAATACGACAGAAGTACGGAGTACTAGCAGTCCATCTGAGGGAACACTCAAAGAAGCAATGAATGATTGTCAACCGAGGAAAGAAACAACAGAGGAAACTCAGTGAAAGTCCACACAAAACATGTGCTTCAACCCATCCCAAATGAAACCAAGATAAAATGTTCATCGTATACTCTGACTTCAAACTGAGTGTAATGCTGCATTGCCAGTGTGAGCTATGCTGGTGCAGTGCTTGCTGAACAAATTAGCCTCACTAGTGTGTGAGGTGACATCACCATTTTCAAGAGGACACCAGGAACTTCCACTGTTAGTATTGATCACCCAAATGCGTCGTATTATACATCCAAATTCCTTGGACCTTGTGTCACCCTTGCCCCAAGTGTATGCTCACACATCACCATTTGAATTATATACACAAACTCCAACAGCACCCAAACGATCAGCCTCAATAGTGAAATCTGTGTAATCTTTGTTCAAGACTCCTTATATAAATGTACACTTTTCATTCTAACTGCAAAGTGTGGTATGAATCATTACAATGAGCCCTGAGGAAATGTATGAATTTTAATGTTTCTACTCTGACTCAATCTCAAATAAAAGCGAAACCTATGCAGCAGAGGCATTTTTCTGAGTATATATTAAACAACAGCCACAACGATCAGAGGACTTCCCCACCCACGACGAGTAAAGCTGAATCACAAGCCTACAGCCACTGCAAGTCAGACCACACGGCTACCATCACACCACTTTACATCTCCACATCACATGGTGTGCAAGCTTAGGATACACAATGCGGGGCAGAGTGAGGCGATGGCACAGCCGCGACGTGAACTGTCCAGTCGTTAGTTCTGAAAGTGATGCAGTAGTGTCGATTATGCGTTTTGCTGTTCAGTTTAATTTACTATCTTACATGAGCCGTGGTGGCAGTCGCAATGAAAAATAGAAACAAAGCACATTTCACAGCAGTATATATTTTTTCCGTTTTGTCATTGTTTGTTAAATACATACATAGAACAAGACAAATGGCTTCTACAATGAGGAAAACCTTGCTGGTGCACTCAGTCACAAAAAAAAAAAAAAAAAAAAAAAAAAAAGCTGTTCCACCATTGATGAGTTAATTCCTCTACTGATCAAACGGATACATCAGCCAACAGTGACTTTCAAGCTAAGTCAGGCCTTTATTACTTTTTAGAGGAGCAATGGGGTCACAATCAAGAGTTCAATTCAAGACAGACCTCCACAGTTCCCCTCACCAGCAAATAATAAACCTTCAACACAGTCTGTTAATCTGATTTTTCTCATGTATAATAGAAGTTTATTACCATCCTGAAATTAGAAACTATCTATACCATTTACCCACACTCACTCATTCATAACCATTCACCTGCTTCTGCCACAAAAAAGGAAAAGAAAAAAAAAGAAGCAGTCGTCCAACTCAAACAGTCAATAAAGCCGAGAAAACAAAACACTATAAAGTATTACATACTTTAAAAAGATAAGCCTATAACTCTGCAGGCATTTGCAAATGAGTTTGAATGGATGATCCTTTTTCAGAGGTGCTTCTTCGTGAAGATGTTCTCATTACAGACAGACTCCTCACTCTACTGCAGGTTGTACTTGGACCATCCCCGCTGGACTCTGTATACTACGCAAGTTGGAGGGTCCGAGGTGGGTTACGGGATGGCCAAGGCTGTCCAGAGGAGCACTGGGATAAAACCTTAATGCTTACAATAACAGACCAAGAGGCCAGGGACAGAGGAAAAAGGGCCAGAGCAAATGGTCCTGGAAATGCAAAGAGCTCCAGGGAACTTCATCCTTACTCGTGAGGAAGAGTGTGCAGTATCAAAAGTAGATCTGCTTGGCATGTGACGGATTCTGCTCCATGGGGCAGTACGGACATTTCAACCTGAGGATGAGACAGAGGAGAGCAGGAAGTTTAGTTTTATGTAGTATCATTGCTTGTTTTTGCTGATACTGGCTGACAACTATAAATCTTGTACACATTATATAGCTAGTCACTTTCTAAAGTGTTTATCAATGCACAAACCCATCAGTAATGGTCTCACAATGTCCATGTTTGTTTCTAGATAACATAGCTTTTAATCACAATGCAGTTTTGACAGCTGACTTTACAGCAGTGCTTGTGAAATTTATATCTGGTTAATTACTTGAAAATAATTCAATCCAAACGAGCATCTAACAAATAAATGCTGTGATCCAAGATGACACAACACCACTGCTGCTCACACAGCTTTATCCCACCATGCACATATCAATCAATCAGGCTGTACTGCAGACTTACTTCCCAGCATTAGTCAGTTTGTTGAGGGCATCTCTGGAGATGACGTGGCCGCAGATGAGCTTCATGGGTGGATTGCTCTCGGAGGTCTGCTGTCTGAGGATCGGGCAGGCAAACACAGAGTGGTACCAGCACTTCTTCCCCAGGTCGATTTCAATCTACAAGGACAGACATGACATGAGCCAACTGAATGTTGGGAAAGAAAGAAAAGCAGCAACAGATGAAAATTCAGACGGACTTACAGGCAGCTCATCTTTGTGTGTCCAGACTCCACTGCACTGTCTCTGCTCTATCACCTGCTTGATGTTCATCAGTACTGGCAAGGCCATACAGCCTGATGCAAAACTGCAGAGAAACAGACATAGCAGTATTGACACATTTCTCACTTTAACTTTAGTCTAAAAGATTTTAGAAAGCAAATCAGAAATGACGTCAGGTGTGCTGCACATGGTTTTCCAACCTAACACTGAGGGGCGACTCTACAGAGAGGCCCAGCAAAGCGCAGGCATCCCTGGTGAAGATGTTGCATATCTCGGCCCACTGATTTGTCTCCAGCAGACTGCGGTACGGAGAGTTCTCAATGCCATGACGCAGGTACACCAGACTGCCCATCAGGATCTGAATATCTGCAGGAACAAAAGAGGTGCAGGTGTGGAACAAAGGTGCATGAGTACCGTGAAGTAGGCCTCCTCCAATTGTGTATTTGCCTTAAGAGCACTTTTATTCCTTCTTGGTTGCAATTGTAAAACTATTAATTGTAGGAACTCTTCAGAGCCACAAATTCTTCAAAGTTCAAGAAAAAACAGTGAAAAACAACTCAAGCAAGGCATGTCTGTGTGTTTGAATCTGGGATGTCACAATGATGCCACTGTATACTATCTACCTCTCTGGTGCTGAGAGGCGAACGGCTGGAAGTGCCTGGCATACTGCAGGGCCTCCATTTGGTTGCTGATTCCCCCACTGAGCAGGCTGATGAAGTACAAGCGGTGCAACTTGAATTCTAGACTGCTGTTCAGGTCCAAAAGGCGCTGCCGATTCGTTACAGCCCACCTAAGAAGGTACAGACATAAGTAAGTTCAGTCAACTATGTCGACACTTAGAATACAGCCACCAACACTCTAAAGGGAGTTTTTAATCATTTTATGTTCAAAAGTGATCTTAACAGAAATTTTTCTAGTATATTTGGGCTCTATACATTGGAAACTTCTACTAAGTGGCCAGAGAGTTTGAGGAGTCAGCCAGATGAGAAAAGTAGCTTCAGCATTTTTGCAACCATGAAACAACCTTCCCTGTATGACAGGTTCTTTTTGTTATGTTTCTTTTCCCATGCTACACTTTCATTGATAAAGGTTGTTGTACCTCTTGTAGTGCATTTTGATTTAAGGCAGCTAAAACATCCATCTCTCTCTCTCAGCCAATGTGTGAAGAAAGTCCAGACATTTTATTCTCTACAAAAAGATGATGACTTGTCTAGTAAAAAGAAAAGAAAACATACTCTAGTGCTGGCCTGAGGTCCTGCATCCTCAGAGCTTCAAGGATTCTGTTTAGCTCCAGGAAAGGCTGCTTCATACTCATATCTATAACTACACCAGACTCCTAGAAAACAGACAAAGACATGTTTGAATTATTAGCAATTCTTTGATAAATCAGATAGATTTGAAGCCCATAATGTTGCTTCACTTGATTTGCATAACACACTTCTCAAAGGAATCATCTTAAAGACATTCAGGCAAAGTTTATCCGGTAAACATTAGTGTGAAGGCTTCACAGTTACTTACCTGACAAAGATCCTCTGCTACACTGAGCATCCCTTGTCTGTACAGGTGCTCCACAATTGTCTCACTCAGGTATTTCTGTCTCTCTGGGGTGTCCCACACTGTCTCTGCCACCACAGCACTGATCTCTGCATCAAAATTCTGCAGAGAGTTATATCAGAGGTTAAGTTTGTGTATGTCACATGTTAAATGTTAAAGAAAGTGGATGCCTTTCCTTACCCTGTCAATGGCTTTGCCCACTTTTGACACACTGCCATGGATGTCCTTGTGTCGGGAGGCGAGCATCTGCACTGTTTCTTTGATATTCTTACAGCACTGTGCCATAGTCTGAGATAGGACCGATAAGTCTGCATCTTGTACTCCTGAAAGAGAGAAAAAGGAAAATTCTTCATTGTGTAGGTTTAATAAGTGCCTGAAGAGTTATGTTACAGCACTGAAGAAACATTAATAAGTCTGATGGGACAAAGAAATTAAAACTACTCTAAAATTTAATTTGCAAATATTACATCTTCATAGGGTTCAGTCACCTTATGTGCATTCTTACCAAAGGCAACTAGCTGTCCTCGTATCTCACAGACGCTGCGCAGGAGCTCGTCTAGCCTCTCCTCAGACTGGTGGCCGTACATTACAAAGCGATGGAGCACTTTCTCCAGCTCCCTCTCAACACATGCACACTGTTCCATGATTGGGACTGGAACACTCACACACACAACAACAACACCTAGATAAAGAGAAAAAAACAGAACAAGAGACAGATACAGGTCAAAGCCAGAGAGCTATTCATACAGGCAGACAAATACTAGACTTATGAGGCCAAAACCACTATTTGAGAGTTTGCTAACAATATAACGGCTGACATTATTTGGATATTTTAGGGCTGCATTTAACATTTATTTTCTCTGTAGATGAAAACATTTCAGAAAGGTGAAAAATGTTTTTTCCTAAGGCCCAAGGTGATAACTTCCAGTTGCTTGGTTTACCAAAACTCAAAGTTCAGTTTAGGATTACATCAGACACAGAAAAGTAGAAAATCTGAGAAACTAGAACTAATTAATGTGAGGATAAATTGCTTTACAGTAACAGTCAATTATTTTTTACAGTTAAGGATCAATTTCCAATTGATTGATCCTTTCAGCTCTGCTTGTTGATTTGTTATTTACCAAAATACAAAGCATAATAAATCATTTTTATAAAAATCCCATCAAACAAATTTTTAAAGAATTCAATTAAAGAAAGCTGAGATATACTCTAGGCCAACAGATAGTGATACATTAGTTCATCTGATGCATTCATCAGGCTCTGATAGTTCATGCTTGTTTTCTTTCTCCGTGAACTCTCTAGTTCCTAGCTCTTTGTAGTTTGCTTCAGTGGATTCAACACAAAAGAAAATCCAACAAATCTGCATTGTGGATCTATTAAAAAGATGTAGGATCCTCTTCCATTGTTAAATGTCACAAAAACAATGCCTGCAGTATTGAACTAAGCTGCTACCATATAAACAGCCCCATGGTTGTCAGACAGCTGCCTATTTAAGTACAATGACAGCTGGTATAATTTGTTTATCTAGAGAAGAAAAAACAAACCTTTACAGGACTGCCCTGATTAAAAGTTTGGCCTGGTGTAACAATGCTAACAACTAATAAGGCCTGAACAATATTAAACGCAGGCACACAGTGTACTCTGCGGCCTGCTGTTTACTAACGTCAGTCGCCACACACCATACAAAGTGTAATTTAATTATCAGGTGGCGAATGGAAATGTTGATCGGTGATTTTGGTCGAACAGCTGCTCTGCCTTGGGATACCATTATTTTCTTAATGGAGAAACATTAAATCATAGTTACGTAGCTGTTTTAGCTTGCTGTAACCGACTGCTTACAAGCTGAATACCGAAGATGTCCACCTAGCAGTGACCGTAATGAAACGTTAGCTAACCAACATAAACGCAAGCTACATTTCTA
This sequence comes from Chaetodon trifasciatus, assembly GCA_037975065.1. NCBI lineage: Eukaryota > Metazoa > Chordata > Actinopteri > Chaetodontiformes > Chaetodontidae > Chaetodon > Chaetodon trifasciatus. Next base: position 3,525,868 of record JBBMOE010000010.1, on the reverse strand, counting down.
TTTTAACACCGCAATGGCACCTTTCGTGCTTATTATTGCCAACGGTGCTTTATATGAAGTGCCACAAAATACTAACTATCTATTTTGATTCGATGCTGCAATTACAAAAATAAGCTGCCGCACAGCTAACATAAACAAACGGTTATTACAGCGGCTGGCTAGCTACAAAAGCTCGCCATTGCTAGCAGCTACTTAGCTATTTGATGTTAGCCAGCTGCTGACTGACAAGGCCCAAATAATTTCAGGAGCGAATGACAACAGCCTTGTCTTCGTCATTTTGTATTACCCCAACACTTAAAACGTCTGTCGTCGTTTAACTGAAATTTAAGATATGTTTAAATAAACACCACTCACCTCTCCTGCTAATTAGTTAGCACACATTAGCGTTAGCCACTTGCCTGTTATTGCAACACTTCACCAGCAGTCGTAATGCGGATCTTCCTGTGTCGCATTCTGCGTTCACTGAACATTTCACAGTAAAAGTCGTTTTCTCTGCTGCAAAGCTCGCTTCAGTCGTGTTTGTCTCCTGTACAAGCGCGTTTTGAAGCTATCACAGCTCATCCTTTAAAGGCTGGCACAGCGATTATACTGACGCATCAGAATTAAACAACATTTTCATGTTATAGCAGGTAAAAGTAAAGCTGTATTTAACTACTTTGAGTCAATGCTTTAAAAACAACGGCAAAAACAACACAAAAGCTTTCAAAATCATTCTGTAAATGGTTTTGGAGTTAATAAGGATCCACTGAGCTCACCAACAAATCTAAGTGGAAGTGATGAGTTGCATATCTACAAGAGAGAAAAAAAAAAACAAGAAGTAGGTGTGCACCAAAATAAACCACATCAAAACAAATGTGTGATTCATTGCATGGGAGAGCATGATTAGAATCAACAACATGGCAAAATAACAAAGACTATTGAATCATCTGTGTTCTGTGTTCAACAGATCTTTTTTTTTTTATTAGAAATTATTATGCAGAACAAGACACATACTCATGTGAAAACTACATGTTCAACCGAGACTATTACTGGTGAATGACAAAGATACTTTTCCTGTTGTCACTTTTTCTCACATTGTTAAAAAAATCAGTGATTATTTATTTTACTACTGACATTTTATTAATGACAGCAACAGACCAAGGTAAAGTAATAATCAAAAACAACTCTGATCTTCCACAGCTCTTGTCACTGATGTAGTAAAAATTCATTTCACCCACTCTGTTGTGCTTTCCTGTTTTTTCCCCCGCTAGTGTGGAGATGGCTTTGTGACAGGCATAGCTGTGGAAGCTGGAGCTCTTAATCTTGTTGAGGTGTGCATGAAACTGTGATGATGCCTGGCATGTCTTATTTGGGGGCCTGCTATTGATGGGTAGACATAACTGCAGTTCTTACCTTTCGGCACTGAGGCACCACTGCAGTCAGCACTTAAAAGGTTACTTTTAGCTTATTTTCACAATCGTTTGAGTCACACTCTTAAATAAATTCAAGTTCAGGGATGTTCATAACTGTGATATTCACTAAACAGCCTTTACATACTGATGGACTTTGTTTACCTCATTTCCCAAAAAACACAACTAAAGTGTTGAATTGGATGCCGGTTTGGTAGACAAAACATGATTAAGTGCCCTCTTGGGTGCCCTGTCAGTGCAGACAATGTGATGCAGTGATATATTGGCTGCCCTACATGCCATGCCTCTAAATGGTTAAATAGTTCATAGCTCCCTCTGTTTCAGAGGTGTAGAAGTTCTTCTTTAAATGGGAGCACAAAATAAAAAAGAACCAGGGTTTTCATTTTTTTCACAACTGCTCCTTAGACATCCTGCTTTTGCCACTGACTCTACTAAATGTCATAGCAATGAATCATATTTCAAGCCAATTGTATGTTTTTCATGTAAAGTTGTAATGCACAAAATACAGCAGTCAATGTAGTGGAGTAAAAAGTACAAGATTTCTTTTTGAAATGTTGTGAAGTAAATACAGAAAGTGGTAGAGGATGAAGAGGTAGAGGTAGAATAACCAAAAAAGTCAAATACTGTTGCTATTAAATTGTGGCTTGTATAGAACTTGACCATGCAGAGTTATTTGCATCCTAAAAGAGGAAGTAGGTCAGTTCAAGAAAGACAGATTTGAAACGTGATCTTGTGTTTATATTTTCACTGTTTACTTGCACCTGAATAACTCATCATGAGACTGGACCCTTGTTTAGCATCAACTCCCACAGATAGAATGCAGACAGAAAATGTAGCCATAATTAATTTTAAAAAGTATGTTGAGTTTAGTTATTGTGGTGCATGAGACAGTGCTGTGCCAGACAGTATTAGACATGTGCTCAAGACATGAACACTGAACATCAGCCTCTCTGCCAAGCCCTGTGATTCAGAAAGTTTTCACATTTGTCCGCTTATAGATGCCCATGTAGCTAATTGATCATGCATGGCTTATCGCTGTGTTGCATTGCTGAGGGTGAGGGTGGGTGAGGTCTTTAGACTTAAGCAGGCTGGTGTGACTAATCTATCAGTGATGTAGACTAAAGCTCCCCATTGCTGAGGTGCTCGGCATTCTTTCCCCCTGAGTCCTCTCCCAGTCTACTGTCCTAACCGCAGAGGTTCAAATTTATCAGCACTTCTGTACACTAGTTCACAGTATGTCATACCCAGCAAACACTTGCACATACATGCACGCATGTTGTCCTGTTGTACTTTATTGTTGTGACAGATCATGTTTTACATTTTCATGCTGTGTTTTCCTGGTAATATACGTGTTTATTTATGACACATAATGAAATAGTGTATGCTAGTTGACTGTTTGAGCTTTAATCATATCATCCATCCTCTACTGAGTACCTGTTTGCTTATAGGATATCTTTGAAAGGGGATCTGGTCCATAAACACAAGTCTACAAACAATAATTAGTTTATACAGAATTAATGGTGTAAAAGAAAGACAGAGTATATAGCTGTTGTATAGCGGCGTGCACCAACTCCACTGAGGTCAAGGACTCAGTTCCCACTTTGGATTGCCACACTAAAAATGTGTGACACTTCAGACAGAAACGAGGGCCAAACTACATACTGTATGTATGATGCTATACATATAAGAGATAGTTGACTTTCCAGTGTTGAAAGCAATCTCTCTATCCTTTGATATGACAGATACAGTATACCCTCAGTCACAGCCTTATGCAACATTCAGTCGGGGCTGCAATCAAAGTTTTTCCATTGGCTTGCCCTGGATGGCTTTAATGACTGAGAATGGATGGTAATCTCATGAGGTATTAGGTTAGGGACAGAGGGCTTAGCCAAACTCACTACAATCAAACATGCCCAGACAGTCTTAATGTGGCTCAGAGGGTGCTGCTGTTGTAGCAACAATACAGTAAAATGACATGATCTCTTTTGTTTTGACAGTTTTGATCAAATGTTTGTCATGTGTTGTGGTATTATAGGTAAGCTTAAACATCAATCTCAAATTGAAATTTTCCATGAGCTGTAGGGGTCCTGCAACATGAAATGGCCAGACATTAACATGAAAAACGTGACTTAAAACATGTGAGAGCACCTCACCGATGTTACGCAAGTGTTGCTAGCTGCCATGCAGCACACAGGAGTTCTGCACGTGACCTGTCAAAGTTGGGTGGTCTGTGTTAACCTTTGACCTGTTGTACCCCAGTTACACCTGAGCCTCCATGCACACACAAGCACATACAGGCACACAAGCATACATTAACTACACCATCAATGTTAAGTATGACCTCAGATCTAGTGGTTCAGTGAACAATATGTGGGCTTCAAGCTCTGTATTTCCCTTTTCTTCCCCACTAGCATGCCCAGGCAAACAGCTAATGCTAAGGCTATCTGGCCCTGATAGTATGGGTCTATATATAGAGGAGCCCTGTGACTGAGCAGGCTGTAAGTGTCAGATTCCAGGCGCACTCATCTGTCCTGGCCGGATCAGCACCTGCTGCTAACTATAAACCCACCCACCCTCAGTGCTGCACCCTAGCCCAGCTCACACAGGAAAGCCAATGTTGAACCAAACCCCAGCCTGGAGAAGAAAAAAGGTTAGACTCAGTAAGCAATTTCCCAGAGGCAAGCTCTGAAGGGAGGGGCAGAAATAGAGATGGGAGCATTGGAAGATGTAATGGGTCTGAGCGAGATGCCCCTCTTTGCTTTTTCTATTCAGGTCTGATACATGGCAGTGCCTTTTTCATTCTGAAGTTGTCCAGCTGGTGCGGCAGTGCCAGACTGAGCAGTACGGAGCTGCTCAGTCCTGGATTCAACTGTGGATTTTGAGAGACAGTTCGCTGGATGAGGGGCTGATATTGCAACACAGAGGAACTCGATGCTCTTGGGAAAGCCTCATCATTGGCCAAAGGTACAGTATTAATTTACTCTGTCTTTCTCTCAGGGAGCAAGCTCTCTTTCTCACATCAGTCCTACACCAAGGTAAAGAAGAAAGTTTAAATAAAGATTATGTATTGGGTCAATCAAAATATTGTCACTATACATATGTATAAATAAATAAGATGCATCTCATGTATCATGTGTTGATGAACTCGTGAGCTTTTAAGCACATGTAGGGGCACACTGATTTGCTGCTATCAGCTAAATATTTTTAGTCAGTTTAAAGTGAATATTTATATACTGCCTTGTGTTCATTTCAAGATGCTTGCTGCTGCTTTTTAAGGCACAGTGACAGAGTTATTTTTATGTTCTGAACCCTTTACGGAGGTTTACAATATATCCGTGTACAGTATTCTCAGAACATTTGAGGGTTAAAAGATAAATTTGTTGGCAAGCTAACAAAACAGAAACACTACACAATGCTTTAGCCTCTATATTTGCTATTAAGAAATGGTTGCCTGTCAGTGATATTCATCAGTGTTACTGGTGATATAAATGAATGAGCTACACACCCTCCAGGTGACTGTATCTCATTTCCAGTCCAGGAACAGAGCCCAGAGCAGACTAAAGGAGCAGACTGGACTGGCCACAGTGAGAATTTGGAGCTTGTGGATGAGCGATGGACAGCTGGACTCTCCAGGGGGACAGCTACTCCTTCCTGCGCAGTGCGCCCCACACCTTTTCCCTGTGCCATCGTGACGGCACCCCCAACCACGTTGAAATCTTTGACATCATAAACGTCCCTAGTCAGAGCAGTGCAATTTCCGAGACTACCTGCCTGTGTGACATTTTTGGAGACGACTGTGAGACACCCTCCCTCTCAAGCAGTCCTGCTGTAGGGGCTTTTGTCCCTTCCCAGAGGGAGGTGGACGGGACAGCTGCTGCATCTCCCCTGGTGGATGACCTGAACGACTCCTCAGGCTCTTATCACACTGCACAGGGCTCTAGTGAAGGAGAGGAGGGCTTTGAAGATTCAAGAGAGAAGCTTCCCAGCCCCCAGTTGCAGAGTGAGTCTTCAGAGAGGAGTCAGCCAGAGGGTGAGAGACTAAACTCGGGGCATACAGAAGTTTCTGAGGACAGTAGTCCAAATTTAGAACCAGAAAACAAATCACCGGTACCTCAACTTAATTTAGGTAGTCCATCATCTGAAGTCCTCAACACTGGTGAGAGGACCCCCACCCCTGGGCACAACAGCCCTGATACCTTGAGTCCAGAGGGAACAGCATCATTCTTATCTTCTTCCTCAGTTGAAAAGAGATGTTCGCCATCACCACCTAATCCTAGACAAGCGCATTCAGAAGACAAATCGAGGAGAGTCACTCCTTCTTTCATAGATAGACACAACAGCCCCTCACATCAGTCTTTAACTCCAAGTCCCTCCCCTGAGCTCCAGAACTGTGTCAGTTCATCCTCTTCTGAATCAGTGAACATCGAGTCTTTGCTTGAGCCGAGGAGTAGCTACTTCAATCAACACAGCAGCCCCTCACCTGAGCACACACTCAAAGATTTTTCTCTAGATTTTACAGAATCAGCCTTTAAATCTGGAGCCATCCTTTCATCTCCTTTCCCTTCATCCAGTAGTACAGAGTTATCATCCCGGTCAAGAGAAACACAGGTCTCTCTTGAGCTGAAGAATAGGCACTACTCCCCCGATATTCAAGCATCATCTCCTTTCCCTGAGCTGAGAGGGAGGGTCTCCCTGCCTGATCTCTTCAGCAGAAGCTCCACACCTGATACTGAAGATTCTACCCACACCCCTGAGCTGGTTTCAGATCTTTCCACTGCAGGGAGAGACGCCACAAGTACTCCTGAGAGCCAAGTTACAAGGTTATCATCTGAACCTGTCAGTGCTGTGTCTACACCTGCTCCACGATACACACCTCCCTCACCTCTCATTTCAATTGCAACATCTCTTGAGCTTGTGGAGTGTAGTGTCTCACCTGAATCAAGTCACACTGCTCCATCACCTGGCCCGGTCAGCACTGCTTCTCCAGCTAAAACTCCCTCTCCTGCCCCCTCACATAAAAGAAGACAAATTTCAACACCTTCTGAAAGCAGGGCCCAGGTGTCTTCACCTGTTGTAAGCTATAGTGTATCTCCATCACCTGAAGTTAAGATCAACAGCTCTCCCACAGACCACAGATATACTGCTCCTTCACCTGAAATCAGGATTACAGCATCCTCACCTGAGGTAAATCGGAAAGAGGGGTCTTCTGAAGTGGAGACGTCAGCCTCTCCTCTCTTAGAGCCTCACTTTGACTCTGCCTCATCGAGAAGCCTCACTTCATCCCCTCATATCACAGGGATTTCTTACTCTATTGTTCAGCCTGAGGACAGGGACACTCCTCCATTTCCTGAGCTCTCTCGTCTCTCCACCCCTGAGCCTGACAGGACACTTGTGTCTCCTGATGCAAGGAGCCCTACCCCAAGCAAAGACAGTATACAGAGCAGTATAGCAGAGTCCACCGGAACACCACGAGACTCACCTCATATATTAGGCTTCACAAGCTCTGTCCTGCAGCCTGAAATAACTCATCAACCCAGGTACCAAACACCTTCACCTCAGCTAAAGCATCGGACTCCCTCACTTGAGCCAAGATATCAAACTCCTTCATCTGACAAGTACCAAAGTCCCTCACCTCAACACAGAAGTAAAGAGCCATCACCTGTTGCCTCATCTCCTGAGCAGAGGTATCATCATCATTCACCAGGAAACCTCTCCACAGAGTACAACCCTCTATATACACAGCCTACTCCTCCTCTTAGAAATACACCTGAGGTTGAGAGGGATTCCTCTTCAGCTGATCTTACAGAGACAGAGTACCCCATACATTTGGCAAAAGAGAGTGTGTCACCCTCATTTGAATTAGACAGAGGAGACAAATCAGTTGTAGCTGAAATCAAGGGCATATCACCAGTGGTGGCACTTCATTCATCTGTATCTACCTCACCTTTCTTAGCTGAGGCAAAGGTGGACAGTTCACTGAAACAACAAAGCACGGAGAGAGAAGCATCACCAAAGGAAGCAAACCTTCAGGATAACTCAAGCATAGCCTCCTCTGAGGAAAAACAAGCCACTGGCCCCACTTTGTTTCAGAAAGAAGACACTTATAATAATCCTCCCACTGAAATCAAGTCATCCTCTCCGAATCTTCTAGAGTCTGAGGACAGTGTTTCCCTTGTCTGCAGGGCTCCATCCAAATCACCTGTGCAGACACTGCAAAACCCACAGCCTCATTTTACTACTTCTTCTCTAAGTCCTGAAAGCAACAGCTCATTAAAATCAACCTGTACACAAGAGCACACAAGAAGACAACTGTCCACCAGCGTTAGACGTGAAAGCAGAGAGAGGTTCACAGAGGACATGGCCCACCATGTGAACAGAAGGCGGACTCCCTCTCCGCCACTCACCAGGTTTACACCTGTCCACATCATAGCCCCTGAGAAACCATACAGACACTGGCAGAACAGAAGTTGTAGCCCCTCTCAGGTTGTAGCATCCTCACCAAGTGGTAATTTAAAGAAAGCAGTGACAAATAGGGAAAGCCCCAATGTTGCCCCTGTTGACAATAATAGCCAGGCCCACTGGGTCAGGCTAGGAACGCAATTGGAGATGGAGAGGGAAATGCAGCTGGAGGAGGATAGAGAGGTGGATAGGGAGAGGCAAATGGAAAGGGAGATAGAGAGAGAGAGAAAGTGGGAGGAGCGGCTTCCTGAAAAGGGGAAGGGGTGGCAGGGGGATGTCAGTTACAGAGGGGAACAGGCTGAGCTGTCATTCAATGCCAGGAATAGAAAAGGGCCTGCCAGTCGCAGAACAGCTCCCACAAGCAGAGAGACCCGTCAGGGACTGCCAACAGTGCATTCCTATTCAGAGAGTTTGCTTGCCACCAGACAGCTACAGCAACAACAGAGTCAACTTAGACAGGCTTCCCAGCAGGACAGGGGTGGTGCTTCTAGCAGACGGCTTCAACCTCCTGCACACCAGAACAAGAACAGTGCTCTTGGGCGTGTGTCCGTAAACAGGCCCTGTCAGAGTTCCAGCTCCAGCATGGGAAGTGAGCTTGATGAAGCAGACATTGAGGTGAAGTGGTTCACAGATTTGGCATTCCGGAGTCTGTCAAGCCCTGAGATAGATTACCTTGATATGTACAACTCCAGCCACCGTTCATCTACCAACATTTCTCAACCATCTACCCAGGAGAGCCCAGCTGGGGTCAACGCCGCCTGGCTGGCCTATGCTGACTTCAGGGGTTCTGCTCCAAAGCTGGACACTGACGAACTCTCTTTCCAGCAACCATCTGCATACTACTCGAATGGCCTAGATCCATCACGACGCTATGATATGGGTAGCTTTGAGTGCGTAGATGTGGCCGTGGAAAGAGAGGACTCCAGAAAGGTGAGAAGAGGAGTACCAAAAAGACAAATCCAGCTGAAGAGAAAGAATAATGCTGAAGGGAGGCAGGATGAGAGCAGTGAAAATAGCAGCCCTGGGGTACCAGTGATGGTGGAAAGCCCTTCTCTGGAGAGTCACTCCAGAGAGACATTCGTGAGACAACATAGTACACCAGCATCAATGCAAGAATGCTACACCTGTGAGCGCAGTCCTGAACCCAATCAACAAAATGAAAGAAAATCCAAACTCCACAAATCTGCCTCTCTGGATGAAACATGTACTAAAACCAAGATGGCCACTTATCTCATCAAGAGTGTGCTGTCCAAGAAGATGCAAAGTGTTGACAAACAACCCGATGAGCAGGCAGGAGAGGAAGTGAGCCCCACTTTTGAGGAAAACAGCCCACCAAGAGAGAGTGCAGTGCCACCACGTAAAGAGTCCCCAAAAGCTGATGCACTTAATCTGAGTTCCAGTCTTCAGTCAGATTATAGTCTTTCATCTGAGGGTCTTTCTTTTGTGAGAGGAGAACCAAGCACAAAAGATGATGCCAAACCACCAAAAAGCTTTGGAGTGAGGTCCAGTAAGAGGCCAAGTTCATCCAGCAGCAGCAGAAGTGTCAACTTTTCACAGACTGAGAGTGAAGAGGCTGATTCTCAAAGTAGGAATGCAACAACATTAAGATCTGAAACACGATCAGAATTGAAATTGCCATTCGATAGTAACCAGTCAAAAGCTGGAGAACAGCGAGCAGAGGAGAGTAAAATGTGGGACAGAAGGGAGGATGGTGACTCAGCAAATGCCACTGCCGGGAACACAGGAGCTCCTTCTGCCACTGGAGCCAGCAGCACGCAGGCCAGGGCGACAAATAGAGACCAGGAATGTGAAAACACAGAGGACCATAAACAAGTGCAGCAGGGTGACAAGGGCGCCTACACATCAAAAACACAGGAGATTACACTGAAAGCTGTGGAGAAAAAGAAAGCCTCCCTAAACGTCTGTCTCACACCTGAGACAGAAAGCAAACCTGAGGCCTCTTCACCAGACATGTCTTATAGAGAGAGGGAGGAAAGAGTAGAGACCAGTGTAGATGAGAAACCAGAGGACGAAGGAAATGGGAATCAAGTTAAGGTCCCAATTCACAAAGTCAGAGATGTGAGACGACTTGTAAAAAATACATATAATCTGTCCTTCAAGGCACAGAGTGCAGTAATGACATCAAATCTGAATGAAGAAAGGATGGGAAATTTTGATGAGGAAAGGAGGGAAAAAATAAAAGAAGAAAGGAGGGAAGAGGTCATAACAGAGGAGGAGGTAAGGCAAGAGACAAGGATGGAGAAGGGGGAAGAGTTCAGGGTTGAGGGGAAAGAGGAAAAGAAAGAGGAGGTAAAAGACTCAAAGCTACTAACCTTATCTCCACCTCTTCAGAGCAAAGCAAACCCTCTGTCTCGTCCACAGCCAATGCAGATAGAATACAAGGCTGTTTGTTGGAAAGAAGACAAAAATAAAATGTCGTGCAGCATGAAAGACTCAGAGAACCCAGGTGACAAACCCCAGACTTCTCCAAAGCATGTTACAGAGTTAGGCAGAGGATCACAGAAGTCCTCCAATGCAAACACACAGAAACACACAGCCGGAGACATGGCAATTGCCAAGTCATGTCAGCACAATTTGAATATGGCAGCAGAAACACAAGAGACAGAAGTGCATAAAGTTCCAGACGATGAGGACAAACCTGTGGTGGTCAGAACAGACAGGAAACCTCCCATGCTTGGAAACCTACCCAAGTTGCCCAGTAAAGAAAGAGAAGTGTCCACTGCTGTAGTGTTAATAAGGGATGGATCCAGCAGGACCAAGACGTCTGTATCCCCAGCCCAGGAAGAGATCCCTACTCCACTTCAAGCTCCAGCTGCTTCACCTTCACCTGGGCCCACTACCCCTGGCAATACCCATGGCAGCAGCAGCCACTCAGTTTCCATGTTATTAAAGGAGAAAGGCTTCCAAGCTGACATTGGAGCTGTGGTGGGTGACAACCAGAATGCAGCTGGAGGTAAAGGGGTTCCCCGTAAGCATGTTAACTGCCTGGAGATCCCGCTTCAGACCACCACAACTTCAGATGGAGGTCGGACCGAGTCTCATCGAGAGAGGACAGTCTCCTCCTCATCAACCACGTCTGGTCCCTCAGCAGTGTCTGACAACACAGACATCCTTGCAAAGACTAGAGAAGAAGATGGTGTTAGCATCAAGCCCACCGCAAAAGACATAGCAAAGCAAAAAAGTGCTTCTTTGCTAAGGAATACGCTGGAGCAAACACCACCTCCCACCAAACAGAAGGAAGTAGGAGATTTTGAAGCAGTGAAAAGACTAGATCCAACTTTCCCCCCAAGGTCCCCAGTAATAAGAAAGTTCAGACCACAGCCAATTGAGGTTAAGTCACTGTCTAAAGAGGCACAGAAACAGGAGATGCCCACAAACTGTACAGGAAACAACAGGCCTCAAACCATTGAAGTTAAATCTATAGCAAAAAATTCTCAAAAGCCAGCGGTGCCTCCAAAACCAAGCTGCAAATTCAAACCTGCAGATCTAGGAGCAATGCCAAATGAAGCACAGAGACCACCAGCAACACTATCCACAGTAAAACCACAAGGTGAGGAGAGGCCTCAAACAATTGTAGTGTCCTCGCCGACAATCTATAGAAAGATCTCCAATGAGTCAGCATCAGCATCAAACTATACAAGAAAAGTGGCTGTATCTGCAGTGTCCAGCCTCAAACCTCCACCTTGCAAAACAGCAGCAACCATCTCCAATCTCTCAAACCAGTCAACAGCACCATCAGAGACAGAGACATCTCATGACAGAGGTCAGCAGCAAAAGCCAGGGGCCTCACCTCAGAGCTGTAGTTATACACAAAGGCCCACAACCTTAACTGCAGCCCCAACATCAGTAACTGACCCAGGTTTAACCTCAGCTCCGGGTCCAATTTCTGACCCAAAATCAAACCAAGTCCCTGGACCTGCCTCAGCTGGAGCCAACCAACCAAGCCAGCCACTTGTTATGGATCCAGACAGCCAACCACAGTATCCCACGACAGCATACCCTCATGAACAAGCTATGCCGGTAACTTCACACAACACAAAACAACCCCCTGCTATTTCTACAACACAAGTGCCAGGTAACACATACCAGCCATACCGAAGATCATTCTCCAGCGAGCGCTCCCAAAGGACAGATGACCTGCACTTTTATGCCTCAGATGACCCTCCAAGCTATGATGAAAGAGAGAGCTTCAGTCCCCTCATGCTCTCAGATCTGACTCTCAGGAGGTCAAATCGCTATCAGCCCTCCTCCCGCCCTCCTCCCTGCTCCTGCACAGCTGGCTGCCCTTCCCACCCTGGTCTCACCCCTCCTCACCATCACCGCAGCCCCCATAACCTCACCCCCCCTGCCCCTTCACACTCTCCAGGCCAGACGCTGCCTTACCCAGTGGTTCAGCCCCCTCTCCGTCCCCACCAGTGCAGATCTGATCCTCAGCAGATGAGCTACCAGCCTGGTTCTCCCAAATCATGTCCTCTTGGTCCAAGCCAGCCACCGGCCATGTACCAGCCTCTCCACCAGCCTCCTCCCTGCCCTCCCCACCCCTCATTCATGCAGGCCTGCCCTGCTGACCGCCCATTGCAGCAACCCCAGCATATTGACTCTCGACGACCCCCTATCCACAGATCCCCTCAGCAACAGCCATCAGGCATGGCTGGGCCTCCTTACAGCGATACAGGACACAGCCAGTCTCCTGGCCTTCCTTCTATGGATCCCCAGTACCTGTGTGGCCCTCAAAGTCTGGGGCCTTCTTATGGATCTGAATATGGCGGTGACAGCTCTAGTTTGTACTCAGAAAGTAACTATGGACAGACCCCTCGCAGAGTACTCCTGGATCCTGAGACAGGGAAATATTTTTATATTGAGGTGCCTGTACAGCCACTGAGGAAAATGCTGTTTGACCCAGAGACTGGCCAATATGTGGAAGTGCTCATCCCACAGCAAGCAATGTCACAATCGGGCCTGTATCCCCCTTCAGCAGCCCCCTACTCATCTCTCCACAACCCCAACATGTATGCCCCTGCTCCGCAGTATATGCCTTATGCAGCTCCTCCTCCTCCTGGTCACCCCCCAGCTCAGCCCCAGCCACCCCGATATCCTGAGGCCTCTGCTGCAGCAACAATGCAACCAAATGGGCCTGGGGTTAGCTACAGGAATCCCTCTGGTCAGGCATCCAAGCCAGAGCCCCAGAACCACCCACCATTGGACCAGAGCTACCTGGAGAGTATGTATTATGTCCCTACAGGGATGAATGCGAGCCCCAATCCCACCCCACCAGACTATTACCACAAGCATCCCCCCAGCCTACCCCCAACAGGGGGGAAAAGGTCCTGAAATAGAGGATAGAGGCCGCCTTCCTGGAGCCTGTTGAGTTTTAAATACACAGTGTATAAAGGGGGGTGTCTAATGTTAGCCTGTAATGTTATTTGAGTTTTCACATTGCAACTGAAGACAGCAATTCTTTGGTTGTTTACTTGCTGCTGCTTGTTCTGTGCTAGACTGCTTTAATAGAATATGGTACATGATTCTTGAGTTAACAGTTTTGAAAACACAAGATCGAAAACCTTTTTTATGTGTGTTCTTAAGGTTATGACCTAAATCTAAAATGATCTGTTAAAATGTTTGTCATTTTTGCTGCAGGGTAAGAGCATCATACAGTAAGTCCACCAGAAATGCAGAGGCACTATAAATCAAAAGGTTTACTGATATCCTGATGTGTGTATTTTAACAACAAATATCTACAAAAAACTTGAAAATACTGTCTCAAAAGAACCTCATATTTATTTTATTATTGTGTTTCTCCAATACTGGATGAGTGAGTTTGTGCACCTGACGTCTGCAACAACAATGCCAATAAAATGTGTCACTAATGTGTTGCTCTTTCTTTATGTCTGCAACTATTTTTTTTTTCTGTAGTCCACTATCATAGCATTTATTTGCCAGCCAGATAATCTGAGCAAAGTTTAAAATACTAGATGTTTATATCAAATATGTATATATCATATCATTTTCACCTAACATAGTGCTGCAAGACCCTCACATGAAATGTTATTATAATCAATGACTTCATTATAGATTGTGCTGTTTTAAGAAAAACAATGTAATACATGTGCACAGTCTGTGCACCCACTTCTTGGGCTGGTACACTACATCCTTGCACCAAATTTATACATATATACAATTTAAAAAAGGCTACAATGTGGGGTATATGAAACAAAACATTTGCTCTCACAATCCATTAAACAATCTGACTTCCAGCTACAACAAAAGATACTGAGGCTTTGGTGATAAGGTGTGTAAACTATTGCTAAATATTTCCACTATAATGTATCAAATGTGGGCCAACTGCTGCTTTGAAACGAGTTTTGCAAAGAAGCACTTTATTTAGCTCTCTCTGTCTGTGCCTTTAGGGGGCACTGTCACTATTGAAAGGGGGCGACAGCAAAAATGAGCCTTAATTTATTATACTGATTTGTCAACCAGTCGTTTTTATATTAATTTTAGTCACTGAGTCACATGATGTGGAGGTTATTGACAAAAGTTATTCACTCACCTCGATTTTTATAAGACAGACAAGGCACTGATATTCAGCATAAAGAGGTAATTCGAAGCAGCGCATTATAGTACTATGGCCACTGGGGGGTGCCACAGACCTCTAGAGGGGCACAGGAAGTCTAATCTGCTAACCTTTCGTGAGAAGTCCCAGTCATAGTAAAACAGTTAAATGATTTCCAAATCAAAACCTGAGCCTGTTAACTGAAACCAGACCCTAATTTGTTTGGCCAAAGGGACAGAATTGCTCTCCCCTTTCTTTCATATGGATGGTAGTAAAACTAATGAGACGTCTGACCAGTAGCTGTGAGGGGCTTTATTGTATGTGTGTGTGTGTGTGTGTGTGTGTGTGTGTGTGTGTGTGTGTGTGTGTGTGTGTGTGGTTGTGTGGCTGAGTGAGTGCATGTGGCTGATTGAACAAAACTCTGTTTCATCTGAGAGAAGCAACTCAAAACCTCATTGTGACACAGGAGTGTGTTCACTCACATCTGGAGGCGATATCATACTGACAGCACCTGGCAAAATGTGTAGTCCTGTATGTGGGTCATATTCAGCACTGGAAATCTACTTCACCAACACTGTTAAAACAAACGCCTGCATCCACAACTGTTTATCATTTGGAATGCCTACTGAACCAGAAGAGAGAGGTCATGATGTCCCACAGCCAGGGTGTTGCTGAGGACTGTACTGAACATGTGTAACTATGGTAAGTCATATGGAGTAAAGGACAAGAAAAGTGGCCATCAGCAGCACACAGGCTGAAACATACTCTCCATGTTTATTAATACTTCACAGAAAATCAATTTGGATCCTTTAGATTAATTGGATCAATTCTCCCTACAACCACTTCCTCTGAATTGTCAGTGGAGTGCAATGATTAGATGAAGCTTATTGCCATGCTCCTGTGTTATCACAGTCGACACACCTTAAGTGCACACACTGATCTAAACTTCCTGACACACCTAATACAAAATCACTTCCAAACAAACACAGACACTTCCACACGGTCTGTTCCAAGACGCACCTTTACAGAGTTATCTAACTTTTATGACTTAAACCCAGAACCTGCACAAATCTGATCTAAGAGACCTGTTCTACAACATTTTTTTTTTAGATAATCCAGCAAACCAGCCTCTTGAACTGATCCCAGCACAGTGTGGCTTTATTGTTCAGTATGCTAAATGTCATTTAAATTCAAAAGTGAGACCACAGACAAAGAGCCAAAGTCTGAAAGCAGACTTCTGGGACCCCCATGACAGTGATGATAGCATTAATTTAAGTTTCTTGGGCAAGTGTTTTTGTTTTAAATTTAAATTACTATGGTAATCTAGCCTCTTCCTAATAATGACATTAATCAACATTTTCCACACATATCCCCCTCATCATGTATGACTACACTGAATTCCACTTGCGCACACACACACACACACAAAACAGACTCCATGACATCATTATGAGGGCTCAGGGTTCTTTCCAGTGCGTCTGTTATTGTTATGATTCTGTGACCACTTTTCTACCCCACATTGTGAGGACACACACAGTGAACACACACACACACAGTGAACACACACCCAGTAGGAGTCCCATCATCTATACCGCACCCAGGAGTGAGTGGGTGAGCCACGTTTGATGTGGACCCACAGGGGGGCTGATTGGTCAGTGGAAAAGTCCTCTTCTCATTGTCTCTCTGGTATCAGGAATGTAGAAAAGAGTGGGTGGCATGGGCCAGGCAGCGAGATAAGTTTTAAGTGATGATAAGTCGTTTGGAATAAAATCTGTAATGTGCTTCCTGACATTTTCCAGCGAGTGTCCTCTGCCTGTGTGGCCAGAGATTAGATGTCAATAGTTTAGAAAAGTGAAATTCTAACTACTGATGACTCTAAGGCCGACTCAGAGAGAAATCAAGGAGTGCTTTGTGTGTCAGTCAGTCTGTCCATGACTGTCTCTGTGTGTGATGTATCGATCAAAGGGAGGAAACCAGATCATGAGGTGGATGTCTGTTCCATGTCAGACATTTATATTAGTAACCTCTGTCTGGCTGGGAACCTTTATTGTTAACCTACCACCACATTTTTAGAACCACCTGATTTGGTGCATTTGTCCTGTACATTCTTCTTGGTCTGTAACCCATCAAAATGAATCAATGTGTACTGTTGTCACAGGTTGTAAGCATCTCTGAGCTGCGAGCAGAATGTTTCCCTCTGAGCAAGAATTGAACACAACCAGAAAAAGTAAAACTAGCCACGATTTCATGAGAAAAAAATCAAGTATTAAAGAAAAGTCTGAAAGAATTATCTGCAGTCGGCTGGCGACTGGCTCAGGGTGTACCCCGCCTCTCGCCCATTGACAGCTGGGATAGGCTCCAGCCCCCCCCAACCCCGAAAGGGATAATCGGGGTATAGAAGATGAATGAATGAATGAATGAAAGAATTATACAATCTAAGTTATGTGGGAGAATAACTTTTTTCTCTTCTGTCCCTAACCCATTAAGCATCTTGCAACCAATCAGATTTATCTTCTGACAACTGGAGGGGTCTCAGGGTTGGGAACCATTGCTATACATTATATATCTTGCATGGAACCAAATTATCAATGACCTTAATCCTGAATTGTGCCAGACGTCGAAATAAAAGATTGCATTGGAGATATGAGTGTACGGCTCTCCTCTCCTTCTTTGATGTCTGTGAGTAAACAGCAGTTTTCCTTCACTGCCTGACGCTGCCATTTGTCACCCATGACAAAGGCATTATTGATTTTGATAGATTGACCATAAAAAAGGAGATATCACTTTGAGAAAAGTCGATTTACCCAATTTACTTCTTTATCTCAAGCGTTGCCTCACCTGTACACTCAGGTTCATGCCCATAAAAGGCTTTCTTCCAGGAGGAAGTGCTCGGGGTTATGGGCCATGGAGCGTGAGTGCATGCATGTGTGAGCGTGTGCTGACAGCTGGTGAGTGAGGCAGGAGGAGCAAGATAAGAGAAAAAAGTGTATACCTGATACCTTGTTGCCTAGAAACCCCAGAGCATAATAATGACTCTGTGTTGCAAGTCTTCCGCTTACGTGTGCGCCCCTATTTGTCATCCAGACCTTCTGCTCTCCACCAGGTGGTGTGTCTACCTGTCCGAAGGTGCAGATTTCACATCATCTCCGGTGATTGCTTCAGCCCAATCTCCTGCAATAAAATCCATCACCCAGATATGATCAAGCTTGACATGACTCACCTGTAGAGTAGCCGCAGCATTATTTTCTAATGATTTATTTTGACCTCACTGTTACATGAGCAACAATAGCTACAGTATGATGGACTGAAAAGAGCTCTGAGAGGAGATGTTTTCACTTATAGTGGAAATCGTTAGTCTAGACTAGTCTAGTTCCTTCAGTGTCCCAGGACCCCTCATGTCTAGGAAGGAAATTGTTACTTATAGTATGAGTCTTGTCTCTAAAACTGGGACACACACACACGCCATACACATAAACACACTCGTATTATCCAGTGTTGAGGATGAGGTAGCCAAAAAATGATGTCATTGCCTGATCACTTTACCCGTCCTCCTCCTCTTCCTCCCAGGACCTGGATGTCAGATCAATGAGGAATGGAGGGAATGAGAGGAGAGAGACTGAGCGCTTGCTAGGGTAAGTGGCTGGTCAGAGAGAGAAAGAGCGAGCTGAGTTACTGACAGGAAGAAGCTCTCCATGCTGAATCACTCAGAGCTAATGTCTAACTCTTACTGATACCATGCCATGTCAGCTATTCCCTACACTGTTTGGCAGAGCTCTACATATGGAGTTGGACAGTGATGTTAGCCCGCTGCAGAGAGGCCTGGCACAAATTAACGTGAGGGAATCTCCTGGGAACCGGCCTTTGGTCTTGCTCAGTGGTCAGGTCCATTATGAGGAGGTGCGTATGGGTCACTGGATTCCTCAAGCATGAGGTAAAGTCATGATTCATATGAGGGTGGCCCCAGGCTCACAGACCATAGACTTCAGACATATAATAATACAACTATTAGACATTAGAGCAGAAACCAATAACAATAATGTATCAGTCTCCCAGTTTTCTGAGGAAACGGTAATATTTATGTGCATCTCTTCTCACTTAAGAATCTCTATCACCGGCTTTAGCATCAAGAGTGTGTGGAATTTCAAACATGGTTAGGACAATGTATGGTATGCTTGAAAGGACTTAAAGTCCTGCAGCACATTATTGTACAAGCAACTATGCAATGTCACCACAGGTCGATACCATGACAACACCTAACCACTGACAGAGAAGATGGGTGGAAGCAGAGGAGATAGAAAGTGACGAATTACCACAAGGAAAGGCAGAGAGGAGGACGTTGTGCTTGTACTTTGTACTGTTCATCAAGGTTGATATTCATTGATTTTGTGGGTCAAAGTTAACAGGTAGCAGCACTCCATGAATCCCATTTTGTGAAACCTCTCAGTTCCAATTATAAACTGATAAACGCAACCAGCACAAACGTGAAGTCAGGAACTCATTTCTAATCATGATTCCACAGTTCCACAGAAGAATGGAAAATACATCAGTGGAGCCTATTTGGACATATTTCGGGATGAATGAGCTAATTTCTGAAG
This sequence comes from Chaetodon trifasciatus, assembly GCA_037975065.1. Lineage (NCBI taxonomy): Eukaryota > Metazoa > Chordata > Actinopteri > Chaetodontiformes > Chaetodontidae > Chaetodon > Chaetodon trifasciatus. The sequence goes on along the minus strand of JBBMOE010000010.1, from coordinate 3,506,831 downwards.
CGACTATCAAACTTAGACAAAAACTCTCCCAATGAAGATGGTAATCAGGTAAATGTACATTCAGTAACCAAGCCCTTTCTTTATGATCTGAGAGCATTGTCATGCTCCTCTAAATGGTTTCCTTACCAATAAATTATGTTTTTTGCCCCGTTTTAAGTTGAACTTATTAGCAAACATTCATAGTACAAAAACATCCAGCAAGCACAGAGCAACATTATCATTCATTTGGAGTTGTGATTGTGTCCACCTGACCAATCCAAGTCCAATATTCACTCTTCTTTTAGCACTGGTTTTGTCTCCACAAACTCCTGAGAAAAATATCTGGCTTTTTAGCTGCTAAATGATCAACTGTTCACTGTTTGTCTGTCATTAGTGCTGAGCAAGTAGTGCACAATGGGTCCGTCAGATCTTTCTGCTGCAGCTGAAATGATAAGAGCAGTTATGAAAGCAGTGAGACTGAACCAAAACAGGAAAGTTGAAGGCCCTTAAACTCAACACAAAGAGCTAAAAGAAAACTGTCTGTACAGCTGAGGGGAACTCCACAGGTGGAGTGACGATACTCAATGGGTTTATCCACACAAGCAAATCCTCTCATAGTCATTAATTCATTGTTAGCATACACATAATGATTGTAGCATATTTAAGGTAGAAGACTTTAGATTCTTAAAATATTTTTAAATCTGTAATCTCCCAATAATTCAGAAGGTTACATCAGTTTGTGTTTGTAATGCAGCGCTATACCACATCAATAACTGCTCCTACTGACATACTGATTTTTAAGTGACTCCTGCACATTAATTATTTGAGTGATCCCTTTAGATTGGATCTAATAACTGGTCTGAACCCAGTGATCAGCATAACCATGGCATCAGCAAGACAAGACAAGCAACTCAGCAGATGGAAACTCAGTTTAATAGTTTTATTGACTGTATAATTTGTCAGGCAGGCCTTTCCCCTCTGATTGTTTGTAGTGGGTGTCACCTAGGTGTTATGTGTTCAGTTTTTCCATGCATCTCTGAGCCACGATCATGTTTTTTTCAGACAGCATGCAACACATTAGCAGTGCTTCATAAATAAAAAGCGCCATTTGTTAATGTTTTGATTCTAAAGAAGTCACACATAATCTCACATTTGATATTAAAAGGAAATTCCCCAGAAACCGTACAAAGTAGACCATAAAACATCTCATATCAGAGTTTGCAGAGAAGTCAAGTTTGTTATTGTGTTGATAGGTGGAGGTACAGTGTGATAACACTGTGATAACAGATTAATGACCTCTCTGTCATACCTTCCCTTCAACACTGAGCAGCACTGTTATGGCTTAGCATTTTTCTGATATGACAGATACAGGACATCCAGTACCAACCAAGATAAAACAAACAACATCAGAAGTCAAAAGATATGTTTCGGAAAGTGTCATGCAGGTTGGTATGTACTCATTATAGGACAAAATACATGATTATCGTGGCTGGGTGGCAAACAATAGACCCTTCATTGCGCATACTGCTGCTCTGTCACATTGTCATGGCTTACTGTGGCACTTGAACAGAACAGAGCCCTCATTAATGTTATAAGTAACACCTGTCAATAATGTGAAAAAGGCTAGAGTTCGGTTCTCAACAGTCTTTGGGGAGTTTGTATTTTTCCTCAACAATACAAGAAGTTCATCCTACATTCCAGATGTGTGCATGGTGAATGAATGGCTCTATGCAAAAAGGAGATACAATGCCCTAATCTTCAATGCCCTATTGTGACAATCGGTATACTGTATATGAATCCCTGTTTTGAACTTGTGGGAACTGTGCAAAGCCTGCACTAATGGATACCAGTGTGGTTGTTGTAGTCACCAGATTTGCTACACTGCAGCCGCCATGAAACTTAAGTGTTTAGTTATTTTCAAGGTGTAAAGAGTTCCTCAACAGCACATCAAAATGTTTGGTGGCAATAGCCTGCCTTCTGAAATTTTTACAAATACTTAAAGGTGCCCTGTGGGTTTTTTGACCACTAGTAGCACTGTGGAGCAATGTTTTTATCAGTGGGTCTTTGTGTTGTTTGTATCATGCAATGATGCATGCGCAGGAGCCTGTTTCATGCTATTCAACAGGTGGCAGCAGTAACACACACAAGTAGAAATGTAGCAGTGTGCCAAGAAAGGAAGTGAAGAAGAAGATTACTGGCTAGTGAACATGCATGTAAACAATGTAGGATTTTTAAAAATCAGCTTTGTAAATGTTTTATAGCAAGGATGCATACAGTGCTTTTTGGTTAATAACACTGAATGTAAACATAATTTCTGTTTGTTTTAAAGAAAACCCGCAGGGCCCCTTTAACATGCCAATTTTCCAGTGTGTCATAACATAAACAGAATTAGTACATAGTAATGAGAGTAATAAAATAGGACATGATTGCAGCCAGGTGAGATGAGGTGTGCAATACAATGTTTAGGAGACCTGAGTTTTGCAAAATGTTGCCATGCCTGTACGTTGTCATGCATTTGTCCTCATAGGTGATGATGTGGGAGAGAGCAGCGGAGGGAAAAACCGAAGACATGTTTGGGTGATTGGAGCATTGCGAGTCAGCAGGGTGAGAGCAGGCAAAGAAGGCCGTCTATTGTTGTAGAGAGAATAGAAACTCTCACACAGCCAAATTCCATCCTACCAGTGCGGTCATGGTGGCAGAACTCTGATAAGCTTCTTCTGAACCATTCTCAAAGAGTCTGTTGTCGTGTTCTGCCAGATCAAAATTATTTCCCCCTTTTGAATACCCCTGTGGCCTATTTTCAGACAACAGCTCACAGATTTAGTGGTTCAGAGTGTCCCATGCTTGTGAATGTGTACATTGATGCCTCTTTGATCTGATAAAGCATCTGTGTTGACAGGTCACCTGTGGGAAGTGCCATTGTTCCTCTGTGTGTATCCACTTTATGGTTTAGGTGTGGTACTTCAGTCACTGTTCAGTGCAATCACACCTGAATGAACTCTGGAGTGCCACACTAACATCATAGCTTCTCTACTTGCGTCACTTACTGCGGTCACCGCTGGCTGGATCTCTCCGTTTCTCCACCCACAGCATCCATTCCACAGTATCAGTGCATTTGAACACAGAATCAGACTTTGGATGGAAACCATGGCAATGACTTGTTACCACAGCAGTGACTCGCCACCACAGTCACCACAGCACTGGGCAAAGCTTCTGTAGACGGTTGCAGAACCACAGTGTTTTCCTCCACTGGTCTCTAAAAAAATCTATCACCCTATGGTTTCTAAGCCTTTTCTTTCTGTAATGTTTAAACCATGGTCTCTGCTTCATTAAAAAAATGGTTTTCTAACTCTTTTCTGTGTGAGATATATGCTGCAGCCCGTCTAAACAACAGTTGAGAATTGAATCTGGAAGTATTTATTTTGGATGTATATTTAGCTTATGACCACCGGCTTGGATCATGCCAACCATGCTAACTAGCTGGGGTAGGGCTATATTTACAGAGGGCTGGGCATCCATCATCGCAGCGCAAAAGCACAGACAGGCAGAGAGTGAGGAAGGGAAAGTGTGGCCCATCAGTCACCACAGTCCAATCCCAGGGCTTGCCTATTTAAAACACCTCACAATTTGACCACAACAGTGCCACAGGTCATGCTGCACTAGTGGGTCTATCTGCATCCTTTCACCACGCCATCTAAAGTGCACAAGTGCATACCTGTACTCATGCTCTTATTGCATGTTTTTTGGTTTTTTTTTTGGTTTTTTTTTTTTGCATGCACACGTGCATGCATCCCAAGAAAACCCAGACTGGAAAGTATCCAATAACAGAAGAAAGGGCAGGAAGGGGAAAAAAGCTGATGGTGACACCTGGGCTTTCTGCCCTGGCACACTGCACCTGAATGACATCAGACATACAGACAAAATAACACATCAACTGTCAAATACAAATGGGATAGACTGTCTGATGCCCCAAATAGATGGCTAGACAGATAGTCAGGCACACAGCCTGCAATGACAGATAATGTTAAAGCAGACAGACAGACGGACAGGCGCAAGGTCAGAGAGTGACTGGCAGACATACAGACATGCTGTGTCACTGCTTAAGACAGAGCGGTACTGAGACCGGGATTCCTGCATTATGTGTTTGACCTAAGCATGAGTGTCACGATGTGGAGAAATCCCATGGCTCCATTTTGAACCCTTTATATGAATGTATTTTTGTATACATATTGCCATACCTGTTTTTACATTATGATTTGAATAAATTTTGCACAAAGTACAGAGCAAACGGTAACAGCTGAATGATTAATGATTAATAACCAAAAAAAATAAATACAACACAGATATTCAAATATATCAGTGCTCAATTTAACTGCAGTATTTGTGTTTTTATTGCTAATATGGCTGTTTTACCTTTAATCACCCACAGGTAGCTGACTGTACATACATGCTCTTTGTTTAAGTTCATTTCTGGGAGCTGCCCAGGACAACCACAGTTTTCTGCTGCTGACCACTGAACAGTTGAGACTTAAGTACCTTGTTAACCACAATAATCATTGTTGAGGTAGATGACAGGGGTTGTCATCCATCCCACACAGGTTTTCCCAGGCTCTCAGGGAAATTGAATCACATTCAAAGAAATCCTGTGATCCTCCAGTCACAAGTTTTCTTTGTATCCAGCGCCCAGTTTGCATCCAACTTCTGATGTGTGTATATGTGTGTGCTGCTGGCTCAGGCAGTAGATCGTATAGGTTGCACTGATGCCCTGCAGCATGAGGTCTGATGGCTTAGCATTTTGAGCATGGGGCCAAGTCGTTAGCACATTGCAGTGGAGAATAAACCTGCCATGTAGGGACATTTGTCTGTGAGCTCAGAAACACTGAAACCCAAGAAGCCTCTCGAATCCCCCCAACTGACTGCTTCTGGAGTATTAATAACACACACCCATACACACACTCCCATCCAACTGCTGATTAACAATGACCCCAAGCAAAGATTTTATTCTGATGAGTGTTGAAAAAAGGTGTCACTGCATGCCTTATCCTTGGATCGTCAAAATCAAAAAAGCACCTTTTCACCCTTTCCCCGCTGCATGTATACTGTGCTTCTAGGAAAAAAAACAGACTTTAAACGCAGTGCATGGGGTTCATGGTAATGTTGGGGTCACGTCTGGGCTGTGATAAGGGTGTGTGTATGTGTCAAGTTTAATGACATCATGTAAATGAACACCCCTGCTGCCCGCTGTCCCCTGACCATGTGAATGCACGAGCCTCCTGGATGGTGAGGTCATGATGGTCTGTAGACCCTTGTTGTGGAGGGGGGGCCGGTTGCTAAATACAGAGTAAGGGTGGGGGGAATGCTGGCTATGCACACCAAGTATACTATATACTATGTTTGGTTCCCCCACTATCACCTTTTTACTCAGTGTACCCGCTTACAACACCTACTGTGTGTGTATTATCCTCAAGCTGCTGGTTGCTTAACTGCACTGCATGAAGGGTATTTTTGAGATGCACTGGGGTAGTTGTGGATGCAACATAAAAAGCCAAGATTGACTTGGCTATAAACCTGAGCCACAGCTGCTCCAGTCGGTGAGCACTGTGTTTTACGACCTGTGGGCTATGAACAGAGACACATACAGTGGCTCAGATACACAGGTGCTACAAATCATGCATGTGTTGATAGCTGTTAAGTGTGACGTGTGTGTTTGTGTGGTATTGGTGGTGGGATTGCAGACTCAAGAGCCAAAACGGTGGAGAAAAGAAAACACAGGAGGCAAAGAGTAAAAAATGTGTGTAGTTTTCAATAAACAAACTGTTGAAGACAATGTTTGCTGTTATTATTAAATCTGTTATTGTGCCTCTTGCTTGGAAAAACTAGTCCAGCGGTGCTTTGGAAAAGTACCAGTAACACAGACTCAGAAGACGGGGAAGCCTGTGCTGCATTCCTGAGTCGTGAGAGGGGTAATCACTCAGTGTGATGTCATGACAGGTTCGTAGGTTGTGTTCACATACATGTCCAGGCAGAGCACCGATGTCAACACCTCACCGCACACCTTCTCCAGACAGGAACAATTCATTCCCTCTACTCTCCATCAGTAGTCTGAAGACAGTGTTTCTCAAGATATGTTACAACAATGACTATGATTCATGAAGATAAATGAAAACAGCAGCATAAGTGTACATTAGTGACACTTTGTGACTTTCCAATGATTTTACATGATTGGACCTTATTACTTATGTAGACACATTAGCTCTGCGGCTAAATGGCACTGTCAGCTCACCTCTTTGGGCCAGATTGAAAGATCTCAAAACTATTGTACGGATTGTCATGAAGTATTAAAAAGACATTCATGGTCTTTTCCTGTTTTGTAATCGTTTTTTAAGAACTTTTTCAAATGTTATTGATCAATACCAAGTACCTGAAAAATGAATGAGAATCCCATCTTCAGTGGTATTACAGGTGCTCTTCCATCTGCCTGTTTTTATGCTCATTTTTAATTTGTACATTAAAAAAACCCAACTGGAAGTTGAAATACTTAAGTTTTTGTATTTGGCTGAAGACAAGCCAGTCTGTTAGCACGGTAAAATGCTAAACTCAGATGGTGACAATGGTAAACAATATACATGCTAAACATCAGCATGTTAGCATTGTTGTTGTGAGCAGGTTATCATTGAGCTCAAAGCACTGCTGCAGCCTCACAGAGCAGCTAGAATGGCTATAAAGTCTTGTCAAAGCTGGTCTGGATGGAGAGCCACTGGTCTATATAGAGAATAGCTGCAGGTGTTCAAAATCATCAAACGTGTAAAAGTGGCTCTGATGGGTGCAGACTTGTAATAACACTGGCATACTGACATCAGTGTAGAGTGTCATATTAGGGTTTAAACCAAAATGTTATCCCAGTATCTTAAATGTCAAACCCATAAAATCTACACTCAAGCCTGGAGTGACAAATTCAAGCCCTGATATTATCTGTGATGCGGGTGAACTCGTCTTCCTTGCTTCATCACAGTGGTCAACTCCAGTGTGTCAGCAAAGTCATCAGACTGTCTGTCTGCTTGCATTGTTTTTATTTCCAGTATCATTCACGTCAAACAGAATATGTCTGTCTCCCACACATCCTCTGCATATTTCACATAATCCATGAGGCGCAGCTGAGACCGCCGGCATATTCCATCCCTGCAGGATGTGAGTGTGGTCCGTGATAGAAAAATAAACCAGGCTTTTCATCATGGGAGGCAACATTCAGTCAAGGAATCCCAGGCAGACAGATTTGTCTTACCCGAGAGACAAATGGTTTTTCTCTCCCCTTTTTTCTCCAAATCAACACACTCCTGTTCCACATATCCATTTTATGCTGGCTTGTGCAAGAGCAAAAGAAACCACATCGTCCAAAAAAAGAGTCTGCATTGCCTAAAGAGCTCGCTTATGTTGGCAAAATGCACAATTTAATTGCTGGGCTAGTAAAAAACACGATTTGTCCCAGGGATTCCCCCTCTGATACAGCACACACACACACACACACACACACACACACACACACACACACACACACACACACTCACACACACACACACACTCACACACACACACACAGTAACTGTCTGGTCTGTGTGCAGAGACATTTAGTCTTTCAAAAGCAGCATTGTGTGAAGGTCAGGAGAGTCTGTGGAATGGAGATCTATCGTTGTGACATTCTCCATTCTGTGAGAAAGGCTGGACAGCCGGCTCCTGTTTCATAGGCACCAGAGGAGCACTGGATAAAAGGCAAGGAGTGTATTAGCGTTGCTGCATGCGTATGTGCATTTGTGTGAGGCCTGAGAGCATTAGAGAGACAATGACTACTGAGATTCTGATCTTATTATGACTGTCTGCCTTTCAGACAGATCAGACATGAGTGACTAAGACACAGGAGTATCAGTGATTTCGTCCTGCAAAGGATGTCATCACAAAAAAGACTCAATAATCACTAACTTTTTATGCTGATACTGTAGCTATTGCACATTAACTAGGGGTGGAGCATGTAATGGCCACTCCAGCCTCTAACTGAAGTTTCAGGTGCAGGAACTGCAGTGTGAGCTAATCCTGATGATGCCATCAGTTCTGTGAATTCATACAACACATCGGAATGGTGTAAAGTCACAAGTCCAGCACATCCTTGAAACAGCTGCCACAGGACAATGTTACATTGGCCAGTGTTTGAGATATGTTTGTGGTTGTTGGGCTTATTTCATAATGAGTGGACTTTGAGCCCCTTCGAAGACAGAAAGTTTAACACAGGATAATATTTCAACATCTTTTCAAGAAATGAAACCACAGGGAGGGCAGTGCTTTACAAATATGGTACAAAGTAAGACAAAATCAACCACAGCCTTCTCTTTTCACTTTTATTTCCTCTGTATCTTCTTTTTTTTTTTTTTTGTTCAATTACTTTCCACTCTGTCAGGTCAGTCATTACACCATGCTCTCTTGTAAATGGCCCTCTGTACATTTCCAGGTTGGCAGCAGGTCAGCTGTAAATATTTGCCCAGGACTGCCTCAGGAATAAGTTACAGGAATGGCATGAGAAACAGAAAGCTGACAAGCTTATTGATCTTTCACTGAGCTGTTGTCAGTCTCTTCTCAGTGAGGTCAAGATAGTACACTGCTGTATATCTTCAATTGGCATGAAAAAGGTTGTTATTTGTCATCCCACAGCCATAACTGGTTTTCAGTCTGATTTTTCAATAGCCCTGAAAACATGTGCAACAGCAGCTGAGTTTTACAAGTCAGGAATAGTGTTGGTGACACAGGCATGGCCAGTGGTGCTTCCTGTAGGTGTGTCTGATTCCATTCAAACTACCTGAATCACTGGGTCATCCTGTCAGGTTAACCCAACCCTAAACTGTAAAACTGACATGGAGTGAAGATGGTTTATCTATTAGCTGCCAACTGTTACAGCCCAGACCAGTTTTATAGTAGCCCTTTTAAATATTCATCATTCACAACTTTGACTTAAGTTATGATGTAGCCACACATGTACTAGATTAGGTTATTTGGCCTCCACTCACTGATAAAAATGCCAGGAATTTACAGTGTCTTGACATTCAACAGGGTTTCACCGTTTAAGTCTGTCTCATTTTCTGCATAGACAATGTTTGATGGCTGGTAGTTGGAGAATTTCCAAAACCTGGATGGACATGAAATACCAGCTGAATCATCATTAAAAAGATGAGGAACTGAAAGAGGAACAAAATGTCTTTTTGGTACAAAGCCCGATTCCAGAAAAGTTGGGATGCTGTGTAAAATGTGTATGTGTGTGTGATAATTTGCAACAGTTTTCTGAAGCGTTCCTGAGCACATGTAGTAATGTCCATATACAGTCATGTGTTCACAAAGTGGTGAACCTCGCTCCGCCCTTGCTTGTGAACGGCTGAGCCTTTCCAGGATGTCCCTTTCATACCGAATCATGATACCATCACCTGTTACCAATAAACCTGTTTACCTGTGGAACTGGTGGAACTGCTATTCCAGTGAAAACAATGAAGTATTCTCATTTTGCTTCAGCTCTGATTTGTACTCTTCTATATATGTACATGTATAAATCTATTCATTTATTTATCTTTAATCAATTTACCGTGGCTAAAATACTACCAAAACCAGCAGCCCTTACTGGTTCTCTATCTCTATCCACACAAGAAGAAAGACTTACAAGCCACAGGCCAGCATTTATTGGTGCTGTCCTCGTTGTGCCACGTAGAAGTGGGTGAAGGGCAAAAACAATAGAGGGCAGTGAAAATATGACTATCCGGGATGTTTGCTCTGCTAATGAATTATGACTATAGTAAGCATCCTTCTCTTTTTTCATCTGCCCTGCTCCTTAGCCCTTCCTCTGTGTCTCAACAATGTAATATCTCCTCGAATTGTGACATGTCACTTTCTCGGTTGGCAGTGCATTGCATCACATCTCTCTCCTGATGTGATGCAATAAGAGTGAGTCACAAGCTGAACCAATAACCCTGGTTCAAGTTTATCAGATACCCCATGGTAGTTTCAGTGATGTTTCTTGTGCAAGTGTCAAACATACCTAACATACATTCACAAGACCTGAGACGAACACATCTAATGGAAACAATTTAAATAATCCATGGAAGTATTTAGAGGAATGCTGCAAGCTTCAAAAATATCTCATCATCTTAAAAGCACCCGGGAGTGCTCTGCTCTTTGTCATAAGCAATGCATGCGCATGTCTTGATCATTCAGCATTGTTCTTCCTCTGCATTCACCAGGCCCTTCAGTGCAAGCTCAGACTTCAGTAAAGGCCAACATGACCGCCACAGGTTGTTCTCCCGGTCTTCACCTCCCTGGAGGGTCAGAGCACACAGAGGTGTGTTCACAGTGATCAAAGGACTCACCACTGATTCTCTTTCATGCCAAACAAAAGCGATAAAACACAGGCTCTGACTGAAAGCTGTGGCAGCGGAACATTCCAGCAGAGAAATGTGATATGTTTGCTGAAAAAAGAGCTTTGAAGTTACCTGAGCGCTGCTGCCTCATCACAGGTTTACTCAGGTTACTACAGCCAGCTCTGAAGGCCTACACATACTGGGAGTAAGAGGACAAGAAAACATCTGTGTAAAGCGCTATCATCTCTGTGAGTCAGTCCTCCTTGTGTAAATTATGTTTTCTTCAGATCATACCCATACAGAGGAAGAAGAAAGTGGCCCCGGGCTACACTTACCACACATACCCTGCTGTCCCTCCTTCCATTGACTCCACACCTCATTTATCACATTCCGGGATTTTCCTGTCACAACCTGCACTTGAACTGTAATACTGTGTTTCAGAGTGCATGCGTGTGTTATATGTTTGTCATAGAGGTGAGCTATCACTCCACCAAAGGGATAAGTCATTGCCACCTATAAATCCTACCAGTGCTAGTGTCTGAGATCGGAAACACTTTGTCACAGTGGTTCATTGTTGGCCCTCAACAAAGGCCAAACTTAAAGGAAATCTACTGTTTATTATGACTTGGGTTTTATTTTGTTGCTCCAGCTATTAGCTAAATCATTTATGATTAAGCTGTGCTCACCAAGTTAACTGCTGAGATCACAGAACATGGAAACATTAATGAAAAGTCGGACAGTGCAAGAAACACAGGAAAACAGGTTGTTAAGAAACTTATTTGGAAGAGAAAACTGAGGCAAACAGTAAAATTATGACCCAAAGTCTGTTGTAAACATACGGATAGATGCCCTGGTTTAGCTTTGACCTACCACAGCTGCCCTAGTTCTCAGCTCTGCTGTGCAATGAGGGATTAGTGAAATTGCCAGCACCATTACCTAACTTTATCCTTGAAATTAACCATAACCTTCCCTCTGCGTTTTGTAGCTCAAACAACAGTCTAATCTTATTAATTGTGGCAAGTGAACTTGATATTATTTTTGCAGTAGATGACGTGAATTACTGAAAGTTTGGTCAGCAAAATATAGCTCATATCTCCACTGTCAAATGTCTAATTAAAGCCACTTACCAAAGTCATGAAACGGATAGTGATATCAGTTCTACACTGACAGTGCCTAATAGCTTCCATTAAGCTTTTTCTTTCCATCGGTCAGTCTTTGAAATGATCTTATCACAGAGTGTAAATGCTCAACACTTTTACCATTACTGCATAATACATCCAGGTTTAAAAGCCTTGGTGCCCGGCCGTCTCCTACCATAACAATGTTTCATAGTGATGTTGTTCAGTAATGCTTGGCATGCAAGCAGTGCCTGAGGTGGGAGTGTACTTCAGAATATAGCAAGGCCCTCGTGGGATTTTTACACACATTCCATAGGAACAAAGCAAAAGCTCATAAAGCGACCTCTCCTTAACGGGAAGCTCAGCTCTTAAACCTTCAGAAATAAGACGCCTTTCGCTTTGGACACCGTGAACACCAAGAACAACCAGGAAGTGTTTTGACTCCTACTGTATGTGTAAAAATACTGACGTAAAACTGAAATAGCAGCTTCCCACCGGTTGTGCCCATACCCAAGGGGATTATGGGAAAGTGCTACCACCATGCCAATGGCTCCCCAGTGTGGCATTGTGTGTATGTGTGTGTCTATTGTGCCTGCCTTCAAATGCCCAGACTGTGCTTATTTCTTTCCATTTATTCGTTGGAAGTTCAAGAGTTCTGCAATAAAACACGCAAAGATTTCTTGGATGTGGCCGACAGACAAGAAGCTGGTTGAAACCCCCCTCCCTCTCCCCTTTTATCCTCGCAACAATCACACTTCCTCACTTCAAACACTTTGTTATTTCAGCTTCTTTGTGTTTATGGAGGGTAAACTGAGAATCCACTGGTGTATGGGGAGCTTGTGAGGCCATATCCTCTTAAATTGTACTCTACTATTGGCTCAAGCAATCTATAAACAGCAGCCATGTTGTGTTTACACGCTTTTAGCCCAAAATTATCATGCAGCAGCTGCGTCGAGGCCACCAGCATTTCCATGGCATCAGAGCAGCAGTGATCTCACATGGGCCACCCTCTCTTGACGTCTCTCTGTTTGTCATTGCTAGTTTCAGCTCTCTGCTCTGTTCTTCCTTCTTTCCTCCTACCATGTCAGTACTGTTTTGAGTCAGGAACTGGTCAGGGAGGAATGTGGTGGCACAGCAGCATGACACAGATGGTGCACCCACACGAACACAACAGAATTCAGAGAGAAGGAGGGGGAAAGAGTGGGAAAAAGGTGTTGTGGTGGGACTTGTTGGTGAGGTGTTGGGACTTTCTGACATTCAAGTGTATTAAAGAGAAAACCACATTTGCAGTGGGTGCCGTCATTGTATGGAGGAAGTAAGGACACTAATGTAACCACAAGGGTTCAAATAAAGCAAGGAAGTGGTTCACATGTTGCCTCCTACATTCCTAGCTGTCATTTTTCTTAAAAAGAAAAAGGCTCTGAAACATTCAATCAGTGAGCTATGAAGACTTTTCATGGCGTGCGTGTGCTTTTACAGAGTGCATGCAGGTATGTGAGCATGTGCGTTTGAGCTGTTGTTTTCTATGAGTACAGTGACTCAGGATCCCACTTATGGTTTGAGGATGATGAAGGCCCCAGCTGAGAAGTCATTTTTGTGGGATTAGCTTGTGAAGTGAGTCTCCTGGTTGTCTGCAGGAGGTTCAAGCTTGCGCTGCAGAATGTGCTCAGGGGTGATAATGTCCCATGTATGAGTGATACAGTAACTGGTGTGTCATGTGGTGAGAGTGTACTGACCACCACGTGGCTTTCAGTTTATCAGCTCATCACACCAGGATGCATAATCGGTGCATGTCTGAATATTTACAAAATAGACTTTGGTCACATTGTGCTGTCATGACTTGAAGGGAAAAACAAAAGTAGTACATGTAGAGAACACTGGACTTTTTGCACTTTCTGTGACCCAGTAAAGTTCACAAACTGCAGCAAACCAAGGGCTTCAGGGCCATTACAAGCAACTAATTAACCAGCAACTTTTTCCCTGTATCCATTTTGAGGTGTGGAAACTAACAACAATAGCAACCATTGGACCACCAACCATTTTCTCTCTCTCATTTTCTCCAACCACACTATCAGCTCTAGTTGATATTATGTAAAGCCTTTCCATGGCAGCTGGTCCATGTTTCCTGAGTGAAGCATGAGCATCCATTGTGGGACAGGATCAAAACAAAAGAAGCAGAATCTGCACTTAAAGCTTTCAGCACACTCCCTGTGAAACCTGCCATCTCCTCTGCAGTTGTGTGCACACTGCAACAAATATTGTGCGCATGTGAGTCGTTGACATTGATCTGACAGTGAGCTTTTACAGCCGCTGGCCCCTTGCCTGAATAAATACAGAGGTTATCTGACTGCTGCTGTGTTCTGGAAGGAGGTGGAAAAGGAAGTGAGTGGTTCAAGGGTTAATCATTGGACAACAAGCCCAGCATAATTATCAGGTAGCCACACAGTTTCCATGGCCACAGGCCACAATGTTTCAGATTTTGAAAGGAGTGCACCAGCCTTCAGTTACATAATTGGTGACGTTTGAACAACAGGCTTTACTCAGAATATTTTCAGTGTGTATGAGAGATCATTCATGTTTGGAACTTTGAAACTAACTACTTTACTTTACAATAATATGGATCCACAATTTCCCCTTCATCTTTCCCTTTTTGTCTTGTGTTTCCCTTCTCCCCCTGTTTCCTGTCTGTTTCCACCATGTCTGTCTGGTGTCTCCCTGTAGGGGCGTGGCTGACAGGTTGGGCTTTGTCTCCTCTGCCTGAGTGCAGCTGCACTCAATCATTCAATCAAGACTCACCTGTCACCACAATACATAAGCCTTTCCTTGCCTGCTTGCCAGCCTTCCTGACTCCTGACTTCTGTGCTCAGGTGCCTTGCCCTCACCTGTCCCTGTCCTTGCCCTCCTCCTCATCAAGACCTCCCCACAGCAGTTTTAAAATATGCATTTCTTGACACTGAACTATGGTGACAAAAACAATGCCTTGCTAGACTTGAAGAGAGGAAAGCTAGAGGAACATCTGTGTGTGTGTGTGTGTGTGTGTGTGTGTGTGTGTGTGTGTGTGTGTGTGTGTGTGTGTGTGTGTGTGTGTGTTTCTGTACATATAAAGGCAAATGACAGCTGTGACGCTGAGCGTAAACACAAACTAAATGTTCAGACATTAGTTTCTATCCCTCCACATCCTCTTCTTCCCCTGGTTCCCTCTTTTGTTTATTTTTAGGCCATTTATAATTTTGTATTTTTAGTGTGTTCGCAGTTACTTTAGGGTACTAACACCCACTTCTAAAGAAAGCCTCCTGAAATAGCACCACTGACAGACAGATGGAATAAAATGCAGCTATGGTGGTGAGGAACAGGGTACTGGAAAAAAAAAAAAGGAAAACAAAGAACAATCTTTGTGTTTATGCAAGACGGGCCTTTTTCTTGGGTGTGTAAGGTCAGCAGTGTGTCGTCAGTGTGTGTGTGTCTGTGTCTGTGTATGTGTGTGTTTGGTGGACTTGTGCCTGTCTGTGTTTCCGTTTGTGGTGCTTATGACTGTGCAGTAATCAGCCAGGAGGAAGAGCTTGTCTAAGTGCAGACAGCGTATCTCCCCTAGCCTGAGGATCCACCCGTTTTCTCATACAATAAACATACACATTCATGCACAGCTCCATTTGACAGATGACAGACAACAATGTGTGGGATTTAGATTACAAAAGCATTACCACAAATACCAGGAAGAAGCGAATGAAAAGTTTCACCAAATGGAATGGGCAAGTGAGACAACAGTGCAGCACTGTTTACAATGGAATAAATAGACACAATGGTCTTGACAGAAGGGCTATTTTTACCAACTGTGAAGCAAACTTGATATTGAGATAAGAGAATGGAAAACTGTGTCAGAGAGGACAAAATGGAGAAATGTGCAGGGCAAGTGTAAGGGAGGAGTGAGATAAATGTCCGTGAAACAAAAACAACAATAAAATTCCTGCTTAGGCTTTAATGCCAAGTTGTACCAAGGGTTGTGAGTTGCAGATCATTAGATCATTGGTGTTTACTGTCGAATCAAAGCAAATCAATCCCATTTTTTACCTCATATATTTGAGGTCTAAAATTATACATGCAGAATTAGAATTATGTATATTTTTCAATACAGTTTTGCTGTTGTGATTTATAAACATTACTGGTCACATTCACTTGTTTAGGCATCCAGCACGCATAGAGCAGCATAAGCATTCAGCTCACAAATATTCACTCTACTTGTTGCTCTGTTTTCACCTCCTCCATGTCCTGAGGGAGATTTCTGGCTTTTACCCCCTAAATGCTCCACCTTGTTTGCCGGCTAGCTGCGTAATTTGTCTGCTGCTTGGTGCTGAGCAGGGAGGGCACAGTGGGTTTATCAGCGCATTTAATGACAACAGTGAGACTAAACTGGCAAAGTTGCAAGCTGTAATACTAAATCAATCAGCTGAAAAATGCTCCATAGAGCTGACAGGAGCTGCAGAGTTTGGCGATGTCACCTTCCATATTACATTGCCATTTTAGCCATTGTTCATGCAAAAATACTGATTACTGCAGCTTTAAATACATTTAAATGGTCATATAAGAAAATATCCTTCAATGAGGTAACACCTTGAGTATCTAGTCCCTAAAAGCATAAAGTACATCTTAGAATACATTATTTCTTGGGAAAGTTGGCCATTTAGGAAATTTTAGACTCTGACATTGACTCACACATTGATAATGACAAAGGAAAGTGACGAAGGCAGAAAAGCAGAACAAATAAAATAAAATCTCCTAGTTTTCAAAATAGGAAATGATACGAGACAGACAACAGTAGAAAGTGGGCGTGGGCGTTTCTGAAGGTGACTGACTAACCTTGACATGGAAAACTCTAACCTCATCCTAACTGTCTGCATAAGCCTACTGTGACACAACAGCACACAAAACATTTCTTTCAGTCTCACAAAGACAGAAACATCTGCGATCAATTACTCCCACCCACCCAGCTATAGAATCCAATAATGACTGTAAAACGCAACAGCAATTTTCTTTTATGATGTTGTTTTCCCTGCCTGCCATCGCTTTCAGTAACTATAGAGATGGACGGCAAAGGCTGGCATTGACTCCAGAGAATGCTGTTCGATTCAGTGGTCATATTAGGCCAAAAAAAAAACCCTCCACCACTACTATGTTCACTGGATGCACTACCGGTGGTTTACCCTCCCTGTTTTCTCTATATAAGGTGCTATAATGAGATCTTACACACACACTCACACACAGGAGTGACAGGAATTTCAGTCCTGGACAGTAGCCAGTACCTACTCACTCTGCAACAACCACTCTTTAGACCTGGGGCCCAGCAGGGAATGAAGTGAGTCTACTGTGAACCAAGCCTCTCAAACAAAGACTTGTGGTGTGGTGACGTCACTTCCTGGCAGGCTGTAATTCTGTTTGATGTGGGGTTTCTGCTGGTGGACAAGGGGGCGAGGCAATACCCCACAGGGACGGACGTAGGTCGGAAGAGGCCAAGAGAGGAAAGAGGGCTGTTAATGAGCACAGAAGCAGGAGGATGTTGTGGTCAGTTACAGTGTGGCTGCTTGGTTTACTGAACTCATTTCCTTCTCAGGCTTCTGTAGCGCTGAGATGTAATCACTCAGCAGCTCCTGACCTGAATGTTGGGTCAAAGAGAAAAAAAGTACAGTGAGGGAGTGTTTGAGGAGGAGCAGGAATTCAGTGACAATACAGATGTCAGTGAGGAGTCTGTAATTAGTATGGAGGAACTCCCAGAGTCACAAACACACCTGCAGTCTCAAACAATCACACCACTGTCACAGACACAGAGATAAAGAGAAAATGAAAACAGATGGGGAGGGCTGTGATTGACTTCCAGATGTGACAGTTCTGAAAGTTAGATACAAAATTAGTATGAAAACAAACACAACCTGTGATTCCAAGAGAAACCTGAAAGTCCCGCTGTGTTTTAGTGATCTCAAATAGTCCTGCGGACATCAGTTAGTTTCACAGCCTTTGTAAAAGAACTAAAAGAAGTATCCAGTGCAATTCAAAGACCCTAGACCTTGCTAATCCAGTGACATGTTACCCTCATCCTAGCTTACGATGAGGTTTCAAGGGATAAATTTCACTTAGAGCCCTGTCACACAAGCCAACCTCAAAGAACCAATGCAACAAAAGATCTGTCAAATGCTTTAACTGGTGAAGAGTGAAAAAGCAGCAGAAGGACAAACAAAATAAACGACCCAACCATTATCATGCCACTGTGAATCTGTGAAGTACAACATTATTGTAAAACTGGGCAGGAATCTGCCTGATGAAAAGGAAAATGAATGTGTAAATTTATAGAGCTTTTAACCACAGCAAGCATTTACAAGTCACACACACACACTCACACACCAAAGGCAGCAAACTAGTGTACTACGTAGGGTGCTGGCCTGAGCATCTGGAGCAGTTTGGGGTTCAGTGTCTCGTCCAAGGACACTTGGACATGTATACAAGAGAAGGAGGTGGGGATCGATCCGCCAACCCTGTGATCAGTGGACGACCAGCTCGACCTCCTGCTCTCACAAAAATGTTGCTTTGATTTACTCTGCCGTTGTATCAGCCAGCTGTTTTTCAGAAGAGGCGGTTGTGGTTGTGCAAAAGAATTTTACAAAGCTATCTCTGTCGCTTTTGTTTGTTGCTGTGAGTCAACACAAGTTATGTGTTACCGAGCACTGTGTAAATGCGCAACCTAACTGTACTTTGTGTTAAGTGCTAACAAGAAAATGTTAATGTGCTTATATGATAAATCCAGATGGTGAACATGGCAAGCATGTTAGCATTGTCATTGTGAGTGTGTTAGCATGTTGGATCCACAGAGCAGCAGGTGTGGCTGTAGACCAGGGCATCACTCACTCATTAGTTGAACTTTTGTATTGAGCACTTTTTAGTTCAGTATCTTGTTATCATTAATGCCAGTTTGATATTCTCAGTCAGCCAAGCAGCAGATGATAGACAAGACAACAGTGCCAGACACAGTGCAAAAACTATGGCAATGGTCAGCCACAAACACTCAACAACAGCCCAGCATCACCTCACAGTCTACTGTTAGCTTGATGTGACAGGGCTCATAGATTTTTCACACTGGTGTCAAAGGTAGTGCTCGACAACGCCACAGTCAGCTCTCTAAGTTCTCTTACACTCAGGCCGTGACAGTTTGGGTTGGGTTGTAAGAGTGACTCCAACTAATCCAGCTCACAGGCAGAGGATCAGAGGACGTATAAAAACAACTGCTCCCACAGGGATGTGTCACATTCAGATGGGGGCCCTATTGTCCCCCGACAAAGCCTTGGTGCTATGTCACATTCCCGAAATCCACGCCGGGGAAGGGGGCTCAGGGAAGGAGTGATATTTTTCACACCGAGGCACAAAGCCACAGAGCGTCGGTCTCCATGAGTCACACATAGGGAGGAAAAGAGGCTGAGTAATCACAATAATAACCACCATCATCCTGTCGTCTCGACAGTCGCTACTAACTGGGACTCCTCACCCAATCAGTACAGTAATCCAGATTCAGATCACTCCTCAAGTTGAGAAAATATTGCTGTTGAATCAGCTGTGACGGTGGTTATGTGTGTGCTGAGCACGATAATTGTAGTGCGTTACTAATCACTTCCATCTCTCAGCTAGTAATGGGGCAGATTTTAGCAGGGCTTTTCACATGGCTGAGTCCACTAAAGTGGCCCACTGGGGCCTGACTGTACTGCTTTGTGCAAAGCTGACTGTTGTGTGTGGTGTGCTGATAAAGACAGAGCAATATAGACTGGGAGATTAGTTGTGGTGTAATGGGCAGAGATGAAAACTAGATATGTCAAGTCACTGCCAACTAAGTGCTTCTATGGGTTCAGCCCTTTCTCTTTGTGTGTGTGTGTGTGTGTGTGTGTGTGTGTGTGTGTGTGTGTGTGTGTGTGTGTGTGTGTGTGTGTGTGCTGGCACAGGGAGGTCAGGGGCGCGTCTGCCACGAGCTCAGCTCTCGCTCTGAGAGAAGCCATCATCCATGACCTCATCCAAGGAAAAAATCCCCCTCTCCTGCCTTCTTCTCCTCCCTCCTCTCTCCTCCAGCAGCTGAGCTCTGAGCGCTCCTTCTGCATTCCTGCTCTGTGAACAGCTCCCACACTGTCTCGAGGCTGCGGCAGGAGAGAGGGAACACAGAGTAGCAGTGGGTGGAAGGACAGACGGAGAGCAGCAGAGGGGAAAATCTCGCTGAGGTCACAGACCCCACTAATAGCTTGCGGGCTGCTTAGGCGGCCTCATGGGGGGGGATTTAAATTTGTTGGGCAGTCACAGAGATGAAGGCAGATGAATGAAGAAATTGAAAGGAGGGAAAGTCATTCCTTCATTTGCTTTAAATTTTCCGGTCCTTGGTTATGGGTGTTCCCATCATACATTGAGCTGAAGGAAGGGTAACACCCTGGACACCTTGCCAGTCTATCAAAGGGCTATACATAAAGACAGTGTAAGACATTCAAATGAAAGCAGCATGGCTCCACTGGTCCACCACTTTAGGCTAGACTGAAATATCTCAACAACTACAGAGTGGATTGACATAAATTCTGGTTGACGATGCGTCCTAATGACTTTTTTTCCCATGCCACAAGCAACTTGACATATTTTTAGTGAAAGGTCCCAGCAACTATTGGATGGATTACCATGAAATCTGATACAGACGTTCATGTCCTCAGGATGATGTGTAACTATTTTGACGCTCTCTGACTTTTCATCTTGAGCCAACAGCAGTTCAAATTTCCAAAATCTATGACCCAAAATCTGCAAAACCCATGACATTCCCATGAGCCTCATGTGTAATGCATTAATTAGCCAATGTTAAACTGAGCTAACTAAAGGATTAGAGTGAACATGGTAAACATTACATCTGCTGCACATCAGCATGTTCACATGCAGAGCAGCTGTACTGTGTGTGTGATTGTTTCTGACACGCTGCATGAGAGATAGAAGGGGCCTTTGTCGTTTCAGTGATTGTTTGGAGTGACAGGAGCATTCCCACCCTGCCTGTATATCAAATACTCATATCTTAGGCACATAGTATTTCTCCACAGAGGAAATCCCTCTTTCCTAACAACCCTTTCAGGATCAAACTGGAACAATTAAGATTGCTTAAAGTGTTTGCCTTGGGGGTGGGGGGGGGGGGGGATGGGGAGGGGGTGAGGTGTTCTTTCAGTTACAACAGCAGCTGACCACAAAGGAAACACAGTGAAGAGGAATGCCTGGAGCCCACTCCTTGCGGTAACCAGAGCCTGCTGCCGTCTGCTCTGACATCCGTCCGCCTCTCCTTTGTCATAAGCTGTGGTGTCAGCCAGCTCAACTGGCCAGCACGCGTTGGGCTGATCCTCTAAAACCACCATTAGGTGCCTGCTTCTACACACACACACACACACAAACACACACAGACACAGACGGATATGGGAGGAGTTTTTTTTTATTTCAGAGAACTGCAGAGCGTACTGTCAGGGGTAGAGAAAACAGATGAGTCAAGCATGCAGTCATCAGTCTTCCTGTCTGTTTGCCGGCATGCTGTTGTTTGCTTGAGTTATTTTTTTGGCTTATGTGTGTGTGTAGTAGTGGTGATGGTGATTAGGGGAATGGTCAACTTCATCCAGTTTCTTGCCTTGCTTTCTCTTCACTCCCCTCTTAACCCAACCCCAGTCGCTCTCTGTCTGTAACTCTCTCTTCTCCTCTTACCCAGTAAGTAATGCAATGCCACCATCAGCCTCCTTGGGGCCTAAATAGACCTCAGTGAGAATTTAATAGTGTGGCCATGATACATAACAAGTGTCTGTCCAGCAGGGTGACATCAGCAGAGGGGAATCTGCTGGTATCCCTGCCCAACTCCTGCTGGCACCAGGAGCAAGTGGACTGAGCTGAGCTGCTTTTTCAACACTACTAACATAGAGAGCAGCAATGTGGAGCAGGGGCAGACTTTACTTCATTTGGGGGTCCTATAAACAAACAGCTAACATGACCATTTGCAATCGAATCCGACTGTTACGTTATAACCCTTTTTATAATTGCAGTATATGAGACAGCATTTGTGATATGACTGGAATTTTCTCTGCAACAGCTTTTCATGTATTTACATTTTGTGTTACTGGCAGAGCCTGCTTTCACCACACAGGATTCAAACCGCTCACCCACACAGACAAGATGTGATACAGTGGACAAACGTTAAATCTGAGTGTTGACTTGACTTCTTTTTTTCCTCCATTTGTTTCCTTTTAATTGTTATTTTGAGAGGAATTCTGTGACCTCTATTATTAAAAGTGTGTTACCACAGCTGTCGTCAATGTAACCATGACTGAAGCATGTTACTGTGTTTTTTAAGTATTAGTTTGCTATTTATTGCTGGAAGTTATCGTAGCCTAAAGACTGTAACTATGAAGAAACACCATCTCATGGTGGGATCACATTTGCTGTAATGCCAAATAAAAGTCTACAGTGCAATGGAACTCATAAGAGGACATGAGAGAGTGAGTTTGGTGAAACAGGTGAACTCTGCCGGCTGTATTCAATTTGCTTAATAATCCTTGCATGCTTGACTTCTAACCTGTATTAATACTGACATATATGAGTGTTTTGCTGAAATATTCCCATGTTTGATACAGCATGAAACACAGTTCACCTGTTTTGCCAAACTCACTCCTCTCCTGTCATGTGATCCAATGCAGTGGATGCTTCTGTATGGCTTGCCAGGTGGCAGCAGCAGTAGGGTGAACAGGCTGTTGCTAGGGTATTGTCTTTTAATATCCTCTTGGCTCCGTGCAGGCACCTCACCTCACCAACATCACTGATGAAATGTACTTGAATGCCAGTAATGTTGTGGGTGGTTTTAACAGCTAAAGACTCCCAGCTCTAGCTCCATAATTCATGCACAGACAAGAGAGAGGTATTGATCTTCTCATCTAACTCTCAGCATGAAACAGAATAAGAATATTTCCCAAACTGTTGCTTTAATGGTGTGACTGAGCAGTCATGTTATAGATATAAAGGTGGACTGATAAGAACTGCTGACTGAGTAAAGTATGCTACTCATACAGCGTGGTGTTACCGCCAGCCTTCTGAGGAAGTGATAGTTTTCTTAGCAGCAACATTTTATTATTTCCCTTGTAACTTTTGGTGCAGTGGTAAAAATGTTTGAGGTTAAAAGAAGTAGCTGAGCTTGATGAAGTAGTGGAGGGAGTGGGCATGACTCAAGAATGACCAGTCTTTTAATCTAACTAATGAGGGGTGTTGGTCAGTAAGTAAATACCCTCTAAATTAATGAAAAATGAGCTTTCATTACTTAATATTTTGCCTTTTATAGGCTGCAGGGACATATGTGACTGCCTTTGTCACGAAGGTAAGCCTGTCTCTGAGCACATTTGTCATTTTAATGGGTAAAAGGAAGAGGAAGAAAAGGGAGACAGGAAAAGGATGAGGATATTGAAGAGGTGATATGTATGAAAGGACAGGAATGAAGAATAAAGAGCTCACAGGATCTGAAGGGTAAATTAAAGTAAAGGACCAGAGGAGTGAGAGCTATGAAAGGCAGTCTTCATCTTCTCCTTCATCTTTCTTATCCACACACAGTCGAAGACAGGCCGACACCCTCCTCAGCAGAAGCTCTCACCTTGACCCATTCTCTATCCTCTCTTCGTCTCTCACTCCCCCTCTCATGTTACTATGTCGACCTTATCTCTCACTCCTTCTCTTCATTCCTGTCATCCTCCCCGTCCTCCTCCTCTTTGGCTGTCCTCACCATGTGAACGAGGTGATACAGACTGTGTACAACATACTGATCCACTGAAACCTCTTTTTGTCATGCGACAAAGGCTGTGTCGCTGTCATCACCTCATCAGTCAGGCCTGAGTGGCACACTGAGGCAGCGCCGGCACTTCAGTTTGACTTTACAGCAGCACTTGGGGATCTTAGCTTGTGCGAGCATCATGCAAAGCGCATTTTATTTTGCCGGAACAGCCAATTTTATACATTAACATCTAAAGCAGATTGGGACACACACTCATTAATATCAGGTAATAATGTGTTCCTGTTGATGATATCCGGTCAGAGAATGATTATATTTCCAACTGTTGGCGTGCGCACTTCCATAAGAGTGGAAACTACCCATTGTTGCTCCTCAGCAGGGCAGGAAGCACCTTTCACAACAAAGTCACCCTCCTCACACTGATTCAATCCAGTGCAACCACTATAGCATCTGATTACACAAGTCTATTTGGCAATGTGTCAAGACGGCAGAGTGGTTCACCTTGGATTTTGCTCTTTTCGTAAAAGAGAGAAATATTAGGTGACTACAAATAAGCAACATTATCAGTACACCTGTACACTGCATTAATTAAGTACCTGTAATGAGCATAGGAGGTGATTCTGGGCTTTAGGGCAAACAACCTCCAATACACAAAATGTACACTTTATGTCCTGAAAATATCTTTTTTTCTAAAACATCATCATCATGAAACTGAAAAAAAAAAATAGTTGGAAACATTATTGTTAGTCTCAAAGTCTCTAATTCAAAGGCACAATGAAACAAAGGTGCCTAAAATGAGTTTAGGTGAGCACACCTTGACATAAACTACTGCTGCCAAAAATGTACCTAGAACAATAGCAATCTTTGTACATCGGCATTTCCCACCCAATGAATTCTGCCACTTCCAATGAATTTTAGCCAACCTGAAAGGAAAAGCCTTCTGAGCTGTGGAAATCTCCTCTTTGAGTCTCTCTAGGAACATTCAAGAACACTCAGAAGGTGAGGACGAGCGACAGATTCTGCGGAGCCTTCGCAGTGACCCTACAAGGAAAATTCAAAAGCGGTGCAGCGCTGATGCCTGATGATGGGCCACCATACCGGACAATATTTCCTGGCTGTGGTCCACCAGTTCACTGAAAAACAGAACGCAGCGAACTCTCCTCTCTCTCAGCATTCTGGCTCTTTGGTGGCCATCAGCCCCGGGAATAGCAGCTATGTGAGCATGACTGCACAGCACTATTTCTGTGTGCTCTGCTACTTGACATTGAGAGGCCAGGATTAGGTGGCTCCACTACTGTAAATGACTAGCCCCTGTCACACATACAAACACACATACACATGTGTGTGCTTTTGCAAAGACACACACATTCATACACACTGCATATGAGATCCTGTGACACAGAATGGAAAATTAGCTGCATTTATTCGTAACTGAGAAACCGCAGTCGTCAGCATATTGTCGCTGTCCCCTGAAAACTT
Organism: Chaetodon trifasciatus; assembly: GCA_037975065.1. NCBI lineage: Eukaryota > Metazoa > Chordata > Actinopteri > Chaetodontiformes > Chaetodontidae > Chaetodon > Chaetodon trifasciatus. Next base: position 3,482,076 of record JBBMOE010000010.1, on the reverse strand, counting down.
TTCACAATAAAAGCAGGTCTGTTTGCAGCTTTGTGACAAACACTGTTTTTTCAAAGGAACCAAAAGTTTGTTTCAAATGTTTCTCTTTTAGACTGAAGGACATTTATGCTTAAAGGTCTTGTGGTGCACAGCTGCATATGGGGGAAAAAAAAGGCATAAAGCCTGTTGTGGCTCCACTTGAGAAAAACTGCCTCAAGTGATGTCACATGAGTTAGCATCAGTTGGGGGTGAAGACTGAAGAAGTCTGAAAATGAAAAAAAGAAATGGAAAAAATCTGGGAGTGTGAAATCAGCAAGAAGTGAGTTTACCAGACCTCTGCAGCTTGAGGCTAGAGAATTGAGGCTACACAAGCTGCTACTGGCATAACACACCCAAATCTCTGACTGAACTGCCGGCGGCTGAGTTGTATTGTGGGTAATGTAAGGTAATGAAAGATTTGCAGAATGAAAAAGACAATACGTCTGGTTCTGCTGTACCGATTTTGGTCATTCTTTTGTTCATCGTGAGTGTGTTAAAGAAGTATTATGCAACTCTTTTAAGTAGAATGACTGTCAAACAATCAAAAATATAGGCTATTATATTTAGCATTTTTGTTTGTTTTAATGCATGAGAATACATTTTGTGTGGTTTTTTTAATTTGCAAAGTGCTTGCCTCAAATTGCCCCTTTATAGGCAAATAAAGAAGTCTGAATATTACAGAACATGTCTACCATGCAGTGAGTTCATCGGTCAAACTTGCAAACTGAGCAGTGCTCATGTACATGGGTTGCTTTTTCCTGACAAAGCTAAACGCTCAACTGCTGTTTCTCTGTTGCTCAACAAATGGTATGAAGAGTTCCTGAATCAGGTACCACACCCTTATGGTTCAGCTGAACATCTGTCTTTAACTACCAGCGTGAATATTTGAGTATTTTGTTTATTCAGTATATATAGAAAGTATGGGAATCAAACCCACAAACTTTGTTGAAAAAGATCCCATAGCAAACATGTAAACACTCATGTTTTGCTGTGGATTCTTGCTTGTAATTTTTTGGTTAACCCCTGTAACCCACACACAGACACAGCACCAAGGCATTACACTACCACATTTACACACACACACACACACACACACACACACACACATACACACACACACACATACACACACACGGACACACAGAGTCGGTGTAACAACATCCGTGTAGGAGGTGACTTCAAGGGGTGACTAACATTTGGCTGAGTCTCAGCCTGCCTTTGAGTCCAGCTGGGTCTTTTGACTTTCCTTACCCCCATTAAACCTGCGTGCGGCATATATGACAGCATTGTTGCATCCTGCTAGCATTTGCCGCATGTGGTCTCTCTGTACTCTGTGGCATTCAGGGCTGGTTGAGGTCTCAGATGTTATACTTGGTGGTGTGTCTTTGAACATGACATCTGTTGGCTGTGTGAGTAATGGTGTGCGGTACCGTGGCGTGATGTGTTGTGGCTGAACATCAGGTGTTCTCTGGCCTGTACACTGCACATCTGTTCCCCGCGGCTCAGTACATGCACACGGCCGTAAGTGAGTCCTGACTGCACTCATCATGACTGATCTGTCAAAGACACTGATGATGCTGTTGTCAACACATGGAACTGATAACATCTTCATTTGGTCCAAAGAGAAAGGCCTCTGAGAAACATGTTCCTTTCAATGACAATCAATCATTTGTTTGAGTCGTAACTACCCTACCCACTAATCTATGGTATCTACCCCTAACCAGAGTTAATCATAATAAAGTCTTTCTGACTCTATATCTGCACAACAATGACTAAAAATATTTGCCTTTTAAGCACTGAACATAATAGTACTAATGGCCAGGATACAGGTGCTCTGGTTAAAAGCGGTCCTCACACGTCAGACACAGGGGAAATAAAAATATTATGTTTACTATAATTACAGCTGCTGAATGGGCCAAAAGAACACACTGCTGTTATCATTACCAAGATCAGCCATTTTAAAATATCACATTAATGTGTCGCCCAACTCAGGAAGTGAACCAAAGAGCGAAAATAAACTTGACCTTACTTAACTGATCTGTCAGTACAACATCTGAGACTCCTATTAATTCTAAGAACAGAGTTTGATGTAATGAAGCGAAAAGAGTCAAATATTATGATAATCCTTTTTTTTTATTTTGCTCTGAAAAAAAAATCACAGAAATAACAATCACTTCAAAACTGCAGGACAGGATTTGAAAGGGTGGAACACTTTAATTCACATTTTCTTTTTTTTTTTGCTTGACAGCTGAACATGGATCTAAGGGAGTTTCTTAGATAATGATGGTAAGACAACATGAAGTGACAACATTTTCATACCAAATTCTTGCTACAGTGTTTTTGATACTTGACTCCCTTTTAAAGGTTTCAGAACAATACAGATGCTGAGTGCACAGTTTTTATGTTGCCTTTAATCAATGCATAGACAGTGCAATGAATCATAATGACAGACATTGATGTGTCATTGTAACACTGAGGCAGAACACTAAATCTAACGTAGCCCTAAAGAACCCCAAACCTACATGATAAATCTGGATGCAGGGAGTCAAAGAGAGCTGCTTGCCCCTGCCTCATTACCACAGCTGATGTGCCTTTAAGCAAGGCCGCTGACGCCCCAAACCTCTACAGTGGAGCTGCTTAATGGCTGACAGATCTGACTGGTTGTACTGGGCAGCCTCCAGGAGTGAATGTGTCAGTGTGTAACTGTGTGAGTGTGCGCAGGGCGTTCCTGAAAAGCCCTAAATGAAACTCCCCGGAAGAATTAAAAAGTAATCATGTCTGTTCGGCGATCAATTCATTAATCACAGTGCTATTGATCATCTACTGAGCGCCAGAAACTAAAGCCAGAAATCAGATGTTTATGCGTCATATCTCATTTCATGAAATATTTGCTATCTCAAGGAGCTTCTGCATTGTTTGTTTTTCTGTTTCATAAATAAATATATTGTCCAATAAGGAATATAAAAACAACTGTAACATCATTACTTTAAAAAGTGTTGAAGGTGGTTAAAATCTCTATAAATACAGTTAGCTTAAATAAATAAATTAAAATTATAAATATTCCGTTTACTGTACACAAAAAAAAGAAGATGGACTTGTGCAGGAAAATACAAAATGCTGTCTGTTGAGAGAAAAAAATCCAGGTTGAGCTCTCGGTGTTAAAAATCTTATCTTGTTCAGTTCAGTCTGGAGCCTCTTTTCACACAGTCCAGAAGCAGCACAGAGTCTTGACATGTCCCTTCTCCCTCTCATCCCTTCGCGCTCCTCACGTCACCAGTCCATCCTCGGGGCGTTAGTATTCCAGTTTCAGGCGGGCCATCTTTGTCTGAGGCCTTCAGGAATATGTTCAGCTGCCCGTTCATTTTTTTCATCTGAACGTCAGGCAGAGGATCAGGCAGACAACAACCTCTGTTCCCTTCTTCATGTAGGATCCTTTTTTCCTCCAGAACCTCCTTTGGTGGTTCACTTCTCTTTTTCTATTTTGAGGTAGAATTTCCGCATCTTTGCCTAACATGAAAAAAAAAAGAGGCAATGAGCAAAACCTGATTTCATACAGACAACAAAGAAGAAAGAAACTTGAAGATGTTTGTCAGTGTATGTGTTTGTAGACCTGCTCTTCTCCACTCACCTCTCTTTGTCTCTTCAGTGGTTGGACGCTAACCCTAGTTTGACCTTCTCTTCATTCTCTACATCATACGCTCCCCGCTTGTGAAACCTGCAATAAACAAAAGAAAAGGAGCTTGTTCAGACTGTTTGCTGCGTCTTGTCTTTGACAGGTATGAGCTAAACCTCAAGTAAAACCCTTTTTCTGTGTGTATGGTGGTTTGTCTGTGTTTGTGTGGTGAATCTGAGAGCCTTTTTCCTCACCTGAGCAACAGCAGGAGGCCTATGATAATGAGGCAGACGGACGACAGCACCACCGCCACCACGGCCAGGGCTGTAGTCCGGTTGTAGCCCTCCTGGGGTTTCTCCAAGGGCAGCGTGAAAAACTGACACCTTTCACCAGAGTAACTCGGGTTGCACCTGCAGACAGGACAGAGATGGAGTCGGTGAATACGAGCTTAATAATTCAGTGGCTCTGGATTGGTGGAGGATAGATGTAGAGCTCATACTTACACACAGGATGGGGAACGGATGTCCCTCACGTACTTGCAGGTGCCGTGAATGCAGAAATCCTTATACTTCCTCAGGCATGGATTCCTCTTCTTCCCCTTGCCTTTCCCCTTCTTTCTCCCCTTTCCTCTCCTTCTCTTTCCTTCAGTGCTTTCCGCCTCCAGGATGGCAGACGGGTCTTTCGGTTTGCTTGACATGGCGACTAAACCAAAAAGGGAACAAAAAGAGGAAAAAAAAACGTTGATTAAACTGTATTTCTTAAGGTAGCCAGTAAAAACTGAATCAAGAATATGAGAAAAACAACAAACTTGACTGCCTTACCTTGCGGCAGTTCCAGTCCATAGTCTCCAGACATGCCATCTTCGTATTCGTCTTCATAATACTCATCATCGTAGTCCTCCTCCTCCTCCTCCTGACCATACTCCACTGTTGTTGCACCCACGCTTACGCTCTCCTCCTCTGCCCCCCTGTCTTTGGTTGTGTCCAAAAGCTTGAAAACAGCTCTGTGCCGCTGCCTGTCGCTCTCATACCTGTCGACTGCAGCACCACTGGCCATTCTGGACACCACTGGAGGAGACAATAAGAGGGTTTGGCATGTTAGCAATGCATGTCAAGTGTTTGATACACTCTTTAACAGAACAGACCTCCAAAAAAAGTCCTCCTCTAGGAGACAATTGATGCAAACAGGTTACTGTGCCAGGGTGGGCTGGACCTCTGAGGACAAGTTGAAACATGTTGTGCACAAGGAGGCTCCAGGCAGGATTTTTGGCTTTCAATGCAATCCCCCTGATCCCTTCAAGGAAGTGCGCAAGCTCAGATACAGAGCATGGTCCTTAAGGCTCGGTAGGTATCCACTGCCTTGCTCAGGAGCACTTCAGCAGAGTGGAACTTGGGCCAAAACCACAACTTCAACTAGCCTCCCTCAGAGGGACAGTTTGTGGGCTTTGGATTGGAAATACAGTGGGTGATTTGAGGGGTGGGGAGCCAAACAGAAGTTGGCATATACTCTTTCTGTCTCATGCACTCACACAAAATGCATGGACAGACCGTTAGCTAATGTCAGGCAAGAATATGAGTTAAAAATAAATGTATCCAGTTACATAAAGCATGCTCTAAAATAGAGAGATGACCCCATTAGCTCCTGAATAGACCTGGCATCATGAAAACCGTTGCCTTAAAGGTTATGAAGTTTACAAGACATGTTATTAGCTCGGCCATGCATGAGTGGTTGACGCCAATAGCCGAGAAGAGACGGCGTGGCACAGGTCGAAATGTCAAACACAATAACCATGTCCACAGGGAAACAACTTATGTTACATGAGCGCACATGGAACTCACCCAAGGCGTGAACCAGCAGGAGCACAACACCGAAAATCCTCATGATGCGCCTACTTCCAGTGATCTTCAGGGGAAAAAGTCAAAAATATATGTGAGGTTCAGGTATTCCTTCCACTCCTTCCGGATCTAAATATTCCTTCGCTTCTGTCTTTTTTTTCTGTTTTACTTTCTTTCCTTTTTTTATCTCTTTTCTCTCGGTGTGTTTCTGTGGATTAATTCCGCTTGTTTGCGACCTCGTCGAGCGCCTCTGGAGGGCTGGTGCGTTACAGTCTGAGGGGAGCACAGAGAGAGCATCCGCATAGAGGCACGGCTGTATTTATGGGCCCCTGCGCTTCACCACGCCTACAGAGGGCGCGTAGTGAGTTGCGCTCTGAGGGGGCTGCTGCGCGGCAGCTGGTGACAAGATGCGTACTGACGCTGTGCGAAGTGTGCGCTGATGTTGCAGAAATACTAACACACGAGACACATTGATGAATGGATTATTAATCACTCTGGTGGAGATTGAGAGCAAAGGGCCGTTTTGACTTTAAATGAATGTTACTCTGACGGCCACAGTGGCAGGCATTACTAAGGTATTAATATTTTAGTAGATGGGATTTTGCCCACCTACTGTAGTGCATCCTGTGGAAGTTTCTGTGGAAGCTGAATTCATTATATGGTTATTTTCTAGCAATGAATTAATTTTGTCAATCCCACCTTCTTCTTAAAACTAGACCTACCTTTTAAGGCGCTCTCATTTCTGTCATTGTATTTCATTTTTGCGTTTTTGTTTGTTTGTTTGTTTATTTTTGGTCAAACACACATGAAACAGAAAAAACATGGTATGTGAGAAATAAAATACCATGAAGGAAGGAAAATGGAATGTATAAAGAAATAAATATTTCCACAAAATAATGAAATCTACGCCTTTTAACTCTAACTTTGATGATTGATATGTACGATTTTTGAGCCATTCACTCACGCCTGCATGCTGGCTCAAGAGATTCAGTGTTGCTTAATACAGATGAGTCCAGTGAAACACACACAAGTGCAAAGTAGGCTCAGGTACCCCAAAAAAGAGTCATTAGAGTAATATTGAAAAACGGCAGACAAACACAACCAACAATAGAGAAAACAACGATGACAGCACGTTTTAAACTTACCTGGTGAATTCCTGTATGCTTATAAATAATACATGCATCTTGAAGAGCTTTCACGGGCAAATATTGCACAGCTTGTTTGCGCCACCCCGTGGCCAAAGTGGGAACTACATCATAGCGGCCCTGCAGTCAGAGCTCTGCAGCTGGACTCTTGACCTCAGACAAAGCTCATGGCAGATTCCTCACCTCGTAGCCTACACCAAACAAACTGACCGTGGCCATATTCAGATCAAATAATCAGACGATTTATACAAACCAGACTAATGTGAAGCTTTATTTAAGTGTTGGTTCAAATCCCGCCGCTGCAGCTGTAACTTTTTTCACTGGAGCTGTATCTGTGCAATAATGTAGTGTCTGACATGAACCTGTATGCATTATATGGTACCTAGAGATCTGTTACATACACATAAAACCACATAAAAAGCATTTGATTGATACAGTTGCACTTGTTTTGTTTGGCTTGGTTAACCTATTTTCCAGCAGAGGGCAGGAAAGACGCGACAGCTGAATGCAACAGCCCCAACAGTGAGAGGATCCTCACATACACACAGGTAATCCTGTCAAATCTGGTGAGGTTTGATGATATTATCGTGATAAAAAGCGTAATCTACATATTATAATGTAATCATTCCCACTAAAACAAAGTGTTTCTGTTTGCAGTATAATTTAAAACACTCACATTACACTGATATTACACATTACACATGTTACACATTACCCAAGTAGTGTGTGTGTGTGTGTGTGTGTGTGTGTGTGTGTGTGTGTGTGTGTGTACACTGTACAGGCTATACATAACTATATATATATTATAGTTTGTATATCTTATTTTTCATATTCTATTCTAATTATTGGAATATCTGTTTACATAATTATGATCTGAGTGTGTAGAATTGAGGGGGTTACAACTGCATTTCAGTGTGTAATTCCCTTCCATAACTGAAAAGTACATGAAGTACTTGATGAAAGAATAACTTAACATGTTTGAAAGAATTTTCTAAAAGCAGAATGATGTGGCATGTTCACAGATTAAGTGAAAGTAATTAAATAATTAGAAATTGAAATAAAGATATGCTCTGAGTTAAAATGGTAAACAATGGGCTGGCATGGAGGATTAGAAATGAGAAATCACAAAAGGGCTTTGGAGTATTTGTAGTGAGTGAGCTGTTTTTAAGTCCATCAGATGAAGCCCTTGAGCCAAGAGTGTTTGACTTTGAGCTTTTCTTGTTTGTTTAGGAGAAAACATACAAAAATTAGAAAATCTTCAAGTTTTGAAATTTGGGCAAATTAAGAGAAGCTAGAGGACTTAGAGTTTAACTTAACTTAAACACAATACTGAATCCTGAAAGATTGCATATTTTTGTGCTGACATCAGACTCTGACTGTTCAGACCCACTCAGACACATCGCACTAATGCAAAAAGAGATTATCATTCATCTGATGCTAAATTTTCCAAAGACAGTGTCATAAAAATAATATTCTACTTCACCTTACTGCTATCATGTAACTTTAAATAAGATGTGTCATGAACCTTTTTTACTTGTCATAAGCAGTCACTGTGGATATCCTGATGACTGGTTTCACATAACACATCATATTATTCCTATAACACATGTTGATGAGGTTATTATAATTATGAGGTAATGCAGCTAACAGTGGTGAAATAAGTTATCTCAAGGGAGCAAAAGCTGCAGCAGATCAAATTACATTTGCAGTCTCAAATGTTCCTTTGGTGAAGACTGTCTGCTGCTGTCTTCCTCTGCATCTGTCCTCTTCCTCTGCACTGGAGTCACTGCATAACTTGCCAACTGTCTGACAAACTGAGAGGACTGACATGAGAAGGTGACCGTCTAGTCGGTCACTCTCCAGCGGTTGGTCAGCTCAGTGGAGATGACTCTGGAGAAGTTAGTGTCTTCAAACTCCATCTTGAAGACCCTGTTTCTGGGGTCGGCCTTCAAGGCTCCCAGTTCTGTCTTCTCAGGAAGATCTGGGGAAAACGTCTGGAGCCCGTGACGAGGCTGTGGTACAGGGCAGGGATGGACTTTTTCATGGACATCACATTTATGCTGTTCAGAGGATGGATCCTCAAGTTTGTAACAACCATCTCAAGGATTGGTCCCGGCCTCAGGAGTCCAGCTAAATGGAAAGAATTACATTTTCAAACTAATTAAAGCCTGGATTAAAATGTCAAGTTAGCTGTGCATTTATGTCTTTATAACACAGTTCATTCCACTGCAGAACTTACTGTGAAAAACTGTCTTGACATGTTTGATTATTCGTGTGGTTCAATTAATGTGAGCTCTTCTTTCTATTAGAAATGCTAAAAGTACAAGCATAAAACAAAACACGACATTAAACAGCTTTCAATCCAATCCAAGTTATTAATTAGTGCTCACTAAACAAGTTCTGCTGTTAAAGCTTGACTCTTGAAAAAAATTATTTCAATGACCTCCAGACTGGCTGTTTATGTCTTTTCCAATAAAATGTTACAGATGGTTCCTGAAGTTATTCACCCGCCGCATTTGACTTAAAAATAGAAGTCCCCTGAAGCAAAATGTATATTTCTATATGTTGACTGTTGTAGAGACCTCAGAATGATTCATGTCTGAGTTCAGCTTCACAATGAAATTAGAATTGTGGCTTTAGCTAACCAACACACAAAATATTCAATATCAAGTCCAGTTTTTTATGTTTTTTTTTTTTTTTAGAACATCTCACTAAATCTACTTGCACAGGAATAAAGACACAAAAAACTGAACTATAATAATATCTGCAATGTCATTTACAAAGTGCGTTGACAGTGACAGTGAGTGGTGAATGGACATGTTAAAAACGGACTACAAGTGGGCAGTCAGTGGATGTTTTGGGTCAGTGGGTTAGTGAGTGAGAGTTTAAACAGCTTGTCATCAGCTGCTAAACGGGAAAATACTCTGAGAAGTAACTCATTTTAGTCATTATTAAAGCGAAAAGGTCAAATATTTGCTGGTCCAGCCTCACAAATCTGCCAATCTGCTGCCTTTCTCCGTCACACTGTACATGTAACCTGAATACATTTGGGCTTTTTATTGGAAAAATACAATGGCGGATACTTTCTCCGCTTTTACTGAGCAGAGAGACTTTTAATAATTGACTGATGGAGAAGAAAACGGCAGATTAATTCATGATGAAATGATATCTATATAAAGCCCGAGACTTCGTGTGCTCATACGTTATTTGGGAAATTATTGCCTTTGTGTAGTTTATTTATTTATTTATTTATTTATTTCTACAAAGAATCGTTGGCAATTAAAAGTTGCCGTAAAGTATTTTTTAGTATAGTGTTTTTTCTTCCTATAATTATTATTAATAGGGATGATTTCGTTGGCAATTAATATGAAGATTATTTTGTCGATCAATTGATTATTTGTGTGCTTTATAAAATGCCAGAAAATAGCCAAAAAAACAAACAAACAAACAAACCAAAAAAAAAAACCAAACTCACTTCTTCAAATGTTTCTTTTCTTAACGAAAAAAAATCGGGATTTTCTCCGTTTCTTTTGCTGGAAACTGAATATCTTTGGGTTGTGGTAATCGGACGAAAGAAAACGTTTGAAGAAGTCGCCATGGCCCTAATACGATCAGCATTTCTTGCTGTTTTCTTGCATTTTCTAAATATACAAAAATATCGATGAATGAAGAAATAAACGGCGGATTAAGCAGGAATGAAAATAGCTCCATTATTATTATTATTATTATTATTGTTGTTGTTGTTGTTAATAATAATNAAAAACAAACAAACAAACAAACCAAAAAAAAAAACCAAACTCACTTCTTCAAATGTTTCTTTTCTTAACGAAAAAAAATCGGGATTTTCTCCGTTTCTTTTGCTGGAAACTGAATATCTTTGGGTTGTGGTAATCGGACGAAAGAAAACGTTTGAAGAAGTCGCCATGGCCCTAATACGATCAGCATTTCTTGCTGTTTTCTTGCATTTTCTAAATATACAAAAATATCGATGAATGAAGAAATAAACGGCGGATTAAGCAGGAATGAAAATAGCTCCATTATTATTATTATTATTATTATTATTATTATTATTATTATTATTATTATTGTTGTTGTTGTTGTTGTTGTTGTTGTTGTTGTTAATAATAATAATAATAATAATAATAATAATAATAATAATAATAAGGCTAATAAGTGGCAGCGGTTCATTATGAAAAAATACTTTATAAAAAGGTAATAATTTCCCAAAGTGACAAAACAAACCGATGTATACAAGAAACGTTGATGGTCAAGGGCTTCAAGTAGCTATTATTTCATCATCAGTTAAGATGCCCTTTTCATTACATACACACACACACACACACACACACACACACACACACACACACACACAATTTAGTTTATTGGCAATCACAAATTTTCCGAATTTCCTTGTTTGTTTCCCGACAAAACCTCCGCAAATATATTCAGGTTTACATATACAGTATGACGGAGAAAAGCAGCAGATTCACACAATTATGAAGCTGGATCAGAAATATTTGACCTTTTTGTTTTAATAGTGGCAAAAATGAAAATCTGCAGGAACCAGCAACTGAAGTCAAAGAAATGGCCTCCGCTGGTTTCCGCCGAGAGAAACACATGATGAAGTTGACCCTCCACCATCTGCAGGGTGACCGCCAGGGTGAAAAATAAATAAATAAATAAATAATAGTCCTCTATCTATTTTTGTACTGCATTAGTTAAAGTATAATATATAATCTAATCGAAATATGAGTTATTTAATTTTGTTTGGGTAATATGTTCATGTAATGAAAGTATATTACACTTTGCCCAGGCCATAATCAAACCGCTAAATCTGAGCTCCACCTTTTTATTATGAGTACAGATGATAACGTTTTATCAGTATGTACGTGAAAGGTGAAACGTGTGAATTTTAATGTTGCGATTGAGAAACACATCAATTTTAAGAGGGTGCACAGGGTTGTCGAATTAACATTGAAAGTATAGGACAAAGGTGGCGGCCGGGCCATTTTTTAAAAAGTGCTAAAGGTTGTGTATATTGCACGCGCCATGGAGATGACTTCAAATACTGGAACTCTCAGGAGGCAGACGTCTGACGTCAGTGCGGTCAGCAGTTCGGAGCTGTGTCTGAGTGTGAATGCATAAAAATGAGACTAACTTCAAATTTAAATGTGACCAAATGCGGTCACTGAAGCCGCTCATACTGTCATTCATTAGTGTCATAAGTTACAGAAAGATATACAATAAACATAATAATTTGAAATAATGGGCCACCATGTGGCATATCCTGCAGTTACAACCAACTTGACCCATGGAGTTTATACATGAATCACTCCTCATGCCTATTTTTATTTTTATTATTATTATAATTATTATTATTATTACTCTGAGGTCTCTACAACAGTCAACACAGAGAAATATACATTTTGCTTCAAGCTATTTATGTTTTTAATTCAAATGCTGCAACATTTTATTGGAAAAGATGCAAACAGCCAGTCTAGAGGTCATTGAAACAGTATTTCATTTTTACCAAGAGTCAAGCTTTAACAGCAGAACTTGTTTAGTGTCTACAAAGCGCTAATTAACAAACTTCTATTGGATTGAAAGCTGTTTAATGTCGTGTTTTGTTTTATGCTTGCGCTTTGAGTTCACATTATTGATTGAAACACATGAATAATCTAACATGTCAAGACAGTTTTTCAGTAAGTCCTGCTGTGGAGTGAGCTGTGTTTAAAACAAACAAACAAAAAAATCATAGCTAACTTGACATTTTAATCCAGGCTTTAAATAGTCCAATCTTTCCATTTAGATCAGCTGCACCGGCTGGGACCAACCTTTGTGATGCTAGTTACAAACCTGAGGAACCGTCCTCTGGACATGACGAACGTGTTCTCCATGTCCCAGTCCATCCTCAGCCTATACCACAACCTTGTCACAGGCTCCAAGGACTTCCCTAGTTTTGAGTTCAGAGGGCCCTTCACCACATTGCACCTTGTCGCACCTTTTGGCATACTCTTTGAGCTTGAGAGGGAGAACACCTCGCCCTCTACTTTAGAGTATTCACCGTCGGGTGTGATGGTTCCTCCTGCAGCCTCCAGCTCCTTTTCCGCAAGCATGCTGACCCCAGTTCTTCCTGAGAGGGCAGATCTGGCAGCACTGAAGCTCAATCCCAGAAACAGGGTCTTCGAGATAGAGTTTGATGACTTTTGCTTCACCAGAGTCATCTCCACTGTGTACCGCTCTGACCACACAGAACTGAGCAACCGCTGGAGAGTGACCGACTACAGTACAGACGGTCACCTTCTCATGTCAGTCCTCTGTCAGTTTGACAGACAGTCTGCAAGGTATGCAGTGACTCCAGTGCAGAGGAAGAGGAAGGATGCAGAGGAAGACAGCAGCAGCCAGTCTCCACCAAAGAAACGTTTGAGACTGTGATCATCATTTGCTTTGCTGCAGCCTGGTAGCTTCTTGCACCAGGACCCATGTACATATACTGCCCCATGAGCAAAATATGGTTGGCTTAGACGTTAATACAGTATTATTGTGACCCCTGAGAGCTGGTCTTTGCGTCTGGCAAGACTAGTGACCGCCTCTGGTAGCGTCTTGCACCGGGGCCCATGGACATATACTTCACCATGAGAAAAATATGGTTGGCTGAGGGGTTAATACTGTACATTTGTATATAGTTCGTTTAGGTCCACAGGTCAGTGGTTTTGGTGCGCCTTGCACTGGTGCATCATGCACCTGTCTTTATTTTTTGCTGCTGGCCTGTGTGTCCGACATAGTGGCAACTTCAAGGGAGCTCCAAAGAACTCTGATTTAAGAGCTCTTTTGAAAGAGGAAGATTCAGTTTTTCCCAAACAAGATGAACTGGGATCTGTGAACTATCTGTGCCCTGTCCAGGGTTTACCACACCGACTGCCCCGTGTGTGTTAGGACAGGCACCTCAGACAGCATCAACAGTCAAGATGGATTTCTTTAAATAATGTTGAATGTATTTCCTTGAGCCAGAAATACATGCAACTTGATTTCATGAATGGGACTTAGCACCAGCATCAAAAACATCAGAAGTCAGTGTACACCAGAAATGAGGAGCTGCAGGAACAACGTGAAGAGCCAAAAAGACAAAGACCAGAAGAGACAAGCAGCAAAGAGACGACAAAGCATGCACTGTGATCCCTCTTCTCAAAAATGGTAAATATATATTGCCAGAATTTTTATACTGATCAATAGCTCTTCTTCTGACACAGTTTTGATGAAATTAGTAACTGTTATTCACTCTTACCTGTCATTTCTCCTTCAGAGAAGAGGAGTCCAGCCAAGTGGAGAGCAGAAGGATCCAGCATGCACTGTGAAACCGCTCATTTAAAAAGGTAAATATACATTTATGTCATGCTGTTATCAGAGTTCATATATTGATGAATACTCCATTTGTTGGGTTGATGAGGTTCGTAACTGTTATTGCACCTTGTCTGTCTCCATTTTCAGTGAGGACGAGCAGCTCTAGATGTCAGTTTACTGCCCTGAAAATGATCAGTATTACAGCTATATTTGTCATGTTTCCTAGTTACATTGTTCCATTGTGTGTCATTGTAAAGTACTGCTTTTTGTCTCGTAAACTAAGTTTAACAGGACAAGTTACAGTGTGTGTTTGCATTGTAGCCATATGAAAAATAAACTGTTTTCATACTATACATTTCTACCAGGGTATTTGTTATGATGTGTTCTATAAAACCAGTCATCAGGATATCCACACTCGCTGCATATGATAAGTAAAAAAGGTTCATGACACATCTTATTTAAAGTTACATGATAGCGGTAAGGTGAAGTAGAAAAGTATTTTTTTGACATTGTCTTTGGGAAATTTAGCATCAGATGAAGATATTAAAGATTTTTTCTTGCATAATGAAATGCAACTGTAGCCCACTCCATGCCACACACTCAGAAAATGCCAAGTAACTAGTTCCATTTACCTTTTTCATAAAATAAGTGAGTGTATCACTGGTTGTATACTAGCTCTGTCATATGGACTGTATGACAAGCATGATGATATCATCATATTTAATATAGTTGTGTAGCAGTTCCATTGTGTAATGGTTCACACTCTGGACTTTGAATCTCAATGTAACTTCCCTTAAAGCAGGTGATGCATAATAGAGTTCAGATAAGCAAAACTCAATGAAATGTCACCGAAAATCCAGTGTAAGGAAATGATAAATGTATTTAAATGCTTATTAGACACCAGAAAGACTGCACAGAACAGCAGTAGGTATTTATGTTTCACAACTACAAGGAAACGAACTACAAAGATATTGCCAGGAGTGAGCACTTGCACATACAGCTAGCACAGCACTTAACTGGACGTTGCATTGCAGTTGAGCCATAATATATCATGGCAAAGTGTCCTATAATGTGTTATCTCTATGAAAAATATCATGACATAGTACATGTGAAAACGACACATAGATAACAAACTGTACTTCAACTATGTTTAGTTGTGTTGTGTGTTTGTCTCAGGAAGTGAAATAAATGGGTTAAAGCTGCATTCATTGATTTCTGGTCACTAGGGGGCAGAAGAACTCCTGTTTGCAGATGACATTACATCACTCTTTTGTTGTGGCGTGAACTGCAGATGGAGGGCCGGAAGTGAATTTCTGCATGGGAAACACTGTAACACACACAGAAAATGCCTGTGTGTTGCGTTGTTTATGGTTCGCTCAGATTGATCAAACCAGGAAACCACAAAGAACTTTTATTCAGTACCAAATGTTGTTCATGAGGGTGGAAAATGCAAGAAATTGAGAGAAAAACACAGGAAAAAAATTGCTTGTCTAGCGAGTCGGCTAATCGTGGAAATGGTGTGACATTAGCTATTGTTTTAAATCTATGGTGATAAATTGAAAGTAATAGCTACAAGGAACACAACTAGCACTTGTTAAATCAGCGTTAAGGGTTTCACATAAGACAGCTGAACGTAAATAACTTACACTGACTTATTCAGTGACGATTCATGTCTTTAGTGGCGTTTCACATTTGCGAGTGGTTAACCTTGCAAACACCCGTAACATAAAATGGCAACACTTAGCACCGGTGCTGAAAGTGCTGAAAAAAACAAAATGACCCAGAGCTGGTACAGAGGCCGTGGACCCAACCGCTAACAAGAATGTTGTTTGCCTCCATATGATTTCATTTGTTTTCTAGAGTGGAACGTCTGAATGAGCAGGTAGTTGGTTAGATCTGTAGCAGCAAATCTTTCAGTCCAATTGAAAAATCGCTCCTCTTCATAATGTAAGGGTCACATCCAACATGTGGTCTAATTTTCTGTTTGTACCTTTCTCTCATAATTTAATTTAAACTAGCCCAGTAAGAACTTTCCTTCATCTCATCCATTGCAGTTTTCACTTCTGGCCCGTCTGAATTTAATGTCACGTGACTGCAAACAACCTATTCAGCTTCTGCTTGAAACAGGGTTAATACACAGATTAGATAAAGCAGTTCTAAAACTAAGACAGAGAGAGACAAGGCAGCGGCATCATTTTAATACAGGGCTGCTCACAGTTTGAATGCCCGTTAACTTTTTTATCTGTTAGCTTTAAATTAGGTGTTGGCAGACAGTCGTGATGCAGTTTCCTTCATGAAATCATGATATGCTGTAAGTGCTAACTGCTTTGTCCATTGGTGATTTTACACTCTTGTTAGGGGTGCTCAAGCTAAGCTAAATTTCGTCTCAGCACCCATGAAAATAATAATAGTAATTATTGTAATTTCTTTATTATTTTCCCGGCCCGCTGAATTTTTACCTAATTTATTATTAATTTATTAGGTTTAGCAGAGATAACATGTTCACGTTTCTCTACTGCGCCCTACGCTCCAGTCCGGTATATAGAGGTAATGGCAATATCCTAACGTCTATTAAATCCAACGAAGAAGAATGAAGTTCTCTCAGCGCGCGATTGCTCTGGTCTGGTCACGTGACTACTCGGTGCATGGGGAGCGGGGTGGGGGGGGGACAAAAATGGCCGACGAGGCAGGAGAAGTAAACACAGCTGTTGAAGATGGCAAAGCACAACAGCAACCAGATGAGTCTGAAGTTTTGGAAGCCGCGACCGACGGCGAGCCCTCTGTCAGCGACGGGCCGGACCGGACAGAGAAGTCGGCTCCAGCCGTGGCAGAGAACAGTTGGTCGGCGCCTCTCTTGTCTCTGGCTCGGAAGGCCACGGAGACGATTAGCAGCGGAGTGAGCTACGCTGCTGCCCAGAGAAATCCCTCTCAGGGATCCGCTGCGAGTTCCCCGACGGACAGGGAGCCCGAAAATGATCTCAACAACACTGGACAAAAGCTCCCAGGTAGGCTCTGACTGTTACTAACATTTGGTCCTCAAACTAACCCCTTTTATTTGATCCAAATTATAAAATATTACAGCCATCACACTACTTCCTCTTGGGCTGAGGTGAGGTCATGGTCAGCTGGCAGAACACATGACTTGAAGCGCAAAACCTTGATTTTACCGGTTGATGACTGTGCACAAGGTCACGCTGTTGTGTCTGGGTGTTTATAAGAAGTGTTTAAAATGCATTTTATGGACATAATCGCCCAGCCTGCATCTGTTTGACAGATCTCATGTCAGTGGTTTTTCTTTGTTTTGCCTTCTTTCCAGTTCTCCCCCCCAAAGACCCCATGTCAATAGAGAGATCCAACCTCCTCAGCATGATGAAGCTGAGCATCAGAGTGTTAATTCAGTCCTCGCTGAGTCTGGGCAGGACGCTCGACTCGGAGTACCCTCCTCTGCAGCAGTTCTTTGTCGTCCTGGAGCATTGCCTCAAACATGGGCTGAAAGGTGAAGTTTTTATCAAAAGTGATCCAATTTCCGTGTCAGCAGCAGAGCATGCAGAAATTACTTTAGCTTTTTCTTTTTTTCAGCTAAGAAATCCTTCATTGGTCAGAACAAATCCATATGGGGACCCCTGGAACTGGTTGAGAAGTTGTGTCCAGAGTCTGTTAACATTGCCACAAGTGCCAGAGACCTGCCCGGCATTAAGTAGGTTTTCAGACTTTATTGTCCCAATTTAAGGCCTTCTTGATAATCGTGTTTTTAATTTTCTTCTGCTATTCTCTTTTTAGGACTGGTTTGGGGAGAGCGAGGGCTTGGCTGCATTTAGCACTCATGCAGAAGAAAGTCGCTGACTACATGAAAGCTTTGCTGGACCGCAAAGATCTCCTGAGGTGAGTAACCAGGATCAGCCATGTGGACTTCGTGCAGCAGGTATTTTCTTCCAGAGTGTTAACATGTCAGGTAACAATTCATCTTCCTCACTTCCTGTTTATTCTTTTTCGTATTGTCTGTCTCCTTTTTAGTGAGTTTTATGACTCTGGAGCATTGATGGTGGAGGAGGAGGGCGCGGTGATGGGGGGGCTGCTGGTGGGCCTCAACGTAATTGATGCTAATCTCTGTATTAAAGGGGAGGATCTTGATTCTCAGGTGAGCGCTGACGGAGTTTTGTTGGTCTACACATCCCTGGACCTCATTTTGCCTAATGAGAAACAGTCAGTCAGGGTCCACTCTGACCAGTTTCTCTTCCTCATTTAGGTGGGAGTCATTGACTTCTCCCTTTATCTGAAAGACCCTGCTAACAGTGAGACTCCGAAAGAGTGAGTGCCCGCTTTCAGATGGATCGAGCATCTCACCTACATTGCTTTTCATTACGTTTGGATCCACTCCATGTTCTTACTTTAGCTCGACTGTTTTATTCTTTCTCATTTAGCGATTCCAAGATGACGGCCATATTAGATCAGAAGCACTACATTGAGGAGTTGAATCGTCACCTGAGTGGCACCGTCACTGACCTTCAGGCTAAGATGGACTCTCTGGAGAAGACCAACAGCAAACTTGTAGAGGAGGTCAGATGCACTCCGTGTGAACTGTTGCTTGTGTTTGGGGGTGTGTGACAAACTCATGGATCGCTCCAGTCCACTATTTAAAAAGAAGGCATTCCTCTGTAATGTCAACGTCTGTGTGCATTGGACACGTTTCGCCTGACTAATGAGTTTCTCTTGTCATCAGCTGACCGCAGCAACAGACAGAATCAACTCTCTGCGGGAGGAACAGGAGCAGCTAAGACAGGAGAATGAGTCCATCCTGCAGTCCAGCCAGAAAAAGGAAGAGGTCAGAAAGCATCTACATGTAGCTGCAACTAAACCAGCACTAAGCTGAAAAGAAAAGAAAAAAACTGCATGATGCCTTTGTTTTTCCAGGCAGCCCTTCAGGACAGTCAGGTGGAGCTGGAGACATACAAACGGAGTCGGCAGGGCCTGGATGAGATGTATAACGTGGTTTGGAAGCAGTATAAAGAGGAAAAGCACATTCGCCAGGTCAGGTATCAACAGGCTCTAGCACAAGAATCTACATGCATGCAGCAATAAAAGGTGACTGTGTTGCTTTATGGTGACATGAGGTATGAGGTAGAGGCTGAAGATCGGTTTTGGTTAGGTAGAAACGCCTCATTGTCAGTGCATGGTTAGACAGAAGCCAGCAGTGTGAGTTCTGTGTGAGTTTTTTTTGTGCTGATTAGTCTCTAGAACTGAATTTGACTCATGCCTTTTGTACGTTTGCGGTGCCTGATTTCAGGAGCTGGAGCGCGAGTTGGAACTCCAGGTGGGCCTAAAGCAGGAGATGGAGGTGGCCATGAAGCTGCTGGAGAAGGACACGCATGAGAAACAGGACACACTGGCAGCCCTGCGGCTCCAGCTCGACCAAGTCAAGACTCTTAACCTGCAGATGTTCCACAAAGCTCAGGTAGGCACACGGGAATGTGCCTTATCGTCCTCTTGCGCACCCACTCATATAGAACGCACATTAACACAGTCTGTGCCGCTCTCAAGGACTCGCAACGAGAAGCAGAGAAAAAGCAGGAGGAGGCCGTGCAGCTGGAGCAGAAGATGGATCAAATGGAGAAAGTCATGAAGGAGCTCGAGCAGAGGTATGTCCTGTGTGTGCTTCTGTGTGTTAAAATGGCATTCCTTTAAATTAATATGCTTGTTCTTGGTCGTTTGTGCGTCACAGACTACAGAACTCGGAGCAAGAGCGCAAACAAAGCGACCAGTCGGACAAAGATATGAGGCTGGAGCTGGAGGGAAAAGTGGACGCTTTGCATAAACAGCTGACTGACCTGGATACACTAAGGTTAAGACACACACACACACACACACACACACACACACACACACAGACACACAGAAGAAATACAATAAGAAAACTTGCATAGCAAACCAGTATAGAAAGACAGCTCTGTAGATATTAAGTGGGAAATCTTTTCAAGTTGTCACAGTACAAGTGTATTCATTTTGAGTCCCACATCTCTAATTTTCAGTCACAGTTCTTATTTTGATTAATATCAACCATCGTCCAGGCTTACATTCACTGTATTAACACGTGTCTTGTCTGGTCTCAGGCTGGGTTTGGAGAACGAGCTGCGCACTGAGAGAGAGCAGAGACAAAGCCTGCAGAAGTCTCTCCAGCGGGAACAGGACAACAGCATTGAGCTCCGCACACAGCTGCAACAGCTGGAGGGCCTGCACACGGTCAGTGTCACACACACACACCAGGGGCCACTGTCAGTCAACTCTGGAAGTGGATCCTTCTTTGAATTGATGAAACACTATAGCTGCTGGAAGGTTCATATGTACTGTGGCTACTAATTTCCCTCATTGTGTGTAGCTACCAGACGCAGGCACAAAATAAGCAGTTCAAAAAATATATAATAAGCAGTTCTTCATGATCACTGCCAGGTTTATTTTAATTCTGGGGTTCATTCCCAAACCTGTTCCAGGATTAGCTTGATGCACTGCAAGAGTGGTTCCTCTTTGAATATTTCTGTATGGAATACTTCAGTATTTGGTGTGGTGGTGGTAGCGAATGCTTAATGACCCTGCACACAGCTGTGGTGTCATGGTGCTTGTTCCCTGTGAATTTGGGTTCCAGGAGCTGCAGGATTTGAAGCAGGAGAAGCAGCAGCTGCAGCAGAAATGTGAGCAGCAGGAACAGGCTCTGCAGGAGATGGGACTTCATCTCAGCCAGTCAGTACCGCTGATTTTGTTACCATTCTTTGTTAATAATGAGCTGCATTTCATGTCTTAAAGTTTTTGTGTTGCCTGCGTCTTTAACAAAGGTCTAAACTTAAGATGGAGGACTTCAAGGAGGTCAACAAAGCTCTGAAGGTAAATGTGAAGAATGTTGTACAATTGATGCTGTAAAATTTGAGTGGTGGAAAAAATAGAATAATAAGAAAAACTGAGTCAGCCTGATCTTGCATGCTCATTGATGCTGTCAGGGCCATGCCTGGTTGAAAGATGATGAGGCCACTCAATGCAAGCAGTGCCAGAAGGAGTTCTCCATCGCACGCAGAAAGGTAGGCGCCTCTTTCATCGCTCTTCATTTGTAAAACGTTCATCTTCCTGGCACTGACAATGAGCTGTCCATGCTTGTGTTGCAGCACCACTGTAGAAACTGTGGAGACATCTACTGCAACAGCTGTTCCAGTAACGAGCTGGCCTTGCCCTCCTACCCTCGGCCAGTGCGGGTGTGTGACATGTGCCACTCCCTCCTGCTGCAGAGAAGCTCCTCCACAGCGTCCTGACAAAACACTGACGAGCTTCAGAGTCTCCGCAAGAGCTTTCTAACACTGCGCGAACTCATCCACTATGATTTTAACTACTGTTACGGCTTATGTGAAAAGGAAAATGTCATCAAATCTTGTGGAAATGTGATTTGGTGTTCCATTTCCACTGTTAGCTGAAATTCAGGAACATTAGTCAGTCTGTATTAAACAAGGGGCCACCTTTTAACACTGATGGGATAATCTGAGATAGTTGATGCAGACTGTATGTTGGGGACTTGACTTTGCTTAGAGGCTGGAATAATTTGGGACATTTCATGAGGACAATGTTTCTTTGAGCAGCAGTTTGACAGTTCAGCACTAGACAAACTGACCATTTCGAGTAGTTTTTCCCTAATTCAAACCATGGATGTACATCATTTGTGCAGGTGGTTCATAGCAAAATCATACACTTCACCTTGAGATTGCTCTACTTGTCATGCATCTACTCTGTACCAATATTTGGAGCAATGGCCCCACTGCTGGATCTGTGCAAATCTATTGTGTAAATGACTGTAGAATGTTAACAAAAAACTATTTTAGAATGTACGATAATAACAGGGTTTTGTGGATTGTGTCAACCGCTAACAAAGCCATTTTCTTAATTTGGGAATGGTGACCAAAAGTTTTTTTATCTAGACATTTGATAAATGAATAAAGCCTCCTCTTTTGCAATGCTTGTTTCAATTAGATATTCCAGACTTGTTTATTCACTTTGTGCACAGGAAATACAAACAGCATTTAAAGCAGTAGAAACCTTCATGTCAGCAGATTTGAAATTCACTTGCTATTGATACAGCGCTCACCCAGACAAACAGTCCTATCAACAGTCACACCTTAAGGAAACAAAACATGCTCTGACCATGTGGACTCTTAAATTCAGGTTAACATTTTAACTGGAAATAAAAAAGGCTAAACACTATGTAGAACATGAAATGAGGTCTAAACATCAGAAGAAAAGACGATCTGATTTTTCACTGTTGTTCATGCATTCCAGACATTAAAATCAATGTTAACGGCACCAGCGCAGGATAAGTTAACTTTGAGGGACAGCCAGGTGCTCAGAGAACGATAACACAAAAAGGACACACTTCCTGGTAATGAAAATTTAAACATGGTTTCTGTGATGTGTCAAATCTGTGAGGAATGGGGAAGACAAACGGCACTTCTCTGACCCCTCTTGTGACACCAGAGGTTCTCACTTTTCTCTGAAGATCATCCACTTAAAAAAAAAAAAAATACAAACCCTACCCCTCTGTATTTTCATAACAACCTCACCTGACCCTACCCTATGTTGACTCAGTGAGACTTCCAGTCCTTCCAGCAAAATGCTGAGATAAAAAAAAAAAAAAAAAAAAAAATTATGGGGGAAAAAGTTCTACATTCCCCATCCCCCACCCAGTCCATTCATGGAGCCTCTGCTTCCTCCTCCTCCACCGCCGCCATAGTAACTGCTTCCCATTCCGCCCTGGTTACCTAACAAGAGAGAGAGAATACATACTATAGGACCGTGGAGTTCATCAAGGAGTGGTACACAGAAGGACAATGCTGTGGTGCATACTAATACTAAAATGTATTAATTCTGGGTGTTCAGAGCGGAAAGGTTGGAGTTTAGGGTGGATGAATGCAGGAGAAACCTGTAACAGAGCTGACACTCACTATAGTCACTGTAGCCACCCATATTGCCCTGGCTGCTGTACCCTCCAGAGTACCCTGAGCTCAGCTGCCCACCGCTGTAAGACGACTGGTTTCCTGTGGAGAAGGCAGAGGACATCGAGTTCAGGAGGACATTAAAGCATCATAAACGCTTTAGATGTGTTAGTCGTTGCTTGGTGCTTGTTTTGTGAAGCCTTGCTTGTCTGAGAAAATGGTTAGGCGTCAATGCTACAAGGATTTTGTTCTTGTGTGCAAACATTTCTTTTCACAGTCTGACACTCACCCATGCCACCCATCATCTGGCTGCCATAGGCTCCGTTACTGCCACCTGCTGTCGAGTTCAAAAACAGCTCCACATAGCGGTGCTCTGAGGGGCAGAGACAGAGAAGGCACAAACGTCATTGTGAACATCTATATGCAGGCTGGAAGTGGTAAAGTTACTCATTTGAAACTCACGCATGTTGGCTTTGTCTTTAGACATGGCTGCCACAGCGTCCTCGTGTGTAGCGAACTCTACATCTGCCTCCCCCGTTACCCTGCCATCCGGACCGATCTCAATATGGACCCGCACTGGATTCAATGGCGAGAAGAACTACGAAATACAAACAAGGACAAATTCACACATTTGTGCAAGATGCAACCTTAACATATATGCACAGAGGACTCCAGCGGTCCACTTGTTGTCACAGCCATTCCTCTGACTTACATTGTAAATGTCTGTCTCTGTGGCTCTGTATGGCAGGCCCCTCATATGGACACAGTGGCCTGTTGTGCTCTGGAAGGAGGAGCCGCCATCGCCATACCGTCCATCTGATACGCCTGAGCACACAGAATCAAGATGAACACAAGGTCTTTTATCCTACTCTTTTTCTATTGTGCTGTGTTAGCCTGACAGGACATAGAACAAGCGATCACTCTGATTCAGCTGAACTTCAGTTCACTTGACACCTACCTCCTCCGTAGCCTCCACGACGCATTCTGTCATAGGATCCTCCCCGGCCCATCATGTTGTAGCCGCGACCACCGGAGGGCCGGTCATAGGGGCCAGGTCTCTGCATGCCCATGGGCTTCCGCTGGGGTTCGTAATGGGTCCGCACCTCAGCGCGGCTACTCTTGAAGATCTCAATGTACCTAAGAGCATAGAGATACCACAGTGAGGGCATGGGGAATGGGCCAGGCGAAGCTGCATTTGCTCAATACTGGAGAAACTGGGCTATGCAGATGCTGTCATGGTGTAGTCCATAGGTAGGAATATCTTTCGAGTACTTTATGCTAGTTGTTAAGAGAGTAAATAAAAGTTATTTAACTGAGTTGCAAAATTAAGTTGTCCAAATTGATAAGGGCCTTATTGACGCTTACACTTTTCTTATGGTTACCTGGAGTTATATCTGATTCAAGAGAGCGTCCTGTGTCCTTGCCATGACAGCCATTGTCCTGGTTTTAGAGGGACAGAGAGGGCTCCAGCCCTTCTGCAACCCACTCTAAGCATTACCTGTGACAGTGGGCTCCAGATCCGTGTGTACAGTGGCCCTCTGATTTTACCACCAGGGAGACTCCTTACCATTTATCAACCTGGACTGATGTTTAGTGCTCAGACACCATTGCTCTCAAAAATCAAGCATGTACTGTAATTCAGAATTCGTCTCATATTTGCAAATGGTGCCCAAGCACTAATCTTCCCAGTGAACATTGTGACTGCGTGGCATATTTGGATCTAACATGACAATTTGTGTATGTGTCTGTGGTAAATATTACAAATAAGCTTGAATTAGCCAAGATTAATTAAGTGTCCGTTCTGTATTTGGATCAGATGTTGAGGGTGCACACCATAAGAAAAGCAACTTATCCAGCCAACCAACCAACCATCCCCACCTGTGCCCTATTCTTTCCTTGTGTTTCTTTAGAGCCTTTTCAGCTATATCCTGTGAAGCAAACTGCACGAAGGCCTCCCCCGTACTCCTCCCCTGGATGTCCACCGGCAATGTTATCCCATTTGGCACGATTTCCAACCCTTCAACCCAAGGACAGATAACCCCAGCAGGGGACATATTAAATCACATGCCCAATCACAATGAGAACTTTCTCTAAAGAGAGAGATAGAAAACTTATGGAAAACTCTATACATCATCACACATACCAGGTCAGTTTTTAACCAGTGACTGGCCATTTAAACGACTTACATTTACTGTATTTTGGGGATAAAATAGAAATGAGAGGATAGAGGAAGAATATGGAAAAGGGCACTGTTTGGGACATCAGGCTAGTATTGGTGTGTTGATGAAGAGAGAACCAGATCCTGGTGGGTGACATGAGTTAAATTACTTTTCGCCCATTTAGGAACTAATCTAACACTTGGCATACAGTGTATATAAGAAAAATGTATGTGAAGACAAGGGTGTGAGGAAATGGCAAAAAGAAACGATGATACTGGGTAAGAGACCTGTCCAATCAGTGATGAGTCAGACCCATTCCATCGTTAGTAAATTAAGAGTAGGCACAGACAACTTAAAAACGTAACCAAGCCGTTTTACAACATCAGATCCAATAAAGAAAAAAAGTGATGACAATGGGCTCAAGATGGATATGATGGGCAAAGATGAGAAAGGGTGTTTTCATAACAGAGTCCTTCCCCTCAAACTACACACAAAGTCTTCAAATAATTGCGCCAATTGAAATTATACTTAGCTTCCTTTTCTGGCGTCATTTCCTCACTGAATGACCAATCTAAATACATAATTTTATTATTCTATTATGTAATAATATACAGTATGTAAGGATAATCTTCCAGTGGCACATTGACTTCTTTATAAAATCAGATGCAAGAACTGTTAAGTGTCCATAGGAGAAAGGAAACAAGAAAAGGAAGATGAACCAAAAAAAAAAAACAAAAAAAAAAAAAAAAAAACCCTTTTATTATCATCAACATTACATTACTGAAGCTCTACAAGTAACCACCAAGCAAGGGTTGTTCTTACCTGAGAAAAACTGTACTATCTCCTCCTTGCTGCAGCCAAAAGGGAGGCCTCGAAGCCGGACGAGCCCATCTCCAGCTGTTTCTGGACAGTTTGGACCAGTGTGCTTCATAACCCAGTCCATCTCGACATTGTTGGATTTAAAAACTGTATGACGGGACAGATAACACTCAGTTATCACAGCTCAAAGTTTAGACAACTCAAATGAGTCATTGTGCACAGGCAGTTGTACACACCTTCTACATATCGATGACCCATAGTTTCTCTGTCTTTCTTTACTGCAATCTTCAGGTCTTCCTCTGTCTCCAACTCGACAAATGCCTCTCCGCTGGGACGCCCCTCTCTCGTGTAGGTGAAGTGGATACCACCTCCATTGTTGACAATTTTGCAATCTGCATGTGAAATGTATTGTCAAATACATAATTGCTTGAATTGCTGAAGTACGTTCCTAAAAACTATAATGTGAAAATGCTCACCTGAGAAAAACCTCTGTACTTCGTCCACTGAGCAGGACCACGGGAGACCCCGGATGCGTACTACATATCCCTCATCAGCCATGACTGGTCAAGATCCCTGGAAAGAAAGATAGAAAATCTTGTATGAGACATTAGCACATACTACTACATAAATAATGCATTCAAACCAGTGGCAATGGAGATGAATGGTATGGACACAATCTTGTGTCACAGTATTTTTATCTGGATCAAACGCTAGTTTCTGCACTGTTCTTCTTATTTCACGTTAAAATGTTCATATGCTGAATTTCAGTTCATTTGTTTCACTGCGTCCATGTGCAGGTAAACCTTCTCATCCCAAAGGGAGAGTATTCATCTAAATTTGTGGAATTTGCTGATACTTAAGTAGTTTCCTACACATCACTAACGCTAAACATAAAGATGTCCCATACACCGTTTTCAACGCTATCAACTTAAATATTTCCCAAGGTTGTGGATGATCCCAGTCGTTTTTGAGTCAGATGCATGGACTTGGCTAAACGTGAATTAGTTGGAAGCGCCATCTTGAGGCCGTCTGATAGTGCTAACCGGTAACATACCAAATACAAATCTCGTATGCCGTGGCTTTTCACTGCTGCATATAATGTTGTCTGGAATATAAAATCATAAGCAAATTTCACACTTAACTAACTCCCAACTCCTGCCAACGAAAAGTCCGAGACGATTTCTTCATAAAAAGCGCGAACCCGGAGTTGTTGCCAGCTAGCTAACGATAGCAATACAACAATGTGCAGCATTGCAGCGACTTCGATTAGACAATATTTCTGATGCCGAAGCGCTTCGGTAAATGTTTAAGAGTTCACAGAAGTCAAATTATAAATTAGTAACTATGGACCTATTTTATCTTCAGCAGGGTGCTAGGCACTTAGACCACTTACTACCGCACCCAAACACAAGAACAAAAGCGGCCCTTTCTACCGGCGCCATGTTATTAGCGTTAACAGTTAGCTAGCTCTCGCGCTATCACTCGCTCACCAACGATATTTTAACAGAATCTGATAAACAAACCGTTAGCTGTATTCTGCTGTTAAAGTATGCAAACTTGACCATACGTCTTGGTAAGGCAAATGACTGATAGCTGCATTTATCAATTTACCTGATTCAAGTCTAGACTGAACACGCCGGAGTATGTATGACCAGACCTGCGTAATGCAGCTAAAACCTTGCACCGGGTTGCCAGAGCCCCCCCCTCCACAACCATCCCCCTTTCAGGAACTACAAAACACCGTCTTAGTTTCTGTTCCAAACTGAAACACAATTACGTTATTCCACACTACCAAACATTTAAAACACATTTGTAAGAAATATTTATATCTTTGTGTGTTCTGAATTTTATCGAAATCCAAGAATCTCTTGTTTACTAAATCTCCTGTAACGTAAATTTGACGGAAAGGGTTTTTATACACACCTGGCAATCCCGGCGGAATAACCAATCGCCTCTGACTGGCCTGCGTCCACGCCCAAATATGATGACGTTACCGCCCTAAATCCTCGCTGGCCAGGCGGTATCTCCCGGCCTGTAAATCCAAGTCACCCTGTTTACTACGGTCAATGCCTTTCAGCTTCGAGATTCAAGGTAGAAAATACTGTAGGTGGATAGAATATATGTACCTCAAAGGTCACGTTTCACAGTTCGGCCAAACGGAGCTCATGTCTTTCAAAACCAACTCAAGACATCGTGACAATTACGACACTCTTTGACACTAAAGCCCATTTAATAAGACATGTCAACCAACAGCAAACCACAATAGATTTTTGAGTTTTTGAGATAATGATGATGTTTAACAATTACCTAGATAGCATATGCTTATTCAGGTATATTGTTGAAACCAGAAGAGACCACAGTTTTTGGTGAAAACTGTGACTGAAAGATCAGGGTAGTTTAAAGTTTGCGGAGGTGAAGAAGCAGCACACACACACACACACACACACACACACACACACACACACACACACACACACACACACACACAACAATCAGCTAAAGCTAGATGTTAGTGTGGTGGTAGCCTAAAAGTACAAAAGTAAGCTACATATAGGTCATATTTAGTCAGCAGAAGTTTGCCATCCTTAAACAACTCCAGTGTCCATGTCCAGTGGCAGGACACTGTAATAACAGTCAGAGCCATGAATCTGTGTATCCTTCAGAGGTATTAAGTAAGAAATTACATGAAATTACATGAACTCAAGTAATGCAGTATAATTATTTGTACTGTATTTGTATAGCTATCAAAATATTCAAGTACTGGCACTTGACTGTTTGTATTTTGTGCTTTTCATTTATACTCTGAATACACATGATTTTAGTTGGAAATGTACTTTTATAGTGTAAAACCTTTTTCTGATGGCTAACTAGTTTGCATTAAGTCATAAAATATCACGCATTCATCTATATTAAACTACACAAGAGTATGTAGTTCGACTTGGCACTTCTACAACATTAAAATGCTGCTTGTCATTATTAATTAATGATTAATTTCACATTCTACAGTATATTTACTTTGGATTCTTAGGTACCTTTTAGACAACACGTGTACTTTTACAGTAGCAAACTTTCAAGTGCAGGACTTCTTATAGAGTATTTTCATACTGATTGTAACTTAAGGATCTGAACAAATCCTCAAATACTGGTACATGTATGAATATGAAACACATGATGCTGAAAAAAGAACATGGATGGCTATATGTAATAGTTTTAAAGATAATCAAACTACATGTCACTTTGCTATATTTTACTGCAAAAAGTAAGAGCCATATTTTTTGTTATCTTGCTCTCTCATACAGTTAAGCTGCGTATTGATTTTTAAAATGCATCACACATTATCAAGGAGGAAACCAGACACATGAACAGTGAGACCTGACACTGTTTTAATACACATTCACAGGAGTTCAACCAACAAAATTGTACCATCAATCAAATACTCCTCCTTTATCACATACAGTATTTCCTTACCTGACAAACAAATATAAGTACTAGTAAATATAAAGCATAAGTGCATTCAAGGAACTTTGTTTTGTGAGACAGTTTTTAATTAAGACCAATTAGTTGGCTCGGTTCATAACGGATGGGTGCCTGAAATCAGTGGAAATTCTTCTGCATTCAAACTAAACTTTCACGGGGGTCAAAGTAAGGACTTTCAATTTGCGAATATACGATGTTTTTAAGTGTATATGCCTCAGTGGTTTGAAAATGAAGCTCTTGATTTTTGTTGGTGAAGTCACTGGTGAAACCAATGTGTGCTTTTGTCTCTATTACCCAAGTCACCTAAGCATGCACAATAGGCCGAACTCTGTCATGTGACCGGGTGTTGCTTATTTGCAACAAACCATCTATTTACATATGTGAGCAGTTCATTTCAAAATAAGAAGTGTATTATAATTAAGTGATCACCTTTATTTTATTTATTTCTTTCTTATTTTTATGTGTGTGCGTTTTGTCTCATATCATTGAATCTAAAATATCTCCTTTCATTTCTTCTAATTCTAATCTTATTTGTGCTCACTAACACATCAAAGTAATAAACTGAGGCACATGTAATTTGTGAGGTTCAGTTATATGCTAATATTCACTGTCATTTAAAGTCGCATTAAATGAGTGATGAAAATTTACAACAGGTAGCAACACACTCTTAGGGCGGTCCTTCTATTTAAGTGATTTCCCAATAAGAGTTTACATGAACTAGTAAGGCTAGCTACCAGTTAAGTTGGCCTACCATGTCATGTCTTGACGTTCGTTCTACAGCCTCGTGATATTGGTAAACCTAACATGACGTTACGGTCTCGTATTTGACAAGCACTTACTTTGACCAATTGAAAGCAGAGCTTTTTCCTGCTAAGCCAATAGATTTACCAGGATTCCCAACAGAGGCGGTCTTTCTGAGAAACAGTGCGTATCGGGTTAGGTTGTTAGAAAGTTAATGGCTGGGGGAAAGAGATCCTCCTCAACCCTCGCTTCGGGAGAGTTTCTGGATTCCCTGAAGTAAAACACGCAATTATCTTAAAAGAAAGAGCCTGGACGGACGTTTAAGTCAACAACTAGCTCGTTAACACACGTATTGTGAACATAAGTATGCAGGATGCAGTAGCCGGGACGGCAATGCTGACGGACGGCTTCGAGGACGAGATTGACTCGGTGACTCCTCGCTCCCCAGTGGCAGGGATGGGGGTAGGAGCGACACCAGGAGGAGTCGGACTAGGGGGCATTGGGATTGGTGTAGGTGGAAAGAAAGTACGTTTATACGGTGAACCAGGCGGGCCTGCTGCGGAAAGACTGGATTTCAAACTAGCGGCCGCGGCCGTCCTCTCCTCGGGTCCAGGATCCGGCAGCGACGAAGACGAGGTTTCAGAGGTAGCTACGCTAAGCTAAGCTAGTTAGCTAAGCTTAACTAGAGAGCTAGGCAACATTCCTCTCTTAGCGCGAGCTGGTTGCTAGCTTGCGAGTTAGCTCGCAGTTGGCAACCACCCCCTCCCAGGCCGCTGAAATTACGTAAAATAAACTAGCACTTTAGTCAAATTACACCTCTTGCCAGTTCAGATGCTTATAGAGTCTTGTGATGTCGGTAATGTTTGGTGAGACACAAGCAGTTGTTCACGCTAAGCGGCTGAAATGTTTTATTTATGCAGCGCAGGCTGAGACTACGGCCTAGTTCGGGTGGAAGCGAAGACGGCCTCGCTCGGTGCTGTCGTCTCGTAACACCCATCACAAGTTTGCAGCTCTCCCAACAGCTTTCCAGCCACAGCAAATGGAAGATGTCCGTAAACCCACGGACGTACACGGCCATCTAACTATCTGCCATTTCGTAGTTGTGGTGCAATTACGTCACTTTTCCAAATCACGTAAATGAACTCCGATCTTACCTCTGCTAACTTTTCGATACGTATAAAATGCCTTTTACCTCGCGGAACTGCTCGAATTTTCGACAGTCGGTGTTGACAAATAAGCCAGCTGGGTGTTTTTCATCCTTCGTCTCTATCGGTTAGATAGCCACCACCACTGTGTCAACTTGATTTGCGTTGTCACAATTGAGAGCAGCTAGAGTTCATGTTGAGAGGTGTCCAACTTTCCATGTGCTGGCAGTCACACGGGGACAGGTGTGATGGCATCTCCACCTCACTTAAACATACTCAGACTTGTTTTATATTAGCTCAGATGAGTGCTTAGATTAACCTAAATATTTGTCTCCACTGCATAAATTTGATATCCCACCTCCATAAAAGTCATGTTCTTAGATGCCAGTGTGACAGATCTAGCTGTTGGGGGTTTTTGACAAAATAATCAAAAGGTTAGTAGTCAGATTTGCCAAATGCCAGGTCATAGCCGTTTTTTCTGCTCGTATTGCCTTGTGTCAGCTCTAAGTTTAAGGATTTTAAGACTTCTCAGCCATAGTATTGTCATGTAATTGAGTTTAGCATGTCCTATGACTACAGCAGACGCAGGGATGGAACTAGTCAGACTGCTAGATGGCAAATACATTATTTGCACAAGTCTATCAAAGGTCTCAGGTTAATGACATTTTCATGGTAACATAATATTCATTGTCCTCTAAAAGATGATGCAGTATTTACTGTCAGAAACACTATCATCAAGGAGTTATGGGTGTGGAGAGAATTGGCGCTGCTGAGCAATGCACATTACCTGTTGAGCTCTCTCTATTATAGTTAACTAATATCTGACCAAAGGACTCTCTGAAACATACTACACCCATTGCAGATGGACAAGTGAAGATGTCTGTTAATACAAATATCAAGACAGCATTAGCTGTGTAGTAGCAGCAGATGAAGTTGACAAGTACATCTCAGGTAGTTTAATTGAATCAAATTACAAATGTGTGGCCTCTGTCATGTTTCTTCACTTACACAGCCTACTATATAAGACTGAAAGGGAGCGTTTGTTGTGATGTTTTACTCCAGTGGAGAGCTCGCTGCTCTGGGCAGTAGCTAAAATCTGAGCCCCAGGATTAAGCAGATGCCATTCTAGGCCTTTCCAGCTCTCTGGATACCAACACTCTGGGAACTGTAGTTCATTAATAGTGAAGACTGATGTCCATTGTTGATTATAAAGGCCCTCGTAGAACTACATTCCCCATGGGTTGTTTTGCTCTGTGTTTCTATCGTATAGCTGAATTCCTCCACATTGCTAAATGCTGACTCTCTCCCAACATTTGCTTTGAGCCAGGCCCTAAAAGCCTGCTGCAGCTGATTGGATGGACATAGACAGAGATAGATTCTTTCTCAGTTTATGTCAAATGTTTTGCAAACTGTTGAATGGCAGTCATTTGCAATTTATTCTACATATTATAATTATTTAAAAATATCACCTTCAGGGTGAGCCTTTTGCCCAAGTTAGTTATAATGTCTGTAATATTTGTCATTCTCAGTATAGCCAATGTATATCTGACCTACTACACTAGATAAATGATTGACTTCAACATTTTTTAGGACAGTGCAATGTGTGAATCTGTCATTGGTATCTGTAATATTTTGTAGTTTTTTTTTTTTTCCACTAATAGGGTAAGTAAGGGTCTATATACACAGCCAATAGGATGGCCCTCCAGATAAAAACCAACATTTTTCCAAAACAAAGTTTAATCAAAGGAGATAAACCATGTTTTTTGAAACGATCACTAACCTGTAGCTTTAATTTGGCCTCTGCACAGGCTTAAGGCTATCTTTGAGATTCAGTCCACCTGTGTACCAAAATATGTCACGTGTCATTTCCACAGCCTACCAGTAACACAACTAGGAAGTTACTCTGAAATACAGACGTTGGACCAATTGTTATTCTCTGGCTAAACATAAACTGGTCAGATTTAAGTTTTTATTTTGCCCTGTGGTTTGTTTGCACTCATATATACTTGTTTTCTGATGTGTAGAGCTGCACCTACGTATTAACTTTATCAATATAAGAATTCTGTTTCAGTTACTTGGTTAATGACAAATTTATCGGTTATTTTAAAGATTTTTTGAAATTACTTGATTAATATAACAATGAGTTTGCCCAAAATGAATATCAAGACTTGTCTGATTAATAGTTCAGTTGTTAAAACTTAAAATGGTTATGACCTGCATTTATTTCATTGCTGGAGTAATATGCAGAGAAGATAATCACAGGCAAATGTATTGCTGCGTCAGTGTGTGGCAAAAGAAATAATTCAAATGATTCACAGACTGTAACAACACTCTAACATTATTTTTAGCTATTTTTTCACCCATGTATGGCTGTTTAAAGTACACAGGAAATATACAATGGCCAAATGACATTAAATGACATGTGGTGTAATGTTACAGTACCATAGCAGCAGTACTTCTGAAATGACTTTTAACATGGGGCCGTTGGAGGATGATTCAGAAATTCAATTTTAAATAGCTACTACTAACAGAAATATATGCCACGTGTTGATAATCCTAATAAATCATTCTTGGGTGGGGACAAAAAGTAAACAGTAGGTGCTGTGACTGTCTTGCTGTCGCGGCTGTCTTGACAAAGCGCCGTGGAACGCTTTGCTCTGAGTGCTCGTGCATAGCGTTTGTAGTGCTGTGATAAGCCATTTCCAATTTTCAGAGCTCACGGAGTACCACATTGTTGAGTCTCTGTCTAAAATACTCCCATACTAAAGATGATCGAGAGCGAGGTTTTTTAGCTTGTTCATCGGGGGAATCCATGCTTTGGCCAGGTGCAGCCATCTTTGCCATGTGCTGACTCACATTATGCAAATCAATGTATTTCCATATTCAATGATGTCTGTGAGTCGCCCCAGCCCTGTTGATATGTTTAAATTGTTAACGTCAGTTATGTTTATATATAGAAGAGTAAGACAACATTGTTGTGATCAGATGAAAAACACCTGATTATCCTTTTTTCATCTCTAAATTCTATTCTTCAGTCACATACAGATGGGTGATAAAGTAAAAACCAACATGAAGTGTCTTAGTAAGGTGTTGGCCCACCACATGCCACCAGAACAGCTTCAGTGTGCCTTACATTGATTCTGCAAGTCTCTGGAGATCTACTGGGGGATGGAACACCACTCTTCCAAAAAATATTTGTTGTTTTAATGATGGTGGTGGAGGGCACTGCCTGACATGTTGCTCTAAAATCTCCCATAGGTGTTCAGTTGGTTTTAGATCTACAAAGGCCACATTATATGAGTCACATCATTTTCATACTCATCAAACCATTTGGTGAGCCCTCATCCTTTATGGATGGCATTGTCATCATGTCTGATCGCATCCTGCTATGGCCTTCTCAGTCACCAGAGGAAGAGTAACTCTGTTGTTTTTCCTGACATTTCGCACAAATGCACGAGCATCACGGTCATTAATTGTGCACCGTCGACCACAATTTATTTACTGATGTCTTTGCTAGAGGTCTAAAAGCGGATGTCACTTTGGTCACTTTTCCTTCTGCAGTTTTTGTGTTTCTCCACTCATTTATTCAGGGTTTTCCTTTAATTTGTCACCTCTCTGTATGAGTATACCTGTAATTTATGGAAAAAAAAATATTGATTGGGGCTTTAATAACATTTACAAAAACATTGACACTGCAGCTACGCTTAGATGAAAATAGATAAAACAATTTTTCTTGTATAATTAAAGTTTCTGTTCACTATTTCGTTCAGTTGGGGATTTGTGGAATAATAAAATGTTTGTAATACAGACAAACATTTGGAAGAACATGGAAGCCGACAGGGCCAGTGCTCAGGTATGAGACTGTGGTGCTGTACTTGGGCAGCTGACTCTCAGCTGAATCTCTCTATGTGTGCAGGGGTTGTAATTCCTGGCTGTAGAGCTTCCTCTGCTTTGACTCTCTTATCCCTGCTCCTTTTTGTTTACACTCTATTGAAAGAACTGTAAATACACAATGCAGTATGCCTAGTCTTTTTATAGGTGGTGTGTTTATCTGTGTAAGGCCATTTCTATGCAGAATAATGGAAATGTAGTAATTCTATATTAATTATGAATTAAGCAACATAATACAAATGCTGGCTCACAGAGGAGTTATTTGTGCTATTTCAAAAATACTGGTCAAGGTCTAGAATCAAAATTATGAAAGTGGCTGTAAAAGGACTAATATTTCTTCTTTTGCCTTCTTCTCTGCATGCCTTCCAGGTGGAGTCATTCATTTTGGACCAGGAGGACCTTGATAACCCCATCATGAAGACAGCGTCAGAGTTGCTTTTGTCCAGCGCCACTGATGGAGTAGATTTGAGGACTGTTGATCCAGAGACACAGGCCCGACTCGAAGCTCTGCTGGAAGCCGCAGGTACGACTGCTTGGTCTCAACTTAATTCAGCTTAAGACTTGACAGATGTTCATTTGTAGTTGACCACTACCTCTTTGCCCTGGACTGTTTTGCACCAACCAGTCTTAATTTGTGCTTTAAAATATGGTAACAGTGAGTAAGTAAAACACATCTTTCTGCCTCAGCTTGTTTCCCCTATTCCCTTTCAAATCCCAACAGAAGTTGAGGTCTCAGTTTGTATCAGACCTAAGGCTGAAATGGCAGTAAAGAGGACCTGCTGGTTCTGCAACTGTCATATCAGCAAATAGTTTGAAAGTAATTTGGGTAAATTAGTTTGATTAGAATTTGTAATCTAGGTGTAAGAAGGTCTGTGTAGATTAGTTCATTAGGCCTGGGTGTCCTGGCCTCGTTCGGGCTTAGAACATTACCGGGCAGATTAACGCTGCAACACGCTTGAGCCTCCACAGCATGCAGAGAGCTCGCGTTGAACTGCTAATGGCTAATCTCATTCTATTCCTCTTTCTCCCTG
This sequence comes from Chaetodon trifasciatus, assembly GCA_037975065.1. Lineage (NCBI taxonomy): Eukaryota > Metazoa > Chordata > Actinopteri > Chaetodontiformes > Chaetodontidae > Chaetodon > Chaetodon trifasciatus. The sequence continues at coordinate 3,445,901 of JBBMOE010000010.1, read as the reverse complement.
ACTAGTTGGAACAGAAGAGGTGGCAATTTACATGATCTGTTTGCTTAAGGTCATTCATAGCTTGCCTAATATTCTTATATCAATTTGTGAGGTGCTCCATAGTGTTTTTGTTTTAGTGTTAGCAGAGAGAGGAGTGAAGCTTGCGTTGGTTGTGGCAGGTAGATTAGGACAGCCTCTCTTCATTCACTGTATGAACAAAGTAGCCAAATACCAGGCCTGTCAAGACCATCGCCAGGGAATATGCCAAGCAGTTGGTGATAATGGATTGTAGACTTTAGGCAATTGTTTATTGCAAACAATTTGCAACCTAACGTGGTGACTTTGTTTGACATTATTTTTTCAATATATATTATGACCCTTAAATTGACGGACATGTACATTTGAGAAGGAATACAATTCCCCCACATTGCTAATCTGATGTGGATGTAAACACCTTAAAATTAAAGCTAAGTTATGGCATTTTAACCTCATAGTTAATGTCTTTTCCAGTCCATTGTGCTGAAGTATATGGCATGCACTCAGTGGTCACTTACTAAGGTACACTTGTACAGTGTACTGTACAGCTCTGTCATAAAATTTACCTTTACAAAGTTTATGATATCCAGTTTTTGTTGACATTGAATGTGTACATGTAATAACTTCAATAATCTGGTTATTACTGAGCTGAAAGTGGTGTTGTAATGGACAACATTATATTGGGAGGTGTTACTCCCCTCCCCTCCTTTTTTTTTTTGTCCTTCCTGTTACATGACTTGGCAGAATAATAGAAACATGTCTCAATATAATGTCGTCCAACCAACCATGACATCAATGCTAAAACATAGAATTGATTTATCGCCTCTGACAGTATCAGATGATGTAGCTTGTACAAGTGGTCACTGAGTGTATATATCAGTACATGTGTACTGTAATGACTTGTTTTTTAGATTTCTGGAAAGTATTAAGCCAAAACATAAATGTGTTATTGTTTTTCTGCGACTAAAACCAAGAGAAATCTGTATCGTATATAGATCAACTACTTGGTCAATGTGTACTCTAAGACAAATAAGCTCCTTTTAGAATAATTGTTCAGACCGTCTGAAAGCACTGAAAATATTTTGAATACACGGACGTCTGCATCACCCCATTTTTCCCCTAAGTTTTGCAGGAATCCTACAGTGTAATGCAGGAAAGAGTCCTAAAACCCGGAAATGAACCAGCATTGTTGCACTTCAGCGCCCTTGTCTCAAAGTCGATGTTTTTTTTTTAAACAGGTTTTTGGTTAGATGCTTGAAATAAGGTGTTGTGGTTAACACAAGCTTAAGGGATTTTCAGATTCCGTTCTAAGACATAAAATACGTCAGTAGCAACTGCAGTTGTGAATTTTGAAGCTTTTATATGTCTAAAAAAAAAGGTGGTCGCGAACAAGTGGCTAAATAAGACTACATAGGTGTTCGGGGACACTAAACGTCATCATGTCAAACACTGAAATTCCTCTACTTGCTAGTCTGCCTTTACAGTCTTGTTGTGTTTACACTTGCACTCTTGCTAATTATTCTTATTCAAACTTTGCAACTTGTAGATTGATCAGTTTATAGTAGCGTGTAGTGTAGTGGGAAGCTTAGTGGAGGTGACCTTGAAGTCATGTGACAGTGGTGTAGTTCATTCATAGCCTACATTCTTTCCTCCTCTGTGATAATGAGTCCTACTTTCATCATAGTTTGTGATCCCCTCTGAACCCCACCATTTGCCTCTGTATTGCCAGCGATGATGGGTGGTGGTGTTTTTTTTGTATTTTTGTATTGTATTTTATAACGTTGCTCATAAAAGTCCTATATAAATAAAGTTTAGTGTCATTATTGAAATGTCCCCTGTGGAGCTGGTGAACAGGAGTGGTACTGTAGAGAAATGTTTTGTTCCACGGACGCAGGTACTTGCCGTGAGCATGGGGGCAGCATGAAGTACATTTCTGCTGACTGCAGAAAGCAGCAGAACATATAAACAGTTGTTGGTTGTGCTGCAAACGGTAGCAAAGGAGGAGAGGAACATTCCCTTGAAACTCCAGTATTCTCAGCTTTTAAATGGCTCTTCTTTTGCCACAACCATGAGATTCTATGCAGTGGAAGGAGCCACCGCAATGTCACGCATTGGTTTCTCGACTACAGTTTTGAAGCCTCGACTTTGCCAGTCGTGACCGTCGCCATCTTGGTTTTTTGAAGCCAGGGGGATCTAGTCAATACAGCAGTATAACATTACAGAAAAGCAGACATAAACAGTCTGAATGCACAAAAAAATGTTTCAGCGCAGTAATGGTCCAGTAAGAAATGGCCTGATGAGTAATTAAGAAACTAAAAGTCAAGTGGAAAAAAGGGCTAAATCACAATGAGAGTTCTCGTGCTTAATAAATGCACAGTTTTTGCAACACTGGCTAGCATTTGTAAAATCTGTGGCTCTAAATCGTAGGGTCTATACAATTGTGATTGTGGCATATGTGTTATTTTGTTGTTCATATTCATCAGTTAACAGGTTAATTTCTGCAGTAAAAGCAATTATGAGGCATTTGTTGTCCTTAACATGGGGATGTGTTTCCTTCACTGGCAACAAAACATGAGGTAAACAAGGCTTTTGAACTAATTCCTCTTTTCGTGCACACATTTTACATCTGGACTAAAGGTAACTCTGCTGATTATAATAACCACCAGAAACTGCAGCGAACTAAATCATTGCTTGAGGCTCACCAGCATTAACATGGCTACATCTAACCCAAATGTAATAAGTTGTCTTTGAAATGGCAGCAATAGTTTTGAGACACTTACACTGAAGAATGTAAAGACACTGAAGGCCACCTGTGACACAAGCCCCCACTAGAATTCTGCATAGAAGAAGAAGCTTCATTTATATAGCACAATTCATGTGTAAAATACAACACAAAGTGCTTAACATAAAAACAAATGATAATAACACGTGTGATAAAACTATATAAACAAAAAAACTAGGATAGCTGCAGTAGAGGAAAAAAGACAACAAATTCCCTAATTTACCTCTCTTTTTTGGTGGCTAATACAATGTTTCCAGTTGGCTACTGTACATCTTTATGGATATTAACCTGAATATCAAACACATTGTTAATTCATTTGATAGATGTTTACATTAATTGCGCAAGAATATGCATGTAAATGTTGTATCAGTAGGGCAAGCATTTAGTGTCTATACTACAGCTGGCCTGACCCATTTTTTAGCACATCTAGGTAGAAGATCATGTTGTCTGTGTAAACATGTCAGAGTTTGGGTGGGGAGCAGTGTAGGAACAGGTGCTTATGGGTAAACAGTAACACACTTAACTTCCCTTTCGTCTTGGATTTTGACTTGATTCTGCCCATTGCAGGTCTCACCCAATGGGTAACAACGCTTTATGTCGCCATTTTGAACCAGCTAGCATCAAAACTTGGTGCAGGTATTCCATTGAGAATTTGATAAAAAATATGCAAGTCATCTTTATTCCTGCCTAGTGAGCCACTGGCTACACCTGAAAGTTACTTTATAGATTGAAAAGTTGATTTTGTTAATGTTAAAATAACAGATGGCAACTGTTTTTGTTCAGAAATTCAATGAGGGTTAATGTTGACTTGCATGCAATTTTGCGTTGGCTGTCCTCAACAAACACTGGCTGAGATTTTAATTAGCAACTTGGATTAAAATGTTTATTCAGATTGCATACTGTGTTGGTGGTACAGTGGGTGTAGGCAGCCCAGTGGCTAGCCAGTAACTTGTTTCAGCTGAAACAAAAATATCTGCGAGTAAGTCACAGCCTTAACCCCAGTCATAGCTCAATGTCCATTTTGCGCACATAAGGAAGTAGGTGAAGTTATTTTTGTTTAACGTGTTATTCACTGCTGTAGAGACAGTTATTGTGTCAGAAATTTACAAATTGCTGCCCCCCCCCCCCCCAAGACAGGTTAGACAAAATGATCACAATCAGCTCTTTGTTTTCATCGGAGTTATTCACAGAGCGTCTCACCCAGATGTATGTTAAGTCTGTTTTGGTTCAGTGAACTTCTTGCGTTCTCTGAGATAAACATGATACAGTAAAACATTAATGATTAACTTCCTCGACCTCTTGTTTCCCTCTGCCTTGGGGGCCATTGCGAAATCCTTGTCTGACAGTCATACTAAGTTTAGCTCGAGAGCTTGAGTCGCAGGCCTAGTGGTGAAAACACAGGAGGACCACAAGGAGCTCACTTCTGCCTGGCTAATGGATGGGTTGAGGCTGAGACAGAAAAGTTCAAAGCCAACACTTTTTTTTTTCCTCTTGGAGTTTCTTGCTTCGTTATTGCACATGGCCTTAAAATGTACGCCACCACACTCAGCACAAACACTTGGATGGTTTCATTGGTGGGGAAATGGTCCTTTTTCTGTCTTCTCTAAGACATCTTTCAATGTAGGTCATTAGCAAAAGCTGTTTTTCCCCCTCCGTTTTCTCTTTTCCTTCTCATTCTCCTTTTTCCCTTTTCTTCTCCTTTATGACAAACACACATACACAAACACATTTGTCTGTCGTATGGCATTTTGTTTTTCTCCCAGCTGTGCTTTTCTCTCATGCTGACCACTGTCCCCAGTTTCTGTTTCTTTCACATTCACTGCCTCTTAGCCATCTATAATTCACACAGGATGAGACCTTTTTCTGTTCTACCATTAACAGCCTGAATCTTTGTCTGCTAGCCCATTGAACTAACATTACTCCCCTCACTGTATTCGCACTAGTTCTGGTCACAGATCTGTTCTCAGTAGACATTCCCATAGTAGTCCAGAGGACATTGTTTTGTACCATTTGACCCAGTCACTGGCAAATTTATGGGAATTAAGAATCCTAGATGGTGTATTGAAAGTAGTGAAGAAAGATATTAAGCCATATTAACAAATGCTTGTGTGTGTTTTCTGTGTGTGATTTTTTTTTTTTCCTTTTTACTCTTTGTGTATGCTGCTACTAACCTTGGATTGGATTGGCTGGACTGGACTTGCTTCATCATCTGGTCTGGTGTGGTTGTGCTCCCCTGTGGTTTGCCTTGCCCTATGCACCTCTGCCCTTTTGGTGTTCGGCAGGCATCGGTAAACTGTCCACTGCCGATGGTAAAGCTTTTGCAGACCCCGAGGTGCTACGGCGACTGACATCATCTGTGAGTTGTGCCCTGGATGAAGCTGCAGCAGCCCTGACCCGTATGAGAGCTGAAAACACACTCAACGCCGGCCAAGCCGACAAGTATGTATCTCGCCCATACTGACGCTGGCATGTGCCACTTTATCTTGTGCACAGTTTCGTAGAGTTCAAAATGAATTGATAAAAAGCCAGAAGAAAATCATTCTCTCCAATTTGAGATGCACATACAGTATATTTGCATGTGTTTAGGGCTGCAACTGCTAGTTTGATAATTGATTAATCAGGCGATTATAGCATTGACTGATTGCTTATTAATCGGGTAAAGAGAAAAAGGAAAAATTTTGATTATATCCAGTATTTTATTCAAAAAACCAAACTTATTCCTTGTCTTCTCGTACAGTGCTCTTTCTAATAACTTGGCAAGATCAGCATAGACCAGGCCATTACAATTAAAAATATAAAAAGGACTAAACAAAAGGACATTGGGGATGCAGCCATGCACTGAGAATAAAAGGGAAATGTAACTGGTAAATTTTTTTTTTATCAGGTATTGCTCAAGTTTCTGAAGAAATAAAGGATTCACTTAAGACCGTCTCTTAATGGCATGAAATATTCCCAAAAAGCTTGATCAGGGGAGTTAGTTTTAATAAGCGTTAGCTTATGTTTTTGAATTGGAACCTGTAATCGGACGTTTCTCTACTGTATCATTAGTGTCCGCCTCCACCATTTTTCACATGCTTACCCCAGAGACAAAGGAGACAGTGCCATTTCCTGTAATTGATTACGTGAGCTACACAGGGTGTGGCATTGGCTGACTTACAGCTCCCACCTTAGCAGATGTTGCCACAGTGCGTGCCGTGCTTCATAACATAGACCCAGCTAATCAATGATGATATTCATTGCCAGCTATTTTATAATCACTTTTAATCAGTTGAATCAATTAGTTGTTGCAGCCCTACGTGTGTGCATGGTTGCCCCTTGGAAGTGATTGCATAATTGTGAGGCGTATGTGTGCTCACCTGTCACAGTGGCAGTAATTGTAGCAGTCTGGTTATTTTCAGCCGTAGTTTAGCAGAGGCGTGCTCAGACGGAGATGTCAATGCTGTGCGCAAATTGCTGGATGAGGGACGGAGCGTGAATGAACACACAGAGGAAGGGGAGAGCCTGCTGTGCCTCGCCTGCTCGGCCGGCTACTACGAACTTGCACAGGTATGTGAAATGTTTGCATTGTGTAGTATCTTCACACTTAAGTAACCTTTCTGCTAAGCAAAGACAGAATTATGATGATATCACTAATTCATTGTTGTGGGAAGATTTGCCGTCGGTGACAAGTCTCCAGGCATATTTCTAAACCTTATGTCATCGTTTGTCCTCAGGTTTTGTTGGCCATGCATGCCAATGTGGAGGACAGGGGCATCAAAGGGGACATAACGCCACTCATGGCTGCTGCTAGTGGAGGTTATGTGGACATTGTCAAGCTGCTTCTGGTCCATGGCGCAGATGTTAATGCACAATCCTCCACAGGTGAAACTCCTCTTCTCTACAATTAAATAATTTCCTTTTCTGTCTTTGTTTTGCAATTAGCTTAATCTCTCCTCTGTCTTTCAGGCAACACAGCTCTGACGTACGCATGTGCCGGTGGCTTCGTCGATGTGGTGAAGGTGCTGCTGAAAGAGGGTGCTAACATTGAGGACCACAATGAGAACGGACACACACCTCTAATGGAGGCGGCCAGTGCTGGCCACGTGGAAGTGGCTAGGGTTCTCCTGGAGTATGGTGCCGGAATCAACACACACTCCAATGAGTTCAAGGAGAGTGCTCTCACGCTCGCCTGCTATAAAGGTCAGAACTCAAATATAATGTTTGTCCTGTTGAACCTTGTTTAGGTTCTCCACCATTAACATGCTCTTTACTGGCACTTTAACGGCATAAAAGGTTCAGAAAATGGATTTTTGTTTGTCATCTGCAGGTCACTTGGATATGGTGCGTTTTCTGTTGGAGGCTGGAGCAGACCAGGAGCATAAAACAGATGAGATGCACACAGCACTGATGGAGGCGTGCATGGTGAGCCTCTGACCCAAACCTAAATACTTAAATGTTTTCTTCTCCAGGTCTGGTCACAGTTTAATGTCCACTTTTCATGCATTTTGTATTTGTATACTTGTGAATGTAACAATACAGTAAGAAATACATGCAAGTAAAATATTGGTTGAATGTTTTGTAATGATCACACTGTTTTGAAAGAGGATTGGGACTGTGAAGAACCTAGAGTTCTGTGACTGTATATTAGCTTAATTGAAAAGCGATTCCATATATTTATTCAGGTGCTTATCTCTACATTCTCTGTGTGTCTCGCTGTCCCAGGACGGCCATGTGGAGGTGGCACGGCTGCTGTTGGACAGCGGCGCGCAGGTTAACATGCCAGCCGATTCCTTCGAGTCGCCCCTTACCCTTGCAGCCTGTGGAGGACACGTGGAACTGGCAGCCTTGCTCATAGAGAGAGGAGCCAACTTGGAGGAGGTGTGTGAGGAGATGATGCTCAACTGCCAACAAAAGTTTGGGAAAGACAATAAAATACAGGAGAGGGTGCAATTCCCAGTTGGCTTGCATGAGTTGTTCTTGTCTATAATGAATTATGTAGCTGTAAACCAATTTTTAATTTCACACACACTGCGGTAGAGAATGGCCTTCAGTTTTTTGAAAGTCATACTCCCATGATACTATTGGGATGCATTTTATTGAATACCAACCAGAGACTGAAAATGTAAAAGAAATTAGAGGTTAGATAAGACTGTGTTTCCAGAAATGGAAAATGGGAATTAAATCTGTTACTGACATTTAAATGACATTTATGAAAGCAACTACACAATTTGTTTTGTAAAAAATGGACGATAGAGCAAGCAAGAAAAACAAAGAAAAAATCTCTGGTCATATTTCACTGCTGTCATTTAAAGCTAAATAAAAAAAACACTCAGCTGGCAGTGAGACAGGCAGGCCAAATGACATTGCTTCAGGTTTCTGTGGTCTCTTCTGTACCCCCACGCATTTTATATAAAGATGTCAAAGATTGTGCCAGTGTTTAACGATGGCTCACACATATCAACTCAGACTGGTTGTAATGTTCACTCCTCAGTGAGACACAGACGCAAAGGACTAGTTAAGTAATGTTTCTGTGAGTCATACTCGCCCCTATGTTTTCTTATCTGCCTACGCTTGTTTGTGTCCAGGTCAATGATGAGGGCTACACCCCTCTGATGGAGGCAGCTAGAGAAGGCCATGAGGAGATGGTAGCACTGCTGCTGGCTCAAGGTAAGCAAGCTTTGCTCCTGCATTTAGAAAATGGAAAGTTTATGCTAAACATCATTTCAGTGAATTGTGCTTTCTGGATTTATTTGGCCATGATTAGTACAGTCTGTGAAATTACATTGGCATGATTTTGGTTTTTTGATCATTTTAAATAATGCATGTTTTGCACTTCATGAAAACAAAGCAGCCAGTAATCACTAACTGTTCTTCTTCTGTTGTCCAGGTGCTAACATCAATGCCCAAACAGAGGAGACCCAGGAGACCGCTTTGACTCTAGCATGCTGCGGAGGCTTCTTGGAAGTGGCAGACTTCCTCATCAAGGCGGGTGCCGACATTGAGCTGGGCTGCTCCACACCTCTAATGGAGGCTGCACAGGAAGGCCATCTTGAGTTGGTGAAATACCTGCTGGCTGCAGGTGAGCAACAGGAAAGAAGGCGTGGAGCTGCGGATCTAGGCGACCAGCTTTGCTGCATTTAAAAATGTCTTAGTCATACCTCTGTGCTTACAAGCCTAATCTCTTGCTTTTGTTATTCAGGGGCAAATGTTCATGCCACCACAGCAACGGGTGACACAGCATTGACATATGCGTGTGAGAACGGACACACCGATGTGGCGGATGTGCTGCTGCAGGCTGGAGCCAACTTGGTACGCCATGATCTTAAATCCTCTTTGTCATTAATGATCGGCCCTTTGTTTTACATAGGTTTAGAAAGCACCACAACAGATGTGTAATGGAATCGTAGTTGATTAATTGAACTGAACACATTCTATTGTGGAAAGCAAGGTTTGCAGTTTGTAGAACCACAGCAGCGGTTTTTTGTGGAGTCATACATAACTCGTAACTCTTCTGTTTAACTTTCACTGAACTAAGCTTTAACAAATAAATCTTCGCCCTCGTCTTGCAGGAACATGAGTCTGAAGGGGGACGGACACCCTTGATGAAGGCCGCAAGAGCGGGACATCTCTGTACAGTGCAGTTCCTTATCAGCAAAGGTGCGTTAATGACTAGCTGTTCAGGTTGGAAGTCATTTTTTGTTTTTCCCTAAATGCGCTAAAAATGTACTTGTCAAATTCCCAGTGTCCCTTTATTATGTTGTGTTGGTTTTTGACAAATTTGAGTTCATTGTTTGTATAAGAAAACACTGTGAAAGGAAATATGTGAAGCAACTCTCCCATGCAGGCAGAGGCAGTGTTGGAAATAATGTGAGATTTAGTACAGCTAATTAAGTAATGATATAATGATATTATGAGATCAAAGTTTCAAAATTGCATTCGAAATTAGGATTTATTGACATGTTCATACACAACGAGTTCATGTCTCTTTTTCTTCTTCTCTTGTCCAGGTGCTAATGTGAACAGAGCTACCGCCAACAATGATCACACAGTGGTGTCTCTGGCCTGTGCTGGAGGACATCTGGCTGTGGTGGAGCTGCTGCTGGCACACGGGGCAGATCCGACACACAGACTCAAAGTAATGCACACACTTTGGATATAGATGAAGGCCAGTGAGAATATTTATCCTTGTTCATCTTTGAAACCATGTATGTTTTCTCTGTGTAGGATGGTTCAACTATGTTGATAGAAGCTGCTAAGGGTGGCCACACCAATGTGGTTTCCTACCTGTTGGACTACCCCAACAACATTCTGTCTGTCCCAGCCCCTGACCTCTCCCAGCTCACTCCCCCCTCGCAAGATGCCTCTCAGGTAAATACAGCAATAGATCACACTTTATATTAAGGTTCTCTTTGGGATTTGATCTGTAAACTAATATGTCCTCTGCCATACCAGGTTCCTCGTGTCCCATTCCAAGCTCTCGCCATGGTAGTGCCCCCTCAGGAGCCTGACCGAACCCCGTCAAACATCGCCACACCCCCACCCGTCTCCAGCAAAGGTAATCAGTGCTGCAAGTCCTGTAACCCAGTGAATGCGCTCATGAAATGGAGTTGCAGATTTCACAAGACCATGCATCTGTTACCTCCCCAGTTTTCTGATATTCTTTTGTTGACTCATCCTAATCCTAAACTTTTTCGCTCTCTTTCTTTCAAAACCAGGCGTGTCCAAACAGAGACAGGCAGCCCTTCAGTCCGGTGTCCCCAGCTCAGTTGGCCGGGGCCCTGAAGCTGAGCCCTTGCCGCCCTTCCACTTGTGCCAGCCTCTAGAGTGCATTGTGGAGGAGACGGAGGGAAAGCTGAACGAGCTGGGCCAGAGAATCAGTGCTATTGAGAAGGCCCAGCTCCAGTCGCTAGAGCTCATTCAGGGGGAACCGCTCACCAAAGACAAGATTGAGGAGCTGAAGAAAAGCAGAGAAGAGCAGGTATAGTCCATCATCTACTTAAGATGGATGTTATCTTACAATCAAATCCACACTTAAATGTTATTTTGTATGCATAGCATCGTATCAGAACTTAGTCAAATAAGGATGTGGCTTCCACTTAGGTGCAGAAGAAGAAGAAAATCTTGAAGGAGCTGCAGAAGGTGGAGCGCCAGCTGCAGCTGAAAACACAGCAACAGTTCACCAAAGAGTACATGGAGGCGAAGGGCTTAAAAGAGGAGCAGGAGGCCGGACAGAGCCAGGGCCCAGGCCCGGGGCCCGGGAATACAGCGTCTGCTCCAGGACCCCTTCCCACCACTCCAGGTGCCCCACTGCACACCAGCTCTGACACGGATGAAGAGGCCAACAAGGATGGGGAGCAAGAGGAGCAGCCAGTAGAGGAAGGGGAAGAGGTAAAACTTTCATTTTTCTATTATATTGTGATGTTAGTTCTGAAACCTCTTACACTGTTAATTACCTGTGAGATTTGAGGTGTGTTCTGTACATTTTCAGGAAGAGGAAGACGACGATGAAGAGGAGTGTTCCGAGGAGGAGGCAGAAGGAGAAGAGGATGATTACCCCAAGCTTCCTCAGGTGGGCACAATCCTCTACAGGGATGGGCCCCAGCCTCCACAGCAGCCTCCTCTGCCCCCTTCGCCACAGGCCCAGCCCCAGCCTCCTCCTCCGCCTCTTCAGGCTGCCTTTGTCCCTATCCAACCCCTGCCAGACTACAACCCTGCAGACTACCCTGGAAGCACCAGCCCGGAGCTGCAGAGGGTTCTGGTGGGGCAGCAGATGCTGGGCCAACAGCAGCAGGGTCAGCAGTTGGCTGGGTTAGGCCCAGGAATGATACCTCAGCAGGCCCCAGATGGGCTCATGGTAGCTACACCTGCACAGACGCTCACAGACACGCTGGATGACATCATGGCAGGTAAGTGCATTTCTTGTTGCAGTTGACTTGAGGTTGTCGTTGACTCTCATTGGATGGAAGTGTCTGCTAAATCCCTTACCTATATGTTCATAGAACTTTCTTTCTGTTTTCTCTGTTGCAGCTGTGAGCAGCCGTGTGCCCATGCTGAACACTACAACCTCACCCACACCCCTGTCCCAGCCACCCACACAGATGCCCGCAAACATCGCCTCGCCCCCTTCAGTTCTACCCCTCTACCCCTCTGTTGACATAGATGCACATGTAAGACACAGTGCTAATTTGATATGATAGAATTTGTTTAAATTGACAATGCAAGTTGGTACTCGTGTGCACAAAGTCCTCGACTCTGTTAACAATTGTTGTTTTCCCCACAGACGGAGAGTAACCATGACACAGCGCTGACGCTGGCGTGTGCAGGAGGACATGAGGAGCTTGTGTCTGTCCTCATCGCACGGGGAGCCAACATTGAGCACCGGGACAAAAAAGGTATAAAATGGGATAGCAAAATGGACATACGATAAGGACTCTGAATATGATTCATACATTAAGTTTCATATTTTAACTAACCAAAAAAATAATAATCCCTCTTTTCTCCACAGGTTTTACTCCTCTTATCCTGGCTGCCACTGCTGGACACGTAGGAGTGGTGGAAGTGCTCCTGGACAAAGGGGGTGACATTGAGGCTCAGTCAGAGAGAACCAAAGACACGCCCCTCTCCCTGGCCTGCTCTGGGGGACGCCAGGAGGTAAACACATCGTCTTTCAGTTCACCTGCTACTCATATTCAGTGGGTTCCTTGCTTTAAATATGTTGTGTAACTGTCACTTGTGTTGGTCAGGTGGTTGAGTTGCTGCTGCTTCGGGGAGCCAATAAGGAACATCGCAATGTTTCTGACTACACGCCTCTTAGCCTGGCTGCGTCTGGGGGTTATGTCAACATCATCAAGATACTCCTCAACGCTGGAGCTGAGATCAACTCCAGGTGAGTGACGAGAACTTCAATATCCACTTTGGCTGCTTGGTTTGAGTGAAACATGTGTCATTATTAGGTGTGTGGGTGTGGTAGTACTTTGGAGACACTTCAGTTTAAACCACATGGTGCCAAACATACAGAAAGTGTGCCTTTGGGTTCTAGCCACACCCAAAAGTAATAGCATAGTCATTACCTCTGTTATAAATCAATAAGGAAACAGTGACGCAGTAACTTCACAGCAGCTGCTACCTTGATAAATGTTCCCCAGCATAAAGTTAAATTACTTGTGCTGAATTGCAGTAAAATGACAATAGCTGTGTTTCAGTCAAGATATTTGTATGTGCAAATTGAAGTACCGCATTAGAAAAGGTTGATGGATACAGCAACTCTGTGTTTTTGGGAAAAAGTCTTCCGTTTTTTTCAAAAAGTTGGGAGTTGGGAGAGAGTTGGGAGATGAAAACACCATTTCCAAACAAGTTATGATGAGCTCTTTCCTTTCCGAGAGGAGGAGAAGCTGCCTCTGCAGATTAAAACGTCTCCTTATCGCTCCACACAGTTCTGGTGTAACCTTCCTCACATTAACACTTGAAACAAACAGAAATATCATACATCCAGCGGGCTTTCTATATTTTTTTTTCTCTGTTTGAGGTTCAACTGGCAGTCTTCTAATTAGATAATCTTGTTGCACCGCTTTCTTCTGCGATGGCATAATCGTTTTCTGACTAGAGAATTGGCACAACCTACTGCTTATCTCATCGAACCAACTCCTAATAATGGATCTGGATGGAAACAAGCATTCATTTGCATATTCATTTGCTTCATTTTCTCAAAATTGGGTTTAAATTTGCAGTGCATTTGGATGGAGACCTAACTAATGTTTACTGAAACCAAGACAAATCGTTGGTGATCCATGTTATGTTTCTGAGTGCACATTAAACAGTTAATTGTTTTGTTTTTGTTTTTGATCTCTCAACAATCGATTTCCTTTCTCACCAGGACTGGCAGTAAGCTGGGAATCTCTCCTCTGATGCTGGCAGCTATGAATGGTCATGTGCCGGCAGTGAAGCTGTTACTAGATATGGGCTCGGACATCAATGCCCAGATTGAGACCAACAGGAACACGGCTCTGACCCTAGCCTGCTTCCAGGGACGGGCTGAGGTTGTAAGTCTGCTGCTGGATCGCAAGGCCAACGTGGAGCATCGTGCTAAGGTGAGACGTCTAAATCATGTTCACCAAGACACACAGGCTTCCAGTTTTCAGACTTAATGAATTAAGTTGTTAATATTCTCAATTTATGCAGACTGGCCTAACTCCTCTGATGGAAGCAGCTTCAGGAGGTTATGCGGAGGTGGGCCGAGTGCTGCTGGACAAAGGCGCCGATGTCAACGCTCCGCCTGTTCCCTCATCCAGAGACACTGCCCTCACCATTGCTGCCGACAAAGGCCACTACAAGTTTTGTGAGCTGCTTATCAACAGGTGAGTGTTCCTCAGTTGTTTCTGTTGGTGAGAGAATTAGCTTATAAGGCTGATATAAGCCACCCATAGATTCAGCCAGCTGCCAATATATATGTCCCAGTGTTACCTCTCAGTTCTTGTAGCTGTGATGCGACTCCTTCCTGTCTTTGCAGGGGTGCCCATATCGATGTACGAAACAAGAAAGGGAACACTCCTCTCTGGCTGGCAGCAAACGGCGGCCATTTTGACGTGGTTCAGCTCTTGGTGCACGCCAGTGCTGATGTGGATGCAGCCGACAACCGCAAGATTACCCCACTCATGGCTGCTTTTCGCAAGGTGCAGAGTTTCTCAGAACCCCGACTGTTTGTGTGTCACACTGCACTGTGGCAAATCTCTGGTTACTGACCATTTTGCTTAATGTTTTAGGGTCATGTGAAGGTGGTACAGTATCTTGTGAAGGAAGTCAACCAATTCCCATCAGATATCGAGTGCATGAGATATATCGCCACCATCGCTGACAAGGTTGGTGTTGATTTTCTTTTCACTCATTTGTCTGCTTCACATATTGGAACTGACAGAACTGATGAAGATGTTAGTGGAGCTATAACTGCAGGTGTTTGTTTCCTGTTGTTGTAGGAGCTGTTGAAGAAGTGCCACCAGTGCATGGAGACCATTGTCAAAGCCAAAGACCAGCAGGCAGCTGAGGCCAACAAGAATGCTAGCATTCTCCTCAAAGAGCTGGACTTGGAGAAGGTAATGACACGTCCTGTGGCTGTGCTTTGGGAGGCTACTGCTTTCTGAATAACATGCACACTCTGGATCAGGACAAACCTTCTTTTAAAATGACTCTGTGCTGTGTGTGACAGTCCCGAGAGGAGAGCAAGAAGCAGGCCCTTGCTGCCAAACGTGAGAAGCGTAAGGAGAAACGCAAGAAGAAGAAGGAGGAGCAGAAGAGGAAGCAGGAGGAAGAGGAGGGGCAGAAAACCAAGGAAGATTCCTCTGAGATGCAGGAGCAGAAGGAAGATTCAGCTGATGGTAACTTTCTTGGACTTTTGCTGCAAGTGAAAAAGCTGTTGGATTTGAGTTTTTAGTACACACTGTTCTGTTTTACAATTAAGTGATTAATAAATGTTCTGTCTCAATTTTAACCCCCTCCCTCTCCTCCCCCCTTCAGAAACAGAGGTTCCTATTGAGCCTCCAAGTGCAACCACCACCACCACCATTGGCATATCTGCCACCTCCACCACTTTCACTACAGCTTTTGGTAAGAAGCGAGCGAGCGTGGCTACTACACCCAGCACCAATCGCAAGAACAAAAAGAACAAGACCAAGGACTCTTCGCCCAATGAACCCATCATATTACAGGATCCGCAGGTGAGTGCCACAGTGTTAACAGTGCTGTTGTTTGTCTTTGATTGATTCACAATGTGCTTTGCAGGTTATCCAGACTACACATGTACAAGTACCTGTGTGTGCGTCTTCCCTCTAGGTTGCACTAGCACAGCACAAGGCTGACAAGAACAAGATCCACGGTGAGCCCCGGGGTGGGGGTGGGGGAGTGACAGGTGGCAACAGCGATTCTGACCCCTTGGATAGCACCGACTGTGCCAGTGAGAGCAGCAGCAGCGGGGGCAAGAGTCAGGAGCTCAACTACCTCCCTGACCTCACCTCCTCCGCCTCATCCTCCTCCTCCTCTTCCTCCTCCTCCTCCTCCTCAGCCCCCTCCTCAGGAGCGGCCCAGTCCCAGATCCTCCTGCGCGGCCCAGAGAAGAGACATTGTCCTCAGCCGCAGAGTGACGGCAAGGTTGACAACAAGGTCACAGTCTCCATCTCAAAACCAACGCAAAAGTGAGTCCCTGTTGGAGCAGCTTGTGTGTTTGTAGCCGCTTATCTGGGGACTTTTAAAATACTGAATGTTGCAGCTATTTGTAGTAAGTTTTTTTCAGTAGCAGATTTATACTGTCACTTTGGTGACTAGCTTACTTCAAAGCATTCTGTTATGTCAATCAACATGACAGATTTTACCTTCATCACTGTGATCCAATTAAACCAGTGCTTTGCCTGTTTTGTCACAGAGCTCCGGACATGATCGACTCCACGTCCAACTCCTTGCCCTCTCCATTCAAGACCATGGCTCTTCCTGTCACCTCACCCAACAGTAAACTCAGCCTCACAAGCCCCAAGAGAGGCCAGAAGAGAGAAGAAGGTTGGAAGGAGGTGGTCAGAAGGTCAGTGGTTCATTCAATGTTGTCCGTTTACATTGCAGCCTTTCACAGGGTTTTCATTGACATGGCCAACTTTTACATTATGTGCACGCACTTGTAAGAGAAAGATGGTTTTAAAATTCTGCACGGAACGTTGTTGTTTTGTGGGTGTCAGTTGATGTAAATTACAATCTGCAGTGTTCCCATCTGCCAGTATAGACACATAAATAATGAAATGTCACTGCTTCTCTTGAAGATCAAAGAAGCTGTCTGTGCCAGCCTCCGTCGTGTCTCGGATCATGGGCAGAGGGGGCTGCAACATCACAGCCATCCAGGATGTGACAGGAGCTCACATTGATGTCGACAAACAGAAGGACAAGAACGGGGAGAGGATGATCACAATAAGGTAAAAAAAACAATGCCCTCTGGTGGACTGTAAACACCAGTGCAACTGGAGTATAACAGTTGGTTAGCTGCATTAAGTATGTAAGCCCAGTCTGAAAGATGTCATTCATTTCTCCAGGGTCAGGCCTACAAAGCAACAGACCACTTTCATGCAAGTAGAATTCAGTGAAGTTTAATTTTCTGTTGTCTTTACATCTCATCTTCCGCATTCTTCTTGGCATTAAATGTAATGTGAAGGTCATCACCTTATCAATGCCATACACACCAGAGCTGCTGAAGCCAGGCACTGCAGGATGAAAATATAACCAATTCATCTGCATACATACAATGATCAGCACTCTTAGGCCTGTATGTAAAAAGTTTCCCACAACAATCTGTCATGACAACAATCGCCCTTTTTAAACAGTGATGCCGCAATAAGCCACCTTTACTTTTTTACACTGAACCAAACAACGCCAGCAAAATGCAGCCCCAAACTAGATAGAGGATAAGAAGATCTTCAGGATAAGAAGGCTGATTGCATGAGAACTATGAGGCAGCAGTGATAGCAGTCACCAGTTTTTGGCTTCATAACTGCATGTGCTGCAGACCTTTGGAGAAACTGAACTTTAATTGAAAGTTATTCAAGTTTTATTTGTTATATGTTTTAACACAAGAGTGTAGTCTGAAGAAAGCATGCTTTGTTGTTTCAGAGGAGGCACAGAATCTACAAGGTATGCAGTCCAGCTAATCAATGCTCTAATCCAAGACCCAGCCAAAGAGCTTGAAGATCTGATCCCCCGGAATCACATCAGAGCCCCAGGCTCGAAAACGGCCTCAGCTTCCTTCCCCAGTACCGCAGCACCAAAGGCGCTGAGCTCGTTGGTCACCTCTACAGGCGTCTCCTTCCAGCCCTCTTCATCCTCGTCTTCATCCTCCTCTCAGGCCGGGGGGAAGATCGGGAAGGGGCTGTCGTCAAACGTCAGACAGCCTTTCCCTGTGTCTCTGCCCTTGGCATACGCCCACCCTCAGCTGGCTCTACTGGCTGCTCAGACCATGCACCAGATCAGACACCCTCGTCTACCCATGGCCCAGTTCGGTGGCACCTTCTCTCCCGCCGCCAGTACCTGGGGACCCTTCCCTGTGCGTCCCGTGAGTCCAGGCAGTGCTAACAGCTCCCCAAAACACAATGGAGGAACCAGCAGCACCGGAGGCCAGGCCAGACCCAACTCGACCCATAGTGAGCACAGCAACGCAGCCAGCTCGGGAGCCTCAGTCACGACCACCAACACCACCACCATTGCTCCTAACACGTCAACAACTGCAGGCTCGCCTCATACCCCTAATCCTACCCCGTACAATCCCCAGCCGAGCGTCCCCACTCCTTCCTCTGTCAGAAAACAGCTCTTCGCCCCTGACCCCAAGCCTGCTGGTGTCACCCCTGTGTCTGTTGCTGCCACTTCAACTAGTGGCAGCAATGCAGTACGAGGCACAGGTTCTCCTGCACATCAGAGTTCCACTACAACTACCGCGAATGCCCCTCAGCAGCCGGTAGGACCTATTTCGCAGCCCCCAGTCCAGCCAACTAAAACAGAGCCCAGTGCTGTTGCCCCTCCTGGAAAAGACAAGACCTCTCTACCTCTAGAGAACCAGCCCGTGTCTGTCAGTGAGAGCATCAACTCTTTGGGTTTCTCTGCTCCCGCCATGGCTTTACCTCCCAAGCCAGAGCCTCGGCAGCAGTTACCTCCCCCTCCCTCCTCTGCACCATCTTCAGAGGCTCCACCACTTCTTCTCACCCCACAGCACAGCTCCCACCTCCCCTCAGCACCTCCTCCTGTCCTCTCACACAATGTTGCACACGCCAACAACACTGTACCCCACTTCTCAGCCCCTGCGCCCCGAGTCTCCCATCGTATGCAGCCACCTGGGCCTTACTATTCCCTTCCTGAGCAGCAGCAACAACAGCAGCAGACACAGCAGCAACAGTCTGTGTTTGTGCCCTTCAATGCTCAGCAAGAACCCCCGAAACAGACCCAAAATCAGACATCCCAGCCCACAAGTTTGCCTCCACAAGCCCAGACCCAAGCTCAAGCCCAGGCTCCAGGCTCCCTTCAGGTCTCCGCTAACCTCGGGATGATGAACGGTTCCCAGATGCAGCATGTGGCCGGTGCAGGCAAGCCTCAGCAGATGCCCCCCAACTTCGGTGCTGCAGGCCTCTTCAACTTCAGCAGCATATTTGATAACAACAGCCAGGTCAGTTGATGTAACATAAAATTTGAACAGTATCCAGACATCTTGGTTTAGTTCGGCTGTTGTTCCATTGTGACTTTACATAACTAAACAGAGCAACGTCAAGTTTCCTCTATTGGCTGTTACAAAGCATCAGTCATGCATCATTAATTCTGATTGTGGTTGCCTTGCAGGTTGGAAACAATCAGGTGTGGGGTGCATGCCACCTGCCAGCTCGATCACCTCCAGAGCAGTCATACTCAGCCCCACCAGCCTACATGAGCATGGGCCAGATGGAGAATATGATGCCCCCACCTCCTCCAGACAGCTCCAAAGCCCCTGGGTACCGCTCTGCCTCACAGAGGATGGTCAACAGCCCCATTGGTATGATTGCTTTCATTTCAGTTTGCACAAGATCATTCTGTTGACGTTTATTTAAGTGGTTTAAAATTCCTTTGAGATTAAGAATAAGTTTTTAAGAGGATCCCAACTAACAAATAACTGCCTGCCAAAATGGGTGTCGAAACAATATAAATATGCACATCTATCAAAACAGGATGGAATCATATACGTGTGTATAGGTTGCGTAGTAGAAACATGTCTTAAAACAGGGCCTTGTTTTTAGTAAGTTGGCGTTCTGAGGTACAGTTTTCCTTTTGTGCTGAATAATGAGCTGCCTCTTTAATTGTCTGGACCCACAGCACTGACCAGCTATGCCACCAGTATCTCTGGCAATCCTGTGTATCTGCATGGTCATACACCAGTTGGCACACCCTCATTCAGCAGACAGCACTTTTCCCCTCATCCATGGAGTGCATCCACATCAGGTAGTTGGCTCACTCTCTCCTTCTTTTGAGCATTGACAGTTTTTTATGACTTTCCAGCCTTGACTTATCATTTCAGGCTTTTAGAAAAGCAGTTTTGAAACCGATCTTTTTACATTGGCTAGTTTATCCATTAACTCCATTTTTTCTTTAGTAAGTTGTTTGTGTCTTTAAGGCAATGTGCAAATGAATGTGTAATTTTGATCTTCCCCTTGACTATTTCCTCCTTTACTGTCTCTTTTCTAACAGGTGAATCTCCTGTCCCGCCTCCCTCTACGGTGTCATCCTCGGCCCTTTCCACCTCAGCTGTGGCCCCTCCCTCCCAGCCTAAGCCAGGCAGCTCCTCGCAGCAGGACCGGAAGGTTCCCCCACCCATTGGCACAGAGCGGCTGGCCAGGATCAGACAGACAGGTTCTGTCAACCCACCCCTCCTCACCACCAGCTACACGGCATCTGTTGGACAGGGAGGCATTTGGTCGTTCGGGGTTGGGAGCGCTTCGGGTAAGAGCAAATTGTGTTTTCCTTTTCTGTTTGTTAGAATTAAGTCAAATCTTAGTGAGTGTGCACTAGTAACTGATATCCTTAATAATCCAAACCTGCTGTGCGTCTTGGTACAGAAGCCATGTCTGGTTGGTCCCAGCCCTTGATGAGCAGCCACATGATGCACCCTCAGCTGCAGGCAGAGCAGTCGGCCTTCTCTCAGCACCAGCCCATGGAGCAGGATGACACGGGCATCGCAAACCCTGCTAACAACTACCACCAGCCTCAGCATTTGCCCAACAGTTACATGGATTTCCCAAAGGTGACATGAAGCAGTAGCTCTGTAGATGATTTAACCTCTCTTCCTTTTATGTACACACCTTTTACCAATCACACATTATTGTCTGTTCAGGGAATGCCTATGTCGATGTATGGAGGAACCATGCTGCCCCCTCATCCTCCAATAGCAGAGGGGCCGGGGGGACCAATGTACAATGGTTTGCACGCCGGTGACCCCGCATGGAGCCCCATTATCAAAGTGGTCCCAAACAATGCAGATAACTCTGATCCACAACAGCAGGTAATGTCCTCTTTTATGCCGTCTAAGCACATGCTCAAAGTTCAGCTGTCAGGCTTGTATTTCTGCTGTTAGTCTGATATAATATTTGACTACGGCCGTTCTAACATCTGCTCCTTTGTCCTGTTTCCCTTCAGGTGTGGCCTGGTACCTGGGCACCTCATGTGGGCAATGTGCACCTGAACCACGTCAACTAGACAGCGTCCACAGCAATCAAACGCACACAGCATGACCCACAGCGCAAACATGAAATACCAACTGACGAATATGACCGAATAAGACAAAGGAAAAAAGAAAAACGTACAACATGTTAACTTAAGTGGAGACCTGTGAGTGCAGAGCGGAGGTTGAAGAATTGGAAGTTGTCTTGACGCCATTCTTTGATGTGCCTATCTCAAACAAGGAAAAGAGGAAATTGGGCGAGAGCTGTTAGCAGTGTCTCGATGATGCAAACAAACATGCGCGATCACCTGTTCAACAGGATCCATTCTCTGCGTAGTTTAGCGATTTTGACTTAAACCCACATACACCGTTCTTGGGCTGCAGGGGGCTCAACATGAAGTAGCTATTTAAACTTGGCCCAGAACTAGATGATGATTACCTAAAGAGAAAGAGAAATCAGAACCTTTTAGAGTGGTAAATACATGTATAATTGTTTACATACTAAAAAGGGTTAAAATGAGAGTAAATTTCATGTCGTATAGTGGCTCTACTTTATGTAGCCTGTATTAATGTGAAATATTTACCTTAATATTCAATAAAAAGATTGAAAAGTATTTGTGTGCTGTTTTATGAAAGATCATCTTTTACTTACTTGCATGTTCAGCAGACATCAAGATTTTTCTTTTAATGAAATGACACCATTTCTGGCTCCTTTTTGGGCATTATCTGTTTCTCGCCTGCTCTCACAGCTGGAGTCCAAGAACCGCCTCGAAACCTGTTTTTATGGTTGCAAATTACCCTGAATATTGCTAAATATGCATTTTTTATGAAGATACTATACATAATCATACGTAGCTGTAAGACGTATAGTTTTTTCTTAGCGGGGAGCTCACATCACTGGAACGCTTTCCCTGTCATGTCCAATGATAATTCAACAAGATACATCTGATGCAATCTGATGATAAACCCAATTGGAAAGTTTAATATACACCTATATACTGTTCAGAAAATGTATGTTAATGTAATCTTTAACTGTGCCATTAGAGACCAAACTGTTTCCAATCCAAAATACAACATCACTACTTTTCCTTTTTGAGATTTGGTGACTTGGAACACTGAACTTTATTCACTGCTGCCACCCAGTGGCAAGAGTGGGGATCTTATTAAAAGTAAAGCGCTTGGGAAACACTTTCACCAGTAATGCTATTAAAATATCAGTCATGTATCTGCTAATAGCAAACATCTCGTGATTTAACAAAATGTCCTAGGAATTCATAATATTGCAGTGGAATATGTATCTAATTTGTGTAGTTACACAATACTTATCTCACCCTGTAGGCCTCAGTTTATCATCAAAAATGTGACAACTACTAACTACAGAACTTAATTCTCATGTTTGAAAGAATTTTCTGCAGTAAGTCTCGTGCTATATTCGAGATTTTATATGCAAATGTACAATTGTCATATCCCCATGCTCTTTCACCGACGTGGAGTCATGTTGTTTATACATAGGGCAGTGCGCATCAATGCATACTGACATTTTGAACACGTTTGTTTTCTCTTTAAAGCTGTTGAGCAGAGTTTGCTGTGTATCGTGCACAATGCACACATGACAGACGCCAGGAGGCGACACAATGGCACTCCTATCTGTCATTCCCGCTGTTTAAAATATCAGCACTTTTATTGTGAAGGTTGGGGGCAAAGTGTAACCGGAAGTGTAGTTCTTCACTTCGTTTTGTTACGCAGGCTGAGGTTAGCATGGCGGCGGTATCAACACCAGCGGTCGCTGAGCAAACGGTGAAAACATCTCCTGCAGGAGATGTGCCATTTGACTTCTCTCAGCCTCCGATCATTGAAGGCTTCACCCCTTTGCCGAAGGTTAAAGATGAGCCCTTCAAAGAAAAATTCATCCGAAAAACCAAGGAGAACCCCTTCGTCCCACTAGGTGAGTTATACAAGCAAGGAATGTCAGTGTGTCTTTCACTGGGATTCAATCAATGATTTCTAATTCAACTCCAATCAAACTGATTGTAAGGCGTCAGGAAACAGGAGCTACATCAGCTAACATCAGAGGAAACATAGCTAACAGACTGTACGTTTGACAGAGACCCAAACAATTAGCGTCAGCTGCCCTTTGAATGTGGCTCAGGCAGGAAACCGTGTTAGAATTGGTTTTATGAAGGTTAACCTGCTTAAAGTTTGAAACAACGAGGAGCCGCTGCGACGTCGGTTAAATGTTTTCAAGGTTCAGGCATCTCAACACTTAAAAGCCTTTCCTCACGTCATGTAGTTTGTAATAATGGACTGTTGGTTTCAAGTTACGAGGTTTTCATACATCCGTCTCTGAAACTGAGCTGCAGCCCAGACATCGAAAGAAGGTGAAAGTCCCAGTTTTAGATGAAAGTTTGGGACTTTTTCCTCTGGTTTGGGTGAACTTACCCTTTAATGATGGAACTTTTTCATGCTGTTAATGGCACACTGTCTCAGCGGTGTCCTTTGTCTTAATGAACGTGACCCTGATTGTTAGTATGTGTCTGAATCAGAGCTGCAGTGAGTAATCGATTAAACTAATCACCAACCATTTTGATACTCAATCAAGACCGACAGTGACGATAGCCCTGGACTGAGTATCCTCTCTATGCCAAAGGGCCGTGCAGTAGACCTGGACTCTGCTTCTGGTTCGGTCCCTGTCAGCCTGTGCATTGTTGTCAGACCCTGCTCCTAACTTCAGATTTACTCCTCCTCCTCCTCCTCCAGGTTGTTTGGGAACAGCAGGAGCGCTCTTGTATGGTCTCCGTGCCTTCCATCAAGGGAAAACCAGACAGTCCCAGCTGTTGATGAGGGGCCGTATCTTTGCTCAGGGCTTCACCGTTGTTGCCATTATTTTCGGAGTCTTTGCCACAGCTGTGAAACCCAAGCAATGAAGCCGGACCACTCCCACACCTCCTCTCAGCGTCAGACCACATCCACCATGAGCGGGACTGATCTTGCTGTCTGAATGGACTGAATGATGCGTTGTCAGCATTATTCAGATACCTGTGTCAAAGCCAATGCTATTTATTGTTTGAGAAATGAATTTCTCTTGAAGATAAATTTTGCAACAACAAAGTATAATCAGCTTCTTACCAGGCTGAGTAAGCAGGCTGGATTTTACTCGTATTGTGCTGCAGTAGTGCTGAAGCAAAACGCTGATGAATAGAAATGACATGGCCCTTGTTCCTCTATGTGTTTGGATGTCTTCTGTTTCCATGTGTTGTCACTGAAATGATCCACGTTACACCTGTGTTGAACCTGGTGTCCTGTGTGTGTTTGAGATAAACAATCACACTCACAACTGCATTCAGGGGGAGACCTACTCCTTCTACAGCCTTTATTACACAGGTTATATATAAAATAAAATAAAAATCAGTGGGGAAATTCACGGTTAACAGTTTTTCATATCGACGGCCTGCGTGAGTAGATCTAAGTGGGAGGAGGCATTTATACAAAAGACAGGCCCAATCTCAACGTCCACCTTTTAACACTCCACGCTTTCAGTTTCACTTGACGATCCTTTGAGCAGGAGGCCTTCAAATGTGGGACAGCACTTTGTGAAATCTACTTCTGCAGAGGCATTTCAGAGGCCGGTGCATTGTTAAAACCGTGCCCTCATGAGTACAGAACTAAACCTGGAAACATCTCAATGCTTAGAAAGTGTGGGTAAATCCCTCATTCATGCCAATTTACACACAGTAACACAGCCTTCAGCTGTGTACATTTGAGTGTATGTAAGGGTGGATGTTGGCACTGGGCCACGCATAATTTCTGTTCAGAACAAATTACTTTAGGTGATCACACGCCACTCTTTTTATTTTCCAGTTCCCTTTTAACATTCACTTTTTTCAGTATTATAATGTCCAAATAGGCAACATGTGAAACAATGCGTAGACATTACTATTGACACTGACTCCTTAATTGATTGCGGTTTACAAAGTTAAAAACATATCGGTGTAACACAAGAAAGGCGCAAAAAAAAACACCTGCTGAGAAAAATCAGTGAAATGAAAAATTGAATGAGCCTTTAATCGCGTGAAGTCTGAAATTTTTGACGACAGCAGAAATCTTTGGTCATGATTTTTGTCTTTTTTTTTTTTGCTGGAATCTAATTGAAGAGGAAACCCTTCTGGCTAAATACTCAAACTGGAGTAAGAGCTACATCAAAAAGGCCACAAGCTTATGCATTTGAAATGAGAAACATACGCTAGCTACGTTAAATATGGTGAGGAGGGACACAACACATCAGATGTCAACAAAGACTGTGTTTACAAGTGTACACTGATGAGAGGCAAACGTGGTTACAATCTAAGATGCAATAGTGCTTAAGTAAGTGTTTGACATTGACCTAAATGCAAATTTGTGGAAATACTAAAAAACTGTGCATCCAAAATATTGGCAGAGGCATGCAGTAAGGTTGACCTAAGAGCAATTTATAAGTTAAAGGGGAATAAAAATGTTTAACTTACAGTAACAATATTTTCTTAAGTGTAGCAGTGATACAATCTAAAGGATGATGTAACAAGAGTCGTCCACCTTCTCACAGGAGAGTGGGATTCAGTATATTACTTCAGTATCATAGGCATCAAGAAAAGCAGGAAGTTTTCAAAGGTTAGAAACATACCGGGGGTTTTATGGAAAAGGGGCATACAAACTCTTCTGATGCAATGTGAGGTTAAAACTGAAAAGGCAATGTTTCTAGAAGAAAACTCTCCACTCGGCCTCCTCTAGCGAACGAGAGGCGTCTGTTTGAGGGAGATGAGGACAGAGCGCATCCGAGAAACATCCTTTGCCTGTTTGTTGGTTTTAGGGTTGAAGTCACAGAGGCGGGCTACTCGCTCCCATTCAGATCCTGGGCTGTCGCCATCGCTCTCTGCCAGGAAAGCCTCCTCTGATGCTCTACAGGTGGGAGGGAGACCAGAGAAAGACACATTAATCTGTTGCAATATTAGAGGGATTTCAGAACGCTTTCCATTCCAGCAAACCCGTCTGAGCCAAACACGGCGCTCAACCACAAACTTCAATCACACCAATAGCACCTGTGCATAAGATACACGTTAACTCCATGCATTTCTTTAACCAATCATACACTTTGTTGGAGATGTGTTTTATATTTATTATAACCAATGCAACAATTAAATAAAAATGGAAGAAATACCAAATTAGGCCTTCAAAAACAAACAAACAATGTCAGTGTTTGCGCATGCATCAGGTGGAAATAAACTAGTGGTAACTCAGGAGGGAGTTCATACAACATTAAAAAGCAGAAGAATTCTAAACCTACACAAAGCCTATAACATCAGAGTTGGGCTGTTTGTAGAAAGCCTTGTCAGCAATCCTAGTACGCAGGCAAGGCCAAGAAAGCAGGAAAAGAAGGAGACAGGAGAACAGTTTCAGTGTCAGACAACAGGCAGAGAAACGTTAGGGTCTGCATTCAAACGATTATGTGAGCGACTGAGAGACAGTTCTACTGAGGTGGAAATAAAAGGTTCAAAGTGGTTTAAGATTAGCTACGATCTCTCCGCTGAAGCGTGCTGTTGTCGAGAAACAAGCCTGGAATGGCGAAGCATTCCAGTCGGCTGCAGGCGTCTTGCTGTTTGCATTCCCTCTAGCCAGCTTCCTGTTTTGTTTTCCAGGCGGTCTAACTGGACACACAGCTGTAGACTAATAGCTCATCAGAGGACTGTCTCTCAGTGCTGTCACAGACACAGAGGAAGAAACTGGTCAGAACTAGAGCCACAGATGCAGAGTGATACCGTGCCAGACTTGGACAGAGTCTGTTGGAAAGTGTGAGAGAAGAACGGGTTAGCTTGGTCAAGAAAAGGAAAAGCCTGCAATGTTTTTCTCAGTGGAACGAACAACACTGATTGCAACCAGACTAAAATAACAATCTTTGAGTCGTAGACAGACTGCTCTTACATAAGCAATAAAAAAATCTGATCAGCAGTTAGGGCTGGGGGATTAATCGAACTTTGTTTTCAACTATGATGACTTCAAACAATTATAAAAACAGCGTAACTGAGATAAAACTGTTTGTCAGTGATGCTGTCGTTTTGTGTTGTGTTAGAACTCCTTTACAGCGGTGCACTTTCACTCCTCCGTCTCAGCCAGGCTGTGGCATGTTGAGCGTAAAGTGAGCCGTAGTTTGTGATAATCCATGATTACCCAAACAGTATAACCCAATTTTAGTTATTATTGCTCATCCTGTTTATAGAAATCCCCCAGTGCCACTACTAAGTAGCAGTGCTGTGTCGATCACAAGCGTTTCGTTCAAAAGAACAAATAAATAATAATAAAGCTCTGTAATGGAAGTAAGTAGTGACATGTTAAAACTGCTGAGCTGTTGCTTGTTCTTATAATCCATCCAGGCGCTTGGTTATCCATTAATACCTGGATCAGACTACATGAATCTAGCCTAATTGTGAGATGATTTTGTCCTTTCAGATGGTGAGCGACACTCGGGTGTTATTACCCGTGTAGTGTGACATGCTAAGCGACCTGTTGTCCAGCGTCTGGGACGCCCCACGATGAAAAATCTTGCATGTCCGATTTTTTTTTTGTCTTGACACACCTAGTTGACATCTTCCACCACATTTTCCTGAGTGTTTGCCAATAAGGTGGTCAGCATCACACACTACACTTCTGTCAGTTTGACTGACAGCTGCTTCATCCACCTCCCCGATGACACCTGAACTCGAGCGTGATTGTGAGATGAGACATGCTGTGATTAGTCGGGGTCATATGTGTAGTCTGGCCAGCCACCTGACATGACACGACAAAAGTTTCTGGCAGTGTGATCATTAGATCTGACCCAGTGACCATCGTCAAAAACAAAAAATATTGTGTAGTCTGATATGGGCATACTGAGCACTCAGAAAAATAATGACAGTTAAAATTGTTGAAGCTATGTGAAGGTATGTTATCTTTCCAGTAGTCCTTCCTCTACCACAGTGTGGCACAATTGAAAACACACCAAGAAACGATTCTACACAGTTGGAGCTCTGGTGACACACTGAACAATTCAATGAACGAATCTCATGTTCGAATCTTGTTAATGAACTGATTTTCAGTCCGCTGAAAAGAACTGTACTGGACGTCACCAGCTGTCAAATCTGAGCAGCATGTGTGTGAGTGGTTGGTGATTGACTCGGGTTGGGATTACATGTCAGTCAGGCGTTACAACCTGACTGGCGCACGTGTGCTACTCACATTGTGTTGTGACAGTGTGATTGGATATTTCCTATAATCAGGCAGACCTATCGGTAATATTGTCAATGCTCCAACATTTGATCTGTTGGTGCGGTGAGTGCAACGCAAGTGCTTGAATTTTCTCCATCAGTCTACATTCAGTTCACAAAATATCTGCAAGTCCACCAAATGTGATCAATTCATGTTAATGTAGTGTATCTGACTTGACATGCACAGTAAAAACCAAATTTTGTAGGATTTCTACAGAGAAAAGTTACAATCTGCTGATACAACACTTGAGTTGATAATCTGAATAGAATGATCTCAGTGCAGTGATTACAGCATCATCACATCATCATGATAAACCACCTGTTCCTTCTCTGCATGTTAACGGGGGACATGTCAGACCCTAACCTGTTGTTGGCCTTGTTCTTCTCCATCTGCTCACTCTGGTGTACATGCCAGTCCTCCAGCTCCTTTTTGGCTTTCTCTCTCCACTCTGCCTCTGCTGCCTTGGATGCCGAGTCTGGTCAGGGTGCAGTAACAGAGACCAACATCGTCCCCAAAAGAGGAAGAGTAGAAGAAAAGAACCAGCGTGTTATTAGGTCTAAATGTGGCACAAACAGATATGCTACATCATTCGTCTTACAAGCTTAACTACAAAGAGATCAAAATGACAAAATGGCAGTGACTTGTCACATCTGCAAAGGAGGAAGTGCGTCATACAGTGTGAGTCATTGTCCAGGGAGAACATCTTTGCTCACCTAATGCATCAAGGCGTGTCTTCTGCTCCTCCCTCCACTTGCGTAAACTCTCTGGCTCTTGCCTCTGAATATCCACCTGGGCAATGGCTGCATAGTTGTCTGTTGGGCCATTGGACTCCTTTTGGAGGACAGAAAACGTTTACTCCATTATAAACAGCTTATTGGATCCAAATACTGGGTAGACGAACCCATTAAACCACAATAGAGGAATGCCAGTGCAAACTAATAAATAAATAATGGAAAAGCAAATCAAGATATTTGGTGGTTTTCAGGCTAGGGCTGCAACGAACAACCGTTTTCAGTGTCGATTAATCTCCAACATGTTGATCAGTGTTTCCCAAAGCCCAAGATGATGTCCTCAAATGTCTTGTGTTGTCAACAACCCAAAAATATTCAGTTTACTGTCATAGAGGAGTAAAGAAACAAGAAAATATCCACATTTAAGAAGCTGGAATCAGAGAATTTTTAGTCTTTTTACTTAAAAAATTACTAAGGCCAATTAATCCATGACTAGTCTATTCGTTAATCCATTAATCGTTGCAGCTCTGGTTCAGAATAAAACTCAGCCACACATACATACAGATTAAATGCAGTTTAGGAAACAAACAAAAGACACACTGAGCTCACCTGAAACAGGTCCCCATTCACCGTGGCAGGCTCGTCTTCGAAACCGTCTAACATTGTCGTAAGAAAACAGAGTGTAATGTTAAAATGGGCTTCTTGCAGCTCTGCAGTTCGTTCTACTTCCCCCTCACCTGGGTTGGCTTACTGTCACTTTGCTCGCAGGTTAACTGAACTTTCCGGCTAAGACCTCAGAGAATGCTGCTGCACCTGCTCAACCCTGATGATGCCTGACAGGACAGGTTTATCCGGAGAAGTGTCAACACTTTGCTAGTACCATTAAGCTCAGTCCCTGCATAAACTTGCTTGGTTATGATCGATGTTTGAAAATGCTAAGGTTATAGAGTTTGATATATCTACGTTACTAAATCAGGTCAGTGTGCTGGAAAATGACTGACGTTTACTGACGTACGTTGGGAAACAAACTCACTGCTGTCAGCCAGCTACGCTAATGTAACAGGGCTAACGCTACATTGGTACAATTGTGAATGAATAGTTTAGCCAATGCAAGCTGATAAATACACCATCTGACTGTCTCAACTAGGGATGTCCTGAATAATCTATAGGGATGTGGTCATTCTCCGCAAACTACCTCTACTTCAGTACCGCCAGGCACGTTAGCTAGCTTTAGTTAGCTTATTTGCTTGCTAGCTGACGTTAGCTCAATCACAAACTTACCATAGTTGACCGACTGCAGCTGAGACGGCTGCTGGTCGTCCGCCGCTTCCAGCGCCCCAAATCCCTCTCCGTCGTTCTCTATCCCCGCTATCTCACTCTCCTGTTGAGCCAGAAAAGCAGCAGCTGGGTCCTCCTCCGCCGGGTGTACTCCGTTGTCAGCCATCTTTCACAAAAGTGCTCACAAGTTTAACTGAGCTCGGGAGGTTTAGCTAGCTAACGTCACAGCCCCAAAATTAGGCCACCGGTCGTGTAACGTTGATAGAAACAACTTCAGTATTTTAGTCGAATGTGAACTATTCCAAGCAGGCTACTGTGGGAAACAGCTGACCCGTCTGTAATGAACAATCTAAGCTTTCACTTCAGGCCCTCACTGATGATTCATGATTTCTCCACTTGAGCCACTGTGATGATGGAGCAAGGCAGCACCCTGAGGGGACCATTTCCCTTTTGTTGCAGTTTGTCGCCACCTGCTGGCCGTCTGCTGCACTCGGCCTGGACCTGCAGTCTATAAGCGGCCAAACTCAACCATCTCAAAGTGATGTTTTAAATGGTGCAGTTACTTTATCTTGTACCTATAATAATAATAACTTTTCATAACATATTTCACACTGTAAATACGAGACAGCAGATAATTTGAACGGTTAAAATATTTCCATTAAGCAATTGCTTAACAGTAAAATAAGTACTTGGTACTTATTGGTTGGACAAAACAAGCATCCTGAAGGTGTTTTTCCTCATCATTCCTCTGTTTTTGTTTTCAAAGCAAACAATGAATCAATTAATGGAGAATATAATTAATGCGTCATGAAAATAATCATTAGTGTCAGTCCTATACAAAATTGCAATGAGCTCCACCTCAACTAACTACAACAGTGAATCCTGCTTACACATGAATGCATGAATAATAATAATCTAATGATATATAATAGTATAACAGTCAGAGAGACCATTTTCCTGCTGTGAGTACTTTTACTTTTAATACTTCAAGCACATTCTCTTGATTATGCTCACGTGCTTACAACAGTATTTTTACAGTGTGGTTTCAGAACTTTTATTTAATCTCACGGTGGAAAAAATAACACATGTCCAGATGAGATGTTTGTGTTGATCACTGCTTTCCATGTGAAATCCACTGTGTCTGAGGTGCTGGGTCCCTCAGCTGAGGAACCCGTGAAGCTCGGCCTCTCCTGGCTCTCAGCCTACAGGAGTACGAGACGAGGCGGCGGCCCATGTGACTCCTGACGTTTCAGCCGAGTCCTGCTAAAAAAGATTGTGAGGGAATGATCCTGGTGCTCACCGACGGGATCCACGGTGGCTTCCTGACGTCCGCTTCAAGGAAGTCCGACAGTTAGCCCGCTTACACACAACGCTGAGTCGCGATGTCTGGCGAACAGGAGGGCCGAGAGGTGAGCGAACTGATCCGGACGCGCTCCTTCGTGTGTGCTGTTGCTTCTTGTTTCTCAAGCCAACTTTGTCCCGGTGGAAGTTTCCGCACAGGCCGTGCTGTGCTCCTCTCCGGCTAGCCTCTCTGAACCATCACTCCGGTCCGGTTTTCCTGCTGCTTTTACTGGGAGAGTTGAGCCTTATTTCAGTGTTTTTTTTTTTTCCAGCCTTCAGTGTTCACAGTGGAGCCTTTAATTACCTGTTGCAAGTCATTGTATTGAACGCGCTGAAATCAATTAAAAGTAAGCTACATAAGCTCATAATTGTGCAGCCTGTTAACCAAAGAAGCAAAAGCGTGTAATTCCGCGTAATTGAGGATACTACACAGCACTGGCATTAAAAGTGCAAGTTCCTATAGAAATATGACAGTGAGACCCTGAGAGATTATAAATAGCAATACCATAAACAGGGACGACGTCGCTTCAATGAGCGGCTCAAGCTTTACTAACATGTTTACTGTATCAGCTGGCTTTATATCTAGGCAGCTGTTTAATTAATTGAAATGCATCCGGCTTCACGTTGTTTCTTCCTCTGGCTTCTTATTATAATGTGTTTAAAACAAATAATCAATTTACAGAGTTGTTATCTAAAGCTTACCTGTCGCTTCTGTGGGTCTTTCCAGTTATTATCTATCTCATAATTGATTTTCTTTGCTCTTGGACTTCTCTGTGGGAGGTGTAATATGAGAAAACTGACAGCAAACTAATCCAAGTTTGGGCAAATGAATTCTGTTTATATGATCCTTAGTGTTGCGTTGGCACGTACAAATAAACTCTTCAAAGGATTTCCGTTAAATGAGTTTTTATGGATGGGATTATTTGAGGGTTTGCCTGGTTGCTTCATAGTACTTCAGCCAAGGAACATGTTTTCTTTAATGTGCTCTATGAGCGCGTCTCATTTCAGGTTTTCCCTCTATGTGAGCTCCTCTGTTGCTTTAAGGACTTGATGTTAAATATAATTGCTGGTTTGCTTGTGCTGTGCTTCATGCCCTCCTGAAGGAATGTAGAATTCCATAAGCTTCCCTTTGGTTGTGGCTGTCTGCCGCCTCTCAAGTACACTTAAAAAAAAAAAAAATCTATTGACTTTTATGTAGTGTGCATTTGCCAGAATGTAGAGGTAGTTGACGTTACCTCTCTCCCTCCTCCTCCCCCCCTCTCTCTGTGACTCATGTGGGTGTTGGGCTGAAATAGTTTGGTGTAGTTTTACATTCCTTATATAGCCTCTGAGGAGTGAGGAGAGGCGAGGGCTCGCCTGTGTCACAGACAGTGTGGGCTTGGGGGGGTAGGGTTTGCCAACGGAGAGGGAATCTGCTTGCCCTAGCTTGTTGACTCTCAAGCTCTCTCCCAGGTTTGGGCTATCGGCCGGCCCTTGAGGACAAGGTAGGTTTGCGTGGTGGCATCTTTGGTACCTGGCTGTGGGTCACGACGTGCGATGACACCTGGCAGGGTTGAGGAGGAGGAGGAGGGATGGTGTTAGGGGTGCAGGTACAGAGGTCAGTGGTACAGCCGTAACTCGCCAGCAAGAGCCAGTGACATATCCCCGCTTCTCAGGTTGCCTTGGGTTCTTAAAATTACTTGGTTATTTGGTGACTTGCCATTCAGTGTCAATAATTAGCTCTGGTGACGTAGTTTCACACTGTTTTCAGGATTTCGCAGATGCACAAATTCAGAAAAATATTCAGAGATGTTGAGGCAAGTTTGCATATGCTGTGGGCCGGCGTTTGGTTCTGGTTCACTTTAATGGTTGGATTATGAAGTGAGTACAATGGGTTGGCTGTACTCACTCTGAAAGAAAGATAAGTGTTGAATTGATTGTAGATTTATGATGCTGATGTTTTCTCTTGCGCTCGTTTGCATTGAGCTATGCTTTCTTACACTCTGAATGTCTCTGCATGCCTCTATATGAACGCTCCCCTCCCAATAAGACACAAGAGACTGCAGGTTATTAGTTTGTGTGTTCATTCATAGAGGAACATTGTGTCCCAGCTGCAAATCGCCTAAGTCAAATAGTTTAATTGATTATTTCTACCAAAAGAGAGAGGAAAGTTTAATGACTTATTGTAAGATGGTTATTCTTTATCAGAGATTTAATACAACATACTCTGAAAGAAAATACTTTAAATGTCACTTTTTGTGTATAACGCGTGTGTTTGTGTAGGATACGTATGCAGATGACCTCAGCGAGGCCACTTAGATAACGCAGAACGGGATGTGTGGCCTTGAAAACCTTTTCTGGGCTTCCTGACTAATTAAGACACTGTTTCCTCCTTTTTCTTCCAAGGCTATGAACGTATACTCTATAACCCTCAGCGGCCCAGCGCCTTGGGGCTTCAGGCTGCAGGGCGGCAAGGACTTCAGCATGCCCCTCACCGTGTCAAGGGTAAGAAACTGTTTGTTACTGGAGTCAGCTTTTGTACTTCTCTGCATCTGTGATCATTGATTCTTGTAGATTTGCGCGGACGATCATCCTGTTCAGTCATTTATGCTCCTGCAAGCTTACAAACAGTAAAACTCTTGGCCTTTGGACAAGATTCTGTTGGTGTTCAGCACATGTGGTGGTTATGTTTTATGGTATATGCCAGAGGTTCTCAAACATTTTCTGACATACGCCCCCTTCAGAAGCTGAAAAGCAACTAATAAAAACAGGCCAGCACAGTAACATCACATTCATTCAGCTTAGTTTCACTCTCTGTTTTACCCCTGATCACCCACAGCCCCTCCTTGGAGTGACTCCACGTCCCCTCAAGGGACCTGCCCCCCAGTTTGGGTACCAATGGTATATACCAACCCTTATCCAGCCAGTCTTAACATGCAGTGTCTTTGCATTAATAACACTAATCTTTCATGTCGTTCGTCTCTGCAGTGCTTATCACTCTTTGTGACAGGCCACCACCTCGTCGCTGAATGTATTTTCAAATGCTCTATAAACTAGTGTCACTATTGAAGCTACAGCAACAACTTTCCAGGCCTTATAAGTGCAGCACCGTGCTGCTTTGCCTGACAAACACACTGACTCTCACATGCAGAGCACACACACACAGTCACACACACACGCACACACGCACACATAAAATCATTCCACCATTGCTGCCAGCTATTGCTCACACAGATCCATCATGCACTCGTTCCCCGGTGACTTTGTTCTATTGCTACCTTAGAGGCTGGGGTGATCTATAAATGTTAGAATAGATTTACATTTATTAAATCATCAGTTTTGTTCAGAATTTGCAGTTTCCTCTTTTAGAGATAATTAGGAGTTAATAGGTAGTTAAATGGGTCAGGCCCGAGCCTCTCAAGGTTATCCCACATAGTCTTTCAATCATTTAGAGTTCTTGGTTTCTTTGTCGCTGCCAAAAGGTCACAGTTATGATATGAAGTTAAGATGAAAATTAGCAAAGAAGTGATGCACTTTTTTACGTTGTTTTGATTAGTGTATGGCCTATAGAGTCTGTGGTGTATCATAACGAGCTCTGAGGTGTGTGTGTGTGTGTGTGTGTGTGTGTGTGTGTGTGTGTGTGTGTGTGTGTGTGTGTGTGTGTGTAGAGCTGACGTAATCCTGTGGTGAGGGCAGCAGCTATCAGCAGCCTTGTCAGTACATGTCTTGTATCTGCTCTGTTCTCTGGCAGGCATCGCAGTGAGAAACGCAATGTTCCCCTTGGATTCACGACAAGAAACATTTTCTTCTACCCATAAAAGACCAAACGGATGTAAAAACCTTATTTGACGAATGACCCAAAACAAAGCAGGGATTTCGGGTGGGATCTTTGGAGTGCACTTTGAGGGATTTCAGTCTAGACAGGCGAGGCGGGCTGTGGGGGTGAACGTTAGTGGGCGTATCTGTGATTGTAGCTGAACGATCTTCACTAATAAGCCAGTGCAGGAGGCCAGTTTTTCTGCAATCCAGGTACATTACGCATGCTGATCATGATGAAGGTTTCC
The DNA here is from genome assembly GCA_037975065.1 of Chaetodon trifasciatus. NCBI lineage: Eukaryota > Metazoa > Chordata > Actinopteri > Chaetodontiformes > Chaetodontidae > Chaetodon > Chaetodon trifasciatus. Next base: position 3,410,267 of record JBBMOE010000010.1, on the reverse strand, counting down.
TGGCAGAGATGTGGCTTGCATTTTCTGTATAGCAAAGCCCTTCCCCTGCATGTCTCTCCATACATTTTGTTAGGCCCAGGTTAGCCTAAGCAGCTTTGATAATGACTCCCATTCAGGAAAAAAACAACAACCCAGAGCTGCTAAGAGTGGAGCTGTAACGACTGGCCAGTGGCTAATATCTTTGTGGCTTCTTCCAGCGGGCTGCCAGGCCTCAGGGTGCAGGAGTTATAAAGATGTGACAGGTTTTCTCTCTGTACCTCCTGGTGGACCGCTGGCTCTCCCCGTGATCGTCATAAAAGACCGGACAGTGAATCACATAGTCGCAGAGGATGAAAACAACCCAACAAGGGGACGTAAACCTCTAAGATATACAGTGTCCCTTAGTAACAGGAAGAAATGCCAGGCCTGCACTCAGTGAGCTTACACTGGATGAAATAAGTGGGTGGTCTTTCTTTACTGGCTTGTCGCTGATGAGATAAGTATCTCAGCCCAGACAGCCGGTGAAAAGTGATTACACAATGAGGAGCATGTGGAGTGACAGGACAAAAGGCTCAGTAAAAGGCTGTAAGGCACAGAGATTGGCAGCGATACCTCCTGAAGGAGCAACGCGTTGTTTTTGTGTAGATCAGATGACAATTAGTGATGTTGAAACTGGATTTATTCAGAGCTCATGCTTATTTAGTGCGGTCTTACTGTCATCACCAGTAACTTCATGTGTCATCATTTCTGCTGTATGTGTCGATGTGTTGTAGATGTGAAGGGTTTATATTGACTTGGAAAGTTGTGGGTCTGTGGCTTGATTCCTCCCCGTGTGCGTGTGTGTGTGTGTTTGAGTTGGTGTGTAGCTTTCCACGCTCCATGAATGCGCTTGTTTCCTGCCTCCTCTGTCTGCGAGCCTGGAAAGCCATGCTTTCTCAGCATTCCTGGGATTTTTCTCGTATCCACCCTGTCGCTGCCAACAGACAATCCGCTTGTCTCCTTTCTGTGTCTAATACGTCTCGCACACTCACTTTTATCGTGCATGTGATGTACTCCCTCGATCTCACTGGAATACTTTAACAGTGAGATCAGAGGAGAGCGGGCCCTGCCGAGACAATCCGTTAAGTCACTGTGAAAGGAAAAATAACATTTTGACCTCAGCATAATATGTGCGCACCCATTTATCATCTGAAAAAATATGTACATAACTTTAGGTTGACTCTTTTTCTATATCAGTGTCCCACTTTTTAGCTTTCTTCGCCTTGTGTTAGCAGATGCATAAAAACTTCGGTGAAATCAGCGCTGAGTTCTCTTGACCTTTCACCGTGCCAATAAGGAAAAACAAAGGAGAAATAAAAATAACTAGAAAGCAATGCCGTTTCTCCTTTTAACCGAATGCCATTAGAACCCTGTCAAAGTGGCTCTGTGACGCTGGTACAGCTGCATGTCTCAGTGGACCGGGCTTCTTGACCCCCCTGCTTGGCTCTGGCGAGCTGACGTTTCTATCAGGGTTGGGGATTTAATGTTTTTGCTGCTTACTTGTGTCAACCTACATTTCCCATAATGCAGCTTGATAGCATCTTTCGCTACAGCCTTTGCCTGGTCAGCGTCTATTAAATTCTCCACCTCCGCTTTGTAACGCAGCATTTCTGTTAGAAATCTGCAGTCTCCACACCCGAGCTGAGGTAGCCCCGATGACCACATCAGATGACATCATCAGGGTTATTTCTTCAGACCTCTCAAAGCCATGAGAGACCTTATAGAAATGTTTTCACAGAATGAGTAGGACCATGACTGCTAACCTGAGCTTCTCATGTCAAATCAATGGAGCGGCCCTTTAACCAACAGCTGAAACTTACCTTTATGTGCTAGTACTCATGTAATGTAATTCTTTGGTCTTGCACTAGTGTCTGTGGAGCTACAGCTGTTGACTCGAGTCTGTGTGAATGCTGAAGGATTATCGCCTGACAGCCATCTCATATGAATGGGTCAAACACGGGCTAAACGTCCGGGCCCTCGTCACACCAGCATCTCCTGCCATGAAAGCTGACCTCTGAAAATCTTGAGACATTCAGTCGAGTTGTTGGGAGTTCGATCCTGCCTTCAGAAACAGTCTACCGTGCCCTAACCTTTTTCTAACAAGCTTTTGTGCCAACTTGTCTTGAATTTCTCTCGACGTCCGTGACCTTGAGAAGACAGAGGTCTTTGTATCTCTCTCGGCACGACTGCGCTGACATCCTGTTTCAACAGGAAAGGCATAAAATATAGGAAGCCAGATACCGCCGTAACACTGTTATACTGCTGCTTCCACTGAGTCAACCCCAGACTGGGGCAGCCCTAAAACTCCTCTGAGGAGTTTCTCTGTAGATCTGCCCCAGATCTTGTGCCATCGTCATTCCATAAGCATTACAATACCATAACTGAGCCTCCGGAGCACCACCTGGTTTCTGTCGACAACCACATGCCGCACCTCTGAAATCAAACACTCGGAGGAAGTCGCAGATGATGTCAAGTCAGTAAGCAAGTGGGGAGATTTGTGAATGTCTGTCCACCGCCACAGCTGGATGTGTCATCAAGTCTTATGTTCCTGTTTCTCTGTGTGTCTCTGTCTGACTGTCTGTAGACCATCTGTTGCTTTATCACTTGTATACTCTTAAACACTCCTTCCCTCTCTCTCCCTCACACACACCCAGAAACACACACACACACACACACACACACACACACACACACACACACACAAACTCCAGAAAAGAGGCCTTGTTAGAGGGGTGAATTAATAATTCAGTGCTTACTGATAGATTGCCCGCAGGGGGCATTTCTTGTGTGGCTAGTTAGATGTGAATGTGTTATGTTGTGATCAGCGCAGCAGTGTTTTTAGGTGAGTTAGTGCTAGGTGTTCACTGCAGTCATTACGGGGGGAACCACATACTTGCAGGTTTGGTTTTCCATTTCTCAGAGGGATATTTATGGCTTTGCATCAGCTGTGCCGTGTGAGTGATGTAAGGACAGACTGTCTCTCGGCCCCCAAATAGCCGTGGAAAGAATAAAAGTGAGCTGGTGCAGAGTTGCATGGCCAGTATATCTACAGCCGTAGATACATTTTAGTGCATTATTAGTTTAGCCAAAAACAGGAGTAACTAGCCCGGGGCGAATATGAGGCTCTGGTTTACCTGCAGGGTCGGTTAAGGGAAGCACTTCAAAGGTGAATTCAAGATGATGCATTTTGAAAGTTTGGCTAATGCTTTGAAATTCAATAGCATACCAAAGCAGCTCTGCTGCTGTGCTCTGCCAAAAAGCCTTGAAACGGGTTACTAACCGTTAGGCTAGCCCTGCAGTTGTGAATATCTTCAGCTGCACAAACGTCATGCCATGAATGTGAGGTGAGTTCCACTCATATTTGCACAAAATCAATGCGGGAGAGAGGATGAGCCTGCTTCTCGTTTGTACCATGTGTCAGAGGAACTGGCCATATCAAAAAGGCATCGTTTTCTAATCACTGCTATGTGGTGTTATCATCATGGCTACGCCATCAGGTTAGCTCCCTGATTGCTGTGAGGTACGGTGCATTCAGGAACATGTTTTCCACTGTCCTTCGCCGTATTGACAAACTGCTGGGGGGGGTATTGGGTTTCTGCCCCCCCCCCCCCCACCAGCCAAAGGCCTGAGCGCAGCAACTTTAACTGCTGCCTTCTCAAGTGAGGGAGCAGCTGCACTCTGAACCTGAGCCAGGAGCACAGGTGTCCGTGTCCGTCAGTCCCTCAACTCACTCCAACACATGCACGAATAGTCGACAATCTTTGCAGCTTCATAGATTCCTTTTTTTCCCTTGTAATCTCATTTTACATTTAGAGGTCAGCGGTATAGGTCAAATCTTCAATTATGGTTTGTAATTTTGTAGTAAGCACAGACGGGTGACAAATTGAATGCAACACCGACACGCAACGTCTGAGTTAGGTGCTGGGCCACCACGAGCCTCCAAAACCGCTTCAGAGCTCCAGGTCTCTGAAACTCTGCTGCAGGTATGAACACCACCCTTTCACTGTTGTGTGATGGCGGTGTGAGAGTGTAGCTGTCTAACACACAGTTCATAAACTCCCATTGGTGTTCAGCTGGGTTGAGATCTGGTGTCTGCATACCAAATGATTTCCATCGTTTTCATATTCATCAAACCATTTTTTGCACATTTATTCAAAGTCTCCCTTTTAGTTCTTCACCTGTCTGGGTTTTTTTTCTTTAATCAGGCAGACAGACAAACAGAATAACTTTCCCACCTCAGTTCAGGGTTAACTTGCAGTAGCTTCCTTTCATTCTTTCTGAAAGGACGACACACACTGACGGGCCCTTCTGTTCATGTTCTATGCTACTTGGCGAGTAACAGTTTAACACCGCTTCATTTTTAATTAAATTAATGAAACAATGACAGCTTACTTGAGGCTTTGACAGTGCTTCTGTGGCTAAGGCTCTTGGGAAATGTTGTTAAACGCTAACAAGATCATTGTTTCATTTTGGTAAAATGACAAGGTGCTCGAGTTTTGCTATTGGTGTAGTAGTAGGAAGAGGGCTGGGCCTCTCTGTCGTGAACCTCAGTGGCATCATACCAGGCTGTGCCCCTTTTCAGAGTCTGTCACTTGTGTCCATGTCATAGTTGTTTTTCCCCAGTGTAAGCTGTTAAAACTTTGAAGTTCTTTCCAAACTGGAGAAATCATTTCTTCCTTAACCCCTCTAATTGCTTCCAGTGAGTGCAAATCAAAGGCAATTAAAGTGATGTTTGAACTTGGCTGTAAAATAACCGTAGCTTGGATTGCCTCTGAGGAATGCATCGCTCCCTATTTTTAGCTTTGCAGTGTTTTGATTCAAGGCAGGCTTTAACGGCGTCGTCTTTGTGTGATGCGAGGTACTTTTTCAGCCTGAGCTGTCATCAGTGCACAGAACACATTACCTCCCTGCTCATGCGAGTGTTTATGTTTAATGTGCAGAATCAAAGTGGCGAGTGTGATAGCTTAGCTGAACATGGCAGAAAAGTATTGATTGAACCGCTGAGTCCTCTGAGCTTCTGATGAGCTAACATTTGCAGGGATCCATGACATCAGAGGGGTTTTTTCCCCCAGAAATCCTGGCACCCGCTCACTTATCTGATGCTGAACACTTTGTACTCCACTTATCTGAGAATTTGACACAAGCCTCGAGTTTTATTAAGCCGCATGGGCAAGCTGACTAAGCCCTTACTAAACACGATTTGGCACTTCTGCTGTGTCCTCCAGAACCGCTAATATACACAGCAGACAGTATGGTCTGTGTGCATGTAGAACACCATCACTACCTATACAGAGTCGAGTGTTTCTTGTTTGAAACAAGACTCCAGCTCTGACTCTGCAGTCCATGTGACAGCCCAGACAGGATGATGTCATTCTTTTGTCAGTGAGGCTGGCCAATGACCTACCTGTGCGGATGGAAAAAGTAGTTGGGATGTTCCAGTAAATGATGTGACGATGTGTAACACATGGTCTCTCTCTGCAGCTCGCCAGAGTTTCTTTCATAATCTGAAGTCACATCTGCAGTAAATCATCCTCTGATGACATCACGATGACCCACAGTGTGCTCTCGATGGCGCTGAGTGAAATATCACGGCTGGCTTGTCAGACCCAGACACACAGGCTCCCTGAGTTGATCATTAAGTGTTGTTAACAGATGTTGCGGCAGCCTTTTGAATGTTTAGATTTCCTGCACTTTGCTTTCAACTGCTGATCTGTATGAGATGATGGCATTGTAAGTACTTTCTTCAAATGTTTTCTTTTTGAGACGACCAGGAAAACGGAGGCAAAGTTTAAAGAATGTGCAGTGTGTTTGGTAATTATTTCAGACCAACCTTGAAAGAGCAAGATAGATACAAACATTGCAGAATTGTTCAGTTCATAATATTTATGTATTTGGACTAAAGAATGCTTAGCGGTGTGCCATCATGGCCATGGATCTGCCTTCTGTAACATGTTTCCTCTCATATCCGTCATCTCCTGTCGTCGCCCCTCTAACATCTGTGTGCGTTGTGTTGCTGTGTTTTCTTTTCTCCAGCTGACCCCGGGCGGGAAGGCAGCTCAGGCCGGTGTCGGGGTGGGAGACTGGGTGGTGTCCATCGACGAAGCTAATGCAGAGGACATGACCCATGTGGAGGCACAAAACAAGATCAGAGCAGCAACAGACTCCCTCACCCTCACCCTCAGCAAGTAAGTCATCAGACAATGCATGATGCAACAGAGCACTCCCATGATCGCTCACCCTCCGTTTTATCTTGGTCAAACACAGCAGCATAAATCACCACCAAGCGCACATCCTCCTTCATTCTTTGGAGAGATAAAACACCTTAATGTCCTTGAAATTTGTCTCCATGTGACAGATAGTTGCTAAACACATTGGTTTTAAAGTTATCGTCACACACGTTCCATTATTTCATTTTAAATTCACTTTAGAGAGACTCTTGGGCTTGTGTTTCATTTGACTCATAAGTCACGGCCTGGCTAAATGCTGTCGAGAAAGTAGTTATTCCTGCCGGGGAGGTTTTCAGTCCAGTTTGTCTCTTTGTTCCAGGAGTTAACAGGACATCTCAAACACCACAGAGCAGATTTCAGTGGCTAAAAGTTAGAAATGCAAAGATCTAACTAGGTGTCCGTACAGACAGCATTACCATATGGTAGTTTAGAAATCACTTTATATTGTTGCTCATAAATCTAGAAGAAAAAAATATTTTCCTGGATTCCTGGACTGACCTGCATCTTGGCATGAAGGTGTGCCCAAATCCACCTACACAGATTTTTACAAACTGCAGTTTCATCACTCTTTCTACAACCTTGACTCCAAAAAAGTTGGTACTCTGTAAAACAGAAATAAAACAGAATGCAAAGTGTTCCTGGGCCAATTTAGCTATATCAATATCACACTCATGTGCTCACAGAGTGGTGAACCTTGTTCCATCCTTGTGACTGAGCCTTTCCAGGATGCCCCTTTCATACACAATCATGATACTATCACCTGTTACCAATCAACCTGTTTACCTGTGGAATGTTCCAAACAGGTGTTTCTGGAGCATTCCACCACTTTCCCAGTCTTTAGTGCTCCTGTCCCACCTGCCAGAATAAGCAGATATTTCCAAAAATCAATGAAGTTAATGAGATGAAACATTAAATTTTTGTCTTTGTACTGTTTTCAAGTGAGTAAATGTCAAATAGGATGAACAAGTTATCACATTCTGTTTAATGTTTTTCACAGCATCCAACTTTTTTGGAATCAGGGTTTTAGAAATCCCACACAGAATTGGTACTGTGCATATTTAGGTGGTCTATTTTTAGGTTTTTCTGTTCATCCCCTGCTGTTTTCCACCAAATGTTTGCCAAAGTGTTGCTGGCATGGCCCAGTTGAAACAAATTTCCAAATGCTTTGAATGCATTGTAGCATTCAAGCCACATTCATAAGACAGGCACACATATCAACCCAGAGTTATCCTGCTAAATCAATGGCTTTTTGCTCAAAGGCAGCGTAACAGCAACATGATAGATTTAAAAGGCTGCAACAGAGTGGCTGCGACTCTAACCCGCTTCATATTTTACACAATTAAACCTTGTGCAAAACAAATATTCTGACTTTACTGTAGGTGTTGTCCGGATTTCAGCATTGTCACTTATCAGTATATGCATTGAACATTGTCTTTTATTTTAGTAACAAGAGCATTGTGCGTTATTGGAGGCACATGCTCTCTGAATTCTTTCTAGCTTGGCATCACAGCAGTATTCAGCACTCATCTTAAAGAAGGAAGAGCAGGGGTGAGTCGTCTGCACTTAGCAGCAGATAGCATGCCAAATGCTGCCAGGCGGACACACTGGCCTCTGTTCTATTGAAATGAAGCATTTGAAGCCTTGGGTACCTTCCATTATGCCTCAGCTTTGTAATGAAATTAGAGAAACTCTTACTTCAGATTAACACACTTTGTTCTTAAGTGTGAGCCAGGAAAATCAATGTCTTCATATTGCTCGAGTTATTTAATTAGCACTGGATAACCTTCATACAGGCAGCACTCATACCTGTTCACATAACTCCTGCCAGAAATCCCTGACTGATAAAGTATCTCTGGAGAGTAAAAGCCAAAATGTTTCATCAGGGGCTTAATTACAAGAAAAAGGTTTCCCTCCCAAAAAGAGATAGATGTAACCATTTAAGAGCGTGAAGCCTTCCCAAAATGAGAAAGTGCAGACTTGTTAAGTAATAAAGATGAGCCTTGCAGCGGTCATGAGACTCCTTTTGTGCAATACTCATAGGTGCAGAGGTTGTGATCACAGCTGTAACAGGACTATATTACTTCATTTTGTTGTTGCCTGCCAAGAGACTCAGCTGTTAAGTTCTGACAAACCGTCGTTCTTCACTTAGTTTTTTGAGAGTCAGACCAGCTGCAGGTGATTTATGACTTTCCAGAAGAAAAAAAGACAGAACATGAACCAGTAGTTTCCAATTTAGAGATCATGGTGGATATTTGCTGTGTATTGTTCATATATATGCCCGGCTCCTCTCTCGTTCACGCAGCATAGATGTCTACGCACAGATCCATCGGCCCCGTGAAACACTGGCTGGTTTTCAAATGTGAGGATGCTTTATGTAAAATAGCAACTGGAACTGAATATCTTTGACTTTTGGACTGTTAGTTGGACAATACGAGGCATTTAAGGACATCAGCTGGAGAAATGTGGGAAATCAGAGGGACATTTTTCACTGTTCTCTGACATTTTGTAAGTGAAATGATTTAATAGAGAAAATAATGGGCATATTAATCTGTAATGAAAGCAATCGTTAGCCGCAGCCCTATTTTCGAACAGTCGTTGAGTGCAACAGATAACAGTGTTATTGGCGTCAAAGACTAAAGATGAGAAAAAACACTTAAAGACAGATGAAGAGAGAGACAGAATAACAGGAAAGATGATGGGCGGGTGGAGGTAGAGCAGAGTAGAGACTGTGTTATCTGAGGGATCAAAGGCTGGGAGTAAGATGCCATGGAAATAGTATAAAGGATCAGGCTGCAACCCTGTTTTCCAGACAACCAACAAGACACATCGCTCATATTGCATGCCTTTTTTTTCCTGCACAAAGAGGTCACACTACACCTCGACGTGCCAAATGCCTCAAAAGGTTTGTGAGGGAGAGGGAGCAGCAGACTCATGGGTTGAAGTTTCAGAGTGAGAAGCAGAAAGGAACGACGCCATAGTTTGGTTATTTGCATCGAGAGAAATTTGTCTGTGGTGTTTGGTGTGTGTTCTTCTCACTGGTTTGAAGTCCGCAGGCCTCAGTTATGTCATGTATTCCCATGCACTAATCGGAATTTGGCAGCGTTTGAATTGTCTGTGGTCAGACTACACCCACGCGCTCCAGATGAAGCAGATCAGTGGAGTTTTTGAGTTGAACGCTTCATGAATAACACCTATAGTGTTATAGTTGAATGTCTCACACATACATGTATTCTGTATTAGCAGGTTCCAGCTCTTTATTGAAACTTCATGATGCATTGAGTGAAGTACTCAAACCCATGCTGTGGCTGCACCTTTCCATCAAACAGGTCATAAATCCATTAAATGAAACTGACTTTCCTCTTTTGTGTCTGATGGAGTGGTGTACTGTTTTGATGGACCTCTAATAAGCCAGCATATTTACTTAACATCAGCCATACTTTCCCTCCATCATGTGGTTTTTCTCCTCTGTTTCTCATCTCCTTGTGGAGTCCAGCTAGTGTAAATATGTCACATTCTTCCACTCCTTTTTTTCCCATGAATCCCCAGTCTCCTCTCTTCATCTCGCCCTCTCCTATTATTATTGCATTGTTCTGGAAGACAGGCAAATATTGTTTTCCTGAAACACTTCTCAGAGAGGAGCTATTGTCACTTTTATTTATTCGTATCTTGGCTGCCGTCCACGGCGTCTTTTACGTCAAGAGAGGACGGCCGCATGCTGAAGAGATATGGTCCATTGTTTGGTTTAGTGCCTCATTTTGTTCAACACCAGTGATCATCTCCCGTCTTCTTTTATGATAAGGTTTAGGCTTTATCCTGAGCCTTTTTATAGGGAGTGGAATCAAAACAATATGGGCAATAGATTTTCTTCTTTCTTCAGTGGAAGGAGATCATGTTGCCTCTACAAGGACGCTCTTTGTCCATATTCCAATGCTCACTGTCAGCGCGTTGTGGTCGGAGTGTATCAGTGATGTGTGCAAAGTTGATTACAGTATCATGGGAGATTTTTTTATTTTTTTGTGGCGAAACTTCTGAGTTTATCTAACATCAGCCAGAAAGCCAAGCATGCATTGGCTAAAATAAGTGACCCGTGAAATGAGGCAGGAAATGATCTCAGAGAGTGGATATTCAGTCCCAGCGCAGGTCAAACATGGTCCAAGCAATCTGACTTATTCCATGAAACGGTGACTTAATCATTCCCACATTTGTTCATTCAAGTCTGCCAAAGTAAATACAGTGGACGGCAGCTGTCATACACATTCCGTATAGATCCCTGTTTTTAAGTGTGACTCATCAAATTGTGGGTTAAGGCGAGCTGAAGTGCAGTGAACGTCACCCGGATCTGCCTTCCCAGAAGTGTGACAGGCGCAGACATGTCGGTGTGCCTTCCCCTCGCTCCTCTATCTATACAGCCTTGCCGTCATCCTGCCTTTGACGTCGCTCTGCCAGCGGTTGTGCGGGCAACGACATGAGCGCTTATTCATTCCTCATTGTCACGGGAAGCGCTGTTTTGTGTGTGACTGCAGCCTGCAACAATGAGGGTGACTGCAGAGCTGGTTCATTCCTCAGCTCAGTGTCGCATGCAAACATTGGTTGGCGGGTGGTTTATGTTTTGCTATTTAAGGAGCCAGCTGCAATGTAAAGCAGGGTGCCTCCATGTTTAATGTGTAAAGAAACTTTAACGAACCGTCTGCTGCGCTGCTCCAGTCAGCAAAGGCGTCGCAGTAATGTGAATCCTGGGATTCAGATTGTACAAGTCTACAGCACTGTGGCGGGTGACTCTGCAGCTGGGCCATGAGTATGTGAACTGCGGTGAGGTTTTGGTGCTTATGATGCTTACCACAGAAAAAATGTCAGCGTTTTTAAGATCTGGTTCTTTGCTCCCATCATATCTATGGCTTGTAGGCTCTTCACTGATCAGGTTAACTGCTGAGATATGGGTGTAAGGGCAGCCAGCCGGAGACAGCTGTACAGTGGAGTCCATGGCAACACAAGCAATATGAGCAAACAAGTCCAGTTTAACCCAATTATCTAAACCACATGTTCACATATGAAAACAAAGGTTAGAACCAAACTGTCAGGTGTAAACATCCTTGATCCAACAGCAGAATTTGCTGCTTCTTGGTTGTTGCGTATGTGTGCTCATGCAGTTTTATGACACGTTCTAATGGCTGTTTTCAGGGCTCTTTTATTCCTTCCTGCAAAGCAACTTTACTGTAACTTAGAACTGAGGTTGCTGTGTAAGCCATTGACAATGTTATGTATAATTTTAACTATTTGTTTTTGTGCAATATGAAGTTGATATTTCATCTTACTGCATGCACTAATAACTGTCCCCGTCTTTTCTTTTCACAGAGCTTTCAAAGCGGGTGGAGACCAGAAGGTAAGACCATATTTGTCTGAAACCCTGAGCTCACCTCTGCCTGAACACTTGGATGCTTTGGCATGGTCTGCTGCTGGACTACAGTGACATATGAATTGGAAACTTCCTTTAATCGTTGCTTACAATTGGCCTCAACATTGTGTTGTGTCACTTTGTGTTTAAATTCATCGGACTCACCTGAGTCACCTGTCAAGCTCACACAGAGTCCATGCACTGCGCATTAGCAAAGCATCAGTGAGTCCCTAAATGAGCTGTTTTCTGGATGGAGTGTCGTGAATATTGCCTTTGGAATTTTTCTGTGGTTCATTTTGTGATGCCTTGCACAATCCCTGATACTGGAGTAACGCTGATGCGTTTAGTTTCACTGTCAAACCCTGGAGAGCTACAGCACTTGCCCAACTGATTACAGCTTGAGTAGTACAATGGTGTCATGAACTGCTTTGTGCTGCATGCTGTTTTTAGTAAAGCAGCAAGAACATAATACTTTCACAAAGTCAGTGTTCCATTTCGAGTAGGTGTTCTTTTGCAGTCCATGCGTAACACTCAGTGAGAAATCTCATTAGAGAGACATGTCAGTCAAATATGACAATTTTCTCACTTTGAGCATTTTCATTATACCAGCAGTAGCAGATTACTTTGGCCAGCTCGTGGCAGCCTGCCAACACAAATAAAATGGCTGTGTTCACACTTCTTAAGCACTTCTTCAGTGTGCAGAGAAAAGCTGGGAGGCTTTGACAGAGCCACTCCTGCAGCCCACAGGAGTCATTTTCTATGAGAACATACTGGGCTGCACTGGAAGCTTTCTTAACGTAAAGCTTGGGATTGTGCAACAGCAGAAGGAACTTTTACCGTGTGTCAAAGAAGTCTAACTGCATGTCGTGCCCACTGTGCCGCACTCTCTCCCTCTCCCACACCCTCGTAGGACTCGCTTGCTCCAGCTTCTGTTCAGCCAAAGTACTCCTTTGCCCCCAGCACAACAATTAACAAGATGGCGAGGCCATTTACAGCAGGTGGTGCTAGTGCCAGCTCAGGACCTGCTATTAAACCTGTGGCCTACTCGCCTAAACTTAACACTCCGCGCTCACAGGGCCGTGCCAGCATGCAGCAGCCACAGAATGGGTAGGTGGATAAATGTACACCATTACCTTTGGGACCACAATGTGACTCGTGGTTTTAATGGTGTTTTCTTTTTTTTTTGTGACGTCTCATTTTTCTGATTTTAAAATGACTCTCTCAGGATTTCCAAACTGCATTATGTTAAGAATTCAGTGTTTTGCCAAAGATTTTGTCACAGATTGAGATCAACATAACAAATGTATGCTGACTCACTGCTGAGATCAACTTAATCACTCCGCTGTCTGCCAATCGTTTAAGAAACAAGATGGCAAGCATATGGTGTCTTTTGTATGCTATCGCTAAACACACCAGCAGTGATGAGCTGCCGTTATAGATGGTGTCATGAGAGACTCCGGCCACAGGATAATTTAGGGGAAAAAGCAGGAAGTTGTCAGCCTTTTGTCAAAACAGACCACAAAGACTTTATCATACAGACGAGACTGAACGCTTTGTTTGCATAGCAGGTAATATTAGCTGGCAATTCAACCCGGCTTCCTCCAGCTGAAAAACCTCTATGATGGAATTTATCGTATGACGAACGCAGCTTTGCAGAGATTAGTGACGGATGTGTCACTAATCAGTCACAGTTTTGTGAAACCTGTTTTGTTTTTCTCTGCTTGTGTTTAGCTTTTTTTTGGTAGAAGTTGTGATTTCTTTTTGTACGCGGGGAATTTTCTCCATTTTTCTCCTTTTGTTCCCATCATCCTCGCTACATGTGTGAGAAATACTAAAAAGCAAGACTTTAAAGTTCGGTGAAAAAAAATGCATCACACAAACTCTAACCTACAAGCCTTGAGGAATGAATCATTTGTTGCGAAACAGTCCACGTCTTTACAAGTGATTTGCTGTTTCAGCAGAGGGGTTATTGACTGACTGGATAATTACTTGTATGTTCCATCTCCAGTTAGTAATATGCTGGGAGGAAAGGATTTTAAAGTCCATGAAAACACTTGGAGCTGACACGGTGTAAACTTAAGACTAAATTGTGTCTCTCAGCTTTTAAACATCAGTCCAGTCATACCTCAAATAATACATTTGATTTCATCTCTGCATTCGTGTTGTCCTTAAAAGTGATTTAAGTTTGTGGTGATGTCACGTGCGTGATTCTCTCTGCATTTAGCGCACTGTAGAAATTACAGGGCCATGCAGCCAGAGGAGTCGAGATGGAAAGTCTTGATCACGGTGCATCTTTTTACTAAATTTATGAGTGAAATAAATTTTATGGGTCCAAAGTTAAAATGAGGTCTTACCAGCTCTAAGATGGAGCCCGTCTCCTATGCAGCGGTTTTATCTGGCGTGTTGGAAAAGTGAATCTTGTCACGCCTCCAGAACTTCATTCAGTTTGGTTTCTCATCTTTTGGTTGTAAATTATTAAAGAAGTAAAACTTTTGCACACCTGTAGATGGACAGCAGAAGAGCAGGGTTCGCCACAACAGAACAAAAGGTTGTAAATTATTGAAATAGAAAAAAAAAAAACGGTAACTTGATTTCAAAGCTGCTGTCACTTCGGCCTTGTATTAAAATGAAGTTAATGTTCTCGTGACCAAGCTCTCGCTGCGAAGTACATTCAATAAAAATCTGTATTGTCCAGTTTTTATTTTTCCGTTCGGTTTTCAGATTTTACAAGGATTCCAGGCACGGATCAAAAAGAGGTTTTAAATGATCCTGAAATGGCATGAGCTGGTCTTCAAGGATAGGCCAGTCTGGTTCCTGTAATTTGGGTCATGGTAGCGGCCTGACTGCAGCCATTGGTGAGATGCGGTCTGTTGCTGTATTTAGCCTCGCTCATAAATTGTGCTGCGTTCTCACAAAGCTTTTACTGCCCTGGTACTGGATTATTTAAGCAGCCTTGCTTGCTTTCTCTAGAGAGGGCTCACACGGTTGTAAAGTTTCTCTGCAGATGGCCCAAACACATCCCTCCAGCCAATCCTTGATAAGACGAGAGCCTAATTATGACGGTCAGCCTGCTTTTGATGAAGACGCAGTTGGATTTCTCCAGACAGCAAACAGTTTGGTGCAAACAGCACATGTCTAATGTGTCTGAGCCCGTCGTGGCGGAACAGGTTGTGTGTGATCAGAGCTTACTCTGACATCGTGATGCGTCACTGCTGTGGCATTTATTTTTGTTTACAGGACATCGGAGCACATGATAAATTAGACTCGAGCTGTGCTGTTAAATTAGGCAGTGTTTTCTGTTTAGTTTTTTTGCCAAATGCTCCAGCCATTTGCGTAACTCTAAAAGCATTTGTGCACAGATGAGAGGAGCGTCGGGCCAAAGGGTTTGTGCCAAATTGACTGAGTCATTTTGGGTCAGGGTAACAATAGATGATGTGACAGACAAACAATGCCATCTCTCTCACACAGCCTGGTGACAGTAACAGCATGTCTCGTGCTACTTGTTTTGCATGTTTTCTGCATCCTGCAGTGTTTTCGGTCTTCTGTTGTGTCGTATATTGAAGTACTCTGGTTTTCCTCCGGTTATAGCTCGAAAGCTGCGCTCTGACCCGTTTCTCTCATTTTCTGTTTTCCTTTTTTTCTTCAAATGCTGCAGATGGGAAATCCTGACAAGTTAGTACATTTCTTTTTTCATTCACAGTCCAGCACAAAGTCACATTTGCTTGTTTGCCTTTTAAACAGTCATTCACTTAGTAATTCTTATCCTTTATTGCTCTGGTTCCCAACCATGGTGTCGTGAGCGCTGAAAACAAAGCAGTGTGGACAGATTTGTCTCTGTTACATTTGAGTAACTTAAAATCACCCAGTTGTTTACAAATGGATTACATTAGAGCATAGTCTGAAAGCATAAGGCTCATTCATTCAGGCTTATCTTGCAGCCCCTCGTTGGAGCTCCTACCCTCAGGTTGGGAACTATAGCTCTATTACAATCCATGCAACTATGTGCTCATAATTCACCAGTTAAATTGAACCATTTTCCACCTCATTCTTTATATTGGACCATTTAATGCTACAACCAGGACACAATTAGACCTCACCATAATGTCTAAAAGCTTTTTATTCATCAAAATCTCTTCCTTTGTATTGAGTTTTTCCTATATCTTCTGTCTTTCCTTTGTTAACGTCATTTGATCTTTGGTCTATTGGTCTATTCTACAGGGCTGAAGCAACTTACTATGATGATATATACCAACAGTCCAAGTAAGGGGCAGCTGCATGCAGGCTGTGTTGTCAGCTTACTAGGTTACTATGACCAGGCTGCATATGACGACAGAGTAGATTCAAAGATTTTAGAGAACAGACAGACACAACGATCCCAGTTCATGACTTAATGTTCATCTTTCATCCTCTGTTTGCTTGAAATGAAAAGCATGTTTTGTGCTGCTTCTTGAGTTGTTTATCAAATGAAAAGCTTTAATATCTAGTAAAATGTTTCCAGGTACTATAGTCTGACAGCTTTCCTCTAATGACAGTTATAAATATAATCTCTAATGTGGTAATGTCCATTTATGAGAGTTTACAGTGTACCCAGGAGAAATCTTAGTAATGGATGTCCATTAGCTCACTCACTGCGTGACTGTGATGCTGAGCATTAAGCATTGCGCGATCTGCTCTTGAGGCCCTATTTTCAAGGTCACCTGATCAGCTGGCTTGGTGTGAGTGGGTAGTCTCTCGGTGAGGTTGTGTTAACCTTCGCCTGCCGTGTGCTGCTGCTGGGTGTGTGTGCAGGCACGGCCTCAGGGTGGACAACCTGCCCTGTTTTATCCCCAACGACCGCAGCAAGAAGAGGCTGATCCAGGACACTGAGGACTGGCAGCCCCGCACCGGCACCACCCAGTCCCGCTCCTTCCGCATCCTGGCCCAGCTCACGGGCACCGACTTCAGTAAGTCGGGGGTCGGACCTGGCGTGCTCTGTAGAGTGAGACAGCTGAGATTGATGGGTTGGGAGGGGAGACTTCTCCTGGTAGTCAAGAGGAGGTGAAGGTGGAGCCCCGCAATTGAGCAGTTGATCTGATCATAGTGAGATTGACAGCAGAGTGTTTGACATGGGAAAGGTGGATAACGGGGGTGTCCATTTTTCAGCTGTTGAGATGGGCTTTAACTGTCAGGTGGCTGCTGTCTTCAGTGACACCTAGTTTATCACGACAGCAACAGTGTGACAGATGGACTGCACATCTAGATGTTGTTTATTACAACAGCGGCTATGCAGGGACAGCCCCATTTAATATAATGTGTACTGTTAGTTACTGTGTTTGGGTCGGTGTGTGATCAGCTGTTCGTCCGTCAGAGCAGTAGCTATGTGTGAGTCAGTAAGGCATGCTGATGTGTGTCTCTCCTGGATCTCTCAGTGCAGGACCCAGATGATGAAACCATGAAGAGGTCCAGGTAAAAACTTAAGTGCCATTCGTTTGAACGTGCACGCCCTCAGTCACGAGTGATTGTGTTTGTGCGTTCCTGTGTGGAAGCTTCAGTTTGGCAGCTATTTAAAAGAACTTATTAAATCTACCTTTATATGTTGTTGCTGGAATTTTGTTGCTTTGAACTCTGGCATGTGTGGTGTGATTTGGACACACTTTTGCATTATTAGAACCAGAATCTGTTTCATGGCGTGATTTTGCTTTTAAAGAGAAGTTCAGCATTGGGGGAAATGAGCTCCTCACTCTCTTGCAGAGAGGGAAGTGAAAAGATCGATAGCCTTCTAATGTCTGTACTCCAGCTAATAAGCAAGCAGCTGGTTAGCTTATCTTAGCTTAGCATGAAGACTGGAAATGAGAAACAAGCTGGCCCTGAGCGAAGGTAACAAAATCTCAACCTGCGCCGGACGATTGTTCAGCTGCCTCAGTCTTGTCATCGCCGTGAGGTTTCCAGGCATCCAGCAGAGATTCTGGGTAATGACTGTGTTCAGCCAAGATGTAGTACAGCAGGTAACCCCCCCCCCCCCCCAAACCCACAAAACCACTTATTTTTACACTTTGGTTTGTGTACGGTTAAATAAACAAGATGGACCATTTATAGCAGTAAGCTTTAGATGTGCGTTTTAGACAGTTAGATTTTGTTACCTTTGGAGTCAAGCTAGCAGTTTCCCCCTGTTTCCAGTCTTTGTGCTATACTAAGCTAACCACCTGCTGGCTGTAGCTTCATATTTAAGAGACAGACAATCATCTAACTCTTGGCAAGAAAGTGAATATTCTCCCAGAATGGCAAACAGTTTCTTTAAGTTCAGCTTCATATGTGCTTTCCAAACCTATCACACTTTTACTCTGTCTTTACTGTTTAACCTGTTTAATTTCTCCACTACTCTTTCACCTTTTTGTGCACTTTACTCCACTTTCTGCCCCCCCCCCCGTTCCTTTTCATAAATGTTTTCTCTCCCCTACTATCTGTTTCCTTCCTGTCTATCTCTGCTTCATATCTGTGCTGCTTGCCGTCAGGGAAAAGTTCCTCACTGAGATTCAGAGTCCCCGCTACGCCCGTCTGAGGGATTGGCACCACGACAGGTCTGCTCGCGCCCTCAATATCAAATCCTGAGCGACATCCTAGACGCCATGGGATTGCAGAGCCCAGCCAGAGCCTGCTAGTGATAGCCACACCACAACGACTATGTGACAAAGACGACGAAGATAGCCGACCGTCCAATGGCAGTTAACAAATTCACCCTTCGGTTTACGGATGAGGTGAAAAAGGAGTTTGGGGAAAAAAAGAAAAGCAAACCAAAAATAGAAGAACCATAGCCTAGATGACAAAGCCCAAAGTGGAACCTTGCATACTGAGCCTAAGTGTAAGATCTCCCTGTGAATTTCTGACTTGATGATTGCTGACAACACTGTGGATCACTGTGTCTATAAGCCTGTTTTCCATTTCACACTGCGTTACTTGGAGTAAACTGGTGGGAAGGTGGGAAAGGGGGTCTCCGCAGTGGGAAGCGTCTATCTGCTCTTACTCTTCATTGACTGTGAAGTTCAGACCCTCCTTTTTGATCTGTCTGTCTCCCTCTGCCTGTTTCCCTTTATCGAGGTCCTCATCCTTTTAGAGTGTTCATTTCTGATCCCCTCATCTCGTAGGCGTCTCCAACCATTAAGAAAGAAAAGGAAGATAAATCTGTTCTTTTGTTTTTTTTTTTCTGCTGTCATCAAAAAATATAAAACATCTGAAAAAAGCAGCTCTTGCCTCTCTGTCCTTTCTTCTGTGTTTCTTTTCTTCTTGTTTATTCATTGTACTCAAGCTTAAAAGGAGGCATCTCTTGCTATCCAAATCTTATTTCTCTTACTTGTCTTTCTTGAGCTGAGTCACAACAGTTTCTTTACTTTCCTGGGGTGTTGAACAAAAATGATTATGTAGAAGTTCTTCTGTACTCATGCAGCTCTGAATTAATGTGGGGCTTTCACGAAGATCAGGGTTCAAGTTTACTCTTATTGCCTCAGAGAGAAAATTGTTGTGCAGTCAGGCATAAAAACAACAAATGGGCATGCACACATGAAGAAACACACTGTCGTGTAGTGCAGAGGTGCACAGTGAGGAGCCTGTAGTCAGCTGCACTTGCTTAGAATAAAAATATCCAAGAGTATTTAAAACCTAATAAAAACCTGATCATATTTAGAGTTAAGCTGAGTAATTGCTACAGTACAGTGGACTTAATGAGAGGGAAAAGATCAAATTGCAAGTTAGACACAAGCACATTTCAAACAAGTTGGGACAACAAAAGACTGATTCTGATTTTTGTATAATAGAGATTTAAAAAAAAAATCTTGAATACGGCACAAATGTATTTTTGCCTTAAAGCTGCAGTAGGTAAGATGGAGAAGAGAGCAGACTTAGCCTGAAAATTTGAACCAACACAAGTTCACGTCACTCCCCCTCCCACTCTGCTGCACTCATGCCCATCCTCCAAGCCCCTCCTCCCTGCGGCATCGGCGCGGCTGCCATGACAACCAGTAACATTAGCCTTAGCATCAGAAACAAGCTAACTCTGCCCAGCCGCTACATCACAGCTGCTAACATACCGTACGCGCTGTGGAGTGTTACTGTAACACTCACCATATTAGCTTTATGGTTATTTGTGTCTTAGCCGTATATGCTGCTGTTGGCAGCGGCGGTATGGGCAGTTTCTCCTTTGCGGGTGGCCGTTGCTCCAGGCCAGTTTTCACTGGCCTCCTGACTCCACTCGCAGAGCTGTTTGACTGAGCGGCAGCCGGCAGCATGAGTGGAGGGAGGGGGCGGTTCGCAGCGTGTGTGAGTAGTGATTGACAGATGTCAGACACTCCCTCAGATGCTCCTCTGGCTCTGATTGATTGTTTTGTGTCGGGCGCGGTGGATTCTTGCAAATGGCAGTAGGAGCAGTAAGTGGGACCATTGGAGCCATTTTTTTTTTTCACAGATTACATGTTTCATGTACTGCTGTCTGGGCATAGAGACAGTTTTAGCAAATAATATTTGCAAAAAATTACTTTTATACAAGTTACCTACTGCAGCTTTAAGGTGGCCAGGAGAAAAACGTGGCATGATTGCTTGTTACGAGGTGATGTTAGCCAATAATAGCCAGTTATAGAAACATGTGAATGAGAAGTGCTCTGCCCTACGTTTGAAGTAATAATGAATTTTCTGGCAGTGTACATTCTGCCACTTGTCACACTCAGGTTCCTGCAGAGCTGCAGCTCTTCTACCTGCACACTGTGGAGGGTGACATATGTCAGTGGCTTCTTGCTCCATGTAAAATCAAAATGTGCTCCTTTCTCTGCCGGATCTCGAGCTGCCAACAAACTCATCTGCTTTCCCCTTTGCTCAGGTCGATGCATCCCACAGGAGAGGAAGCCAAAAAAACAACAAAAAAAAAAACAGGTGAAAATCTGAGGTGTAAAGAGTAAACAGGAAATGTCAAGGAAATGCTCCATGGGGTGCAGCATGTCCAAAACTCTAAGTCAAAGGCATGAAAAAAAAAAACCCCTCCTGTCTGCCCAGGCTGCGATGCAGGAATTGTGCACCTGCATCACACTGAGCCGCTCACTGAGCAGATGGGGGAGGAGGATGTTGAAAGCAGTGAAAATGTCAAGAAAACATGATCCAGGCTGCTCTAGGTGGGAATAAACCGCTGTAGAGGATGTACTCCAATTTGCACCCGCAACCTTCACCACAGTGAGGTGCAGCCAGACAAACCTCTCAGAGGTGTGTGAGAAGTCGGTGCCTCTGGCCTGTTGTCATGTAGGGCAGCACGATGAGGGAGTTTAGCTGGGGCCGCTGTTGTTTACCAGGATGTTTTTTTTGTGAGTTGTTAGGTGGGGTCCCAGAAGGCAGGCCTGCTAGTGTGTGGGGTGGAGGGCGGCTGACCCAGGGTCTGTATGTCAAACAGGCTGAAACAGGATTGTCCTGTCCCTTGTTTGACCCGGCTGCCAAAGATCCCCTCACCCAGCCTCCTCTCTCTCTTTTTCTCTCTGTTTTGCTGTGATTTCTTTCCAAAAATCTCTTGGTACAAGGAGGGAGGGGCGTCTTACTTTTCTTTAATTTAGAAAGATTTAACTTCCCCACTGTCACCAGCCCTGCAAGCCATCTTCTCACTACTGCAAGGGGATTTAATGTCCTTTCTTATTCGGAGTATGCTGAAAAATCGCAGGCTGTTTTTCTTTTTCTTCTTGCCTGATAGCTCCCAGCTGTGAGTCTCTAACTTCTCCTACCTCTCTAACTTCTTGTGTTTACTTGTTTGGCTACATAAGGAGTATAATTGATAGGCAGAGTTAACCTGATACAGGCAATGCTATAGAGCAAGGCTGCAGGAGTGTAATTCATGTCACATTTTCCTCTTTTTCTTTGCAAATGAGAAATGATTTCATCATCTTTCATTAGAGTATTGTAGATGCCACAGTTGATGATGTAAACACGATAGATGCCTAAGGCTGTGTTATATTTTTTCCCAAGATAAGACGTCTCCAGAGCTCACTGTCTTGGCTCAGAAGTTGTTTTTCCGTCTCAGTCATGGTTTGAAGATTTTCTGAATATAGTGACGCTTGCTGCGGGTAACAGAACTTTGAAATGTAGAAACAACTCTTTATTTCAACATTTCTGCACATGCAGGCTTGAAGCAGAACTCCCCTGCATCCAAATCTGACAGCGTAACGTGCGTTGAGTTTCTCTAACTTTGCCTGTGAATGACGTCCATCAATCCATGACGCCTGGGTGTCTTATTGCTCTCATTAGAGCTGTCAGTGGCTTTTGAGTCATTCGGATGCGGAGCTAAAACGTCTCTACCGAATGCGCACCGCGGTGTCTGTTGTTCAGCATTGATCAGTTGAATTACATGATCGATTTTGTCTCACAAAGGCTTGCATGATCATGTAAAGTGGCCCGCAAATCAATTCAAATTCTGGTAAAGTGCATTTTCTTTAATATTAACCTGAATCTGCGACAGTAAAGCAGTTTGTCTTTCCTCAACAGGTGAGCAATCCATGCTGCCTGTTGATCCAGATTAATATTAATGATGATGACTCTTATGATCACTCACACAGAGGGCAATCTGTGGCACAATGTAATGAGACAGCCATGGTTGCTGATATCCAAACATGACATGTCATTGAGTAGTAACCATGGTTACTGAGGTGTGTGTGTCTGTGTCTGTATGTGTGTGTACCTTCTCTAATTAGTCATTGTCTCCCCACAGCCTTGAGCCAACTCCCTCACCTGCCAAGGCCCAGACAGCAGATAAACCAGATGGTGAGTTTCTGCTCCTGCTGATGCATGAAAAGAACCCCAGCAGCATCCAGTCGAGGTTGTGCTAATAGATTCTTATTAAGTGTCAATAAATGAGCATCAGCAGCAGCAACGTGACACGCAAAGCTGTCATGGCATGCATCTACTGGGAGCCTGTATATTCCATAAAAGTGTCCCCATCCTGTTGCGAAATTGTTCAAAGTCACAGCCAAGTTTTTCTAAGTGCTGTAATTCCAAAACAAATCACCCTGTTTTTTTCTTTCTGGCCCAGGCTCCAAGACTGCAGCTGCTGCAGCCGGCAGTTCAGGTCCTTCCTCTCGACCGCCGTGGGTCACCGACCCTAATTTCGCTGATCGCTTTCGGCCAGACAAGACCAGCACCGTCGTGACCCAGCACCAGCAGCCGGCCCAGCCGACGCCTATGCAGAACCGCAGCTCCATCCTACAGGCAGCGCAGCAGGCACCTGAGGACAGCGGAAGGACCCCGCTGTGTGGCGCCTGCAACAAAATCATAAGGTGAGACGGCACCGCCACATTGATGGCGAAGGTTTAATTCCTTTTGCCAGCACAAAATGCTCTCAATGTTTGCACCTTTCAGAGTGCTGTTAGAGAAATGACGCATCATTTAAGTTAATATAGATGATGACAGACTGGATGTCTGCAGTCAGCATAATTAACACAGTTTGGAGACATCCTGTTTTCAGTGGAGACAAGCGTTATGCTGACTGCTGAAATAATTTAAATCTCATTTCACACACTTCACAGATAATAGAGAAACCTTAGTTTCTATTCTGGTTACTCCTGCGAGCTGTTTTTCTGCAAGTGAAGGTGAAAGTTCTTAGTCAAACTGAAAGCACGTCTCTGGTTTTTGTTCGCATTTCAGAAAAGAAGCTGACATTTCTATTGGGCCTGGCCTTGTTTTCCCTGTTTAAGTAGAAAATTATATAGCAGATTTTGATAATGCCTGATACGCTGTTGAAGTGTGTGTATGTGTGTGTTTTCCAGGGGTCGGTACCTGGTGGCGCTGGGACGTTCTTGGCACCCGGAGGAGTTTACATGTTCACAGTGCAAGACGGTCCTGGATGAGGGGGGCTTCTTCGAGGAGAGAGGGTCTGTCTACTGCACCCAGTGCCACGATAACCGATACGCTCCAAACTGCGCTAAGTGCAAAAAGAAGATCACAGGGGTGAGAGCCGCTCTGTTGAGCAAAATCAAAACACAAACCAGGAACATGGAAAGGTTTCTGACCAGGAGAGACATTTGAATGCATGAAAAGGGGGCTGCTGTTTGAAAGTTATTCTGTGATTCCTCTGGACAAGATGGATGTAGGCTCCCCCACACTTCAGTATCAGCAGCTAAGCTGAAAATACAAAGATTTACAGCCCTTTTCTCCCTTTTATCAGGAAATCATGCATGCCCTGAAGATGACCTACCATGTTCAGTGTTTCAAGTGTGCCGCCTGCAAGACTCCCATCAGGAACCAAGCCTTTTACATGGAGGAGGGTGAACCCTACTGTGAGAAAGGTGAAAAGCTGTTACAGTCAACGCAAACTGTTTTGCCTAACTTCAAAATAGAACCATCCATCGTTTGCAAAATGAACTCTACTTATGACAACAGTTTTATGAAGTGTTCCTGAGCTCATGCAGTAATGTCCTTTATGCAGTCATGTGTTCACAAAGTGGTGAACCTCGCTCCATCCTTGCTTGTGAACGACCCTTTCATACCCAATCATGATACTATCACCTGTTACCAATGAACCTGTTTACCTGCTGAATGTTCCAAACAGGTGTTTTTGGAGCATTCCACAACTTTCTCAGTCTTTTGTTGCTCCTGTCCCAACTTGTTTGAAACGTGCTGCTGAATCAAATTCAGAATAAGCAGATATTTACAAAAAGCATTAAATATATTGTCTTTGTACTGTTTTCACTTGAGTATATGTCAAAAGGGATTAGCACATGATCGCATTCTGTTTGATTTATGTTTTACACAGCTCTGGTGTTGTATTCCAGTTTAAAATAATGATAGAAAACAATCTTAACGGTCCAAAGTAGTTAAAGACTGTAGTGTATTGAGGACTAGATTCCAACTTTGACACAGAAACATACATTATTCTCACCCTAGTCTGCTACTTTCATGCTAATCATGATAATGATACCAGCAAGACTATCTGCGGTGTAAAGCATGTGGTAAGATGTGCTTGTAAATGAAATGAAATTGATAAATATCTGCATGAATCCGATGCTTATTAATGGTACATTAGACTTCTCCAAACACACTCAACACCTGCAAATCATCAAAAGCTCCCGTCACGTGTCGCAATAACTGTGAGCCATAATAATAACGAAGATGTTAAAACATCAGGATATTGTAACAGTGCTGAATATTGTTAAATAAGCTCTCTGAATGTTTGGTTTGACTGTCCTTTCACTTGAAAGAACCAAAGAAGAACCAAACCAGAAAGTCAAAGGACAGTCAGCCCTGTCTCTCATTCATACTTGATAATACAACTTTTGCAGCTTCACATTATTGAGGTTTCATAAAAGAGACAAAGGCATCTCCATGGTGAGAAATCATCTGCTGCAAACAAAAAGAAACATCATATGAATGTGGTTTCTAGCAGCAGCAGTAGCCTCCTGAATAGACAGTGACATCCACAGACACACGCACTTTCAAAAGAGAATGTAAG
The DNA here is from genome assembly GCA_037975065.1 of Chaetodon trifasciatus. Lineage (NCBI taxonomy): Eukaryota > Metazoa > Chordata > Actinopteri > Chaetodontiformes > Chaetodontidae > Chaetodon > Chaetodon trifasciatus. The sequence continues at coordinate 3,385,189 of JBBMOE010000010.1, read as the reverse complement.
TCTGAACCTGAAGTAAAGGCAGACAGTGTTTAAAGATCATGCCTTAGCAGAAAATATGAAACAGTGGCTAAAGGAAAAGCATGCTGAAAATCCTCAGCGAGTGTGCAGATTGATTAGTTCCAGTGCCAACCGAGAACATCTCAACCCATGTAAGACCCCCTGTAACTTTATGCAGGGATCAAGCCTTTCATGTTTATCGTAAATCTGCGCCGGGCCCCAGGAACGGAGGGGGCACTGACATCATGATCGAGCTTACGTGATGGAAGATGTCAAATCTTCTTACTTTAAATGGATGCCGTAGCTAAGCGCGGTGCTGTTCAGGGATCAGAACAGAGGCTGCGGTGCAAAAGCAGAGAAATGCAGAGTGCATTGCATGATAAAGTTGTTTCTCTTGCAAAAAAAAAAAGGAAAAATATCTCACAGCGTCCCCTCTCCAGTTATGCTTGAATCATTTCCATATGTTTTGATCAAGCTATTTGCACTACATCCCATTGTTGTATTATTGCTGTGGGGTTTGGCACGGGCTGACATCATGAATCTTCTGCCGTGCACCACAGTCAATCATAAAGTGTGATGTTTTCATCTGCTGTAATCTATTTAGCTCCAGTTTACTTCATACAATTCTCTATTGGATTTTATGAATGGTGTGTGCTCTTCTATTATGCTGTAAATGATTTAGCAGGGCGCCGTGTTTCTCTCTCACCGCTGAGGCTCTGACGTGGATCACTGCTTTATCAGAGGCGAAGCCAGAACCTGAGTACTCATACTCTGAATAATGCCTTTAGCTCTGATAAACATTGTGCTGCCTCAGCATCTTTCAGGGATTCTGCAGCTCTCACCCACTCGCTCTTGAGAAGCAGCATTATAACCTGACACTTTCCCCAGAGACCCTGTGATGAAAGAGACTGGCAAAATCCAGTTAAGTATCTGGAGAAATTTCCCCTCATCCTAATCCCTCCCTCCTCCACTCTGGAAAGGCACTAATGTACAGTGGGTGGACAAAATAATGCAAACGGCAAAGTATCAAATGCCCAATGAGGAGAGGAGCCAACATTTGGCTTCAAAACAGCTTTATCCATCTTTATTGCCGTCATTCAGGTCCTTAAGTGCGTGTGTGTGTGCGTGTGTGTGTCTGTGTGTCTGTGTGTGATTACTCCTCTTCAAGAGGAAAAGCCTCCAGTTCTTAAAAAGATGAAAGAGGTGGAAACCTATTTCACACTCTGTGCTCCAGAACATCCTATAAAGGTTAAGTGATGTTTACCTATGGTGATTGTGGAGGCCATGGAGGATGCTTGACCTGATCTGGAGGATGATAAAAGCTCTTTTGAATTTATTTTGTTATGTTATTCCGATGGTTATCTCACATATCGCTGCTTCTCACCACCACTCCTCCCATCCCCTCTCTGTCTGTAGACTATGAGAAGATGTTCGGCACCAAATGCCATGGCTGTGACTTTAAGATTGATGCCGGGGATCGGTTTCTGGAGGCCTTGGGCTACAGCTGGCATGATACGTGCTTCGTCTGTGCTGTAAGTCATTTTGATTGATATGGCTCCCTGCGGGGCTCTCTTTGCCCCGTCCCATCTCACAATGCCACCTGAAAAATCTGCCTCCATCTTTGGACCTCGAGCTTCTCCCTCCTGTCACCTGCAGTCAATCACTCTCTCCGTCTCCCATTTCACACTGTGAAGAAAACTGAAAGTAAATGCAGTCAAGTAAATAATCTGTGCAGGCTCTGGCCAGTAGAAAACTGTGTAAATTCACATTGGCAATGTTATGGTCTGATATCTACTCTGCCCTGGTTTCCCCAATCTGTCTGTCTCTGCCTGTCTCTCTCCTTTCATCTTTAAAGCTCTGCCAAATCAACCTGGAGGGGAAGACGTTCTACTCGAAGAAGGATAAGCCCCTGTGCAAAGGCCATGCCTTTGCTCCAGTGTGAGCGAGTGAGCAAGCTTCATCTTCAGAGGAAGGAGTGCTCCTCTCTCTCCCTCCTCTTTACCGCCCTGCAGCACACTCTGCATCTCTCCAACCACACACCTAGTTAAAACTCTGTCTTTTTCCTATCCTGCAGACTTTGTTTCCTATATTTGAGGCTTAATGTTAGCGTCATGCACTGTTACTCCACTGTGCTGTTAGGACACTTCAAATGTTACTGCCTGTAATACCAAATGCTGTGTTGTATAACTGGAAGTAGTCAAGGAATTATTTCATGCCATCACTAACTTGTTTACTTTGAAGTCATTTTCAGATTGGATGGTGAAAATGCAGCTCATCTAGATTTAATCGTACTTGTTAGTGAAAAACCTTCACGGCTCTGCTAATCTCCTCCTTGTTCAGTCTGAAGATAGATCAAGTCAGTGTCTTCCAAGTTGGAGTCACTTAGCCTCTAATAATCCCACATGTACTGTACTGATCTGCCACTGCTCCTGCAGTAAGTGTAGAGAAGTGGTGGCCCCATTCAGGACCCCGACCCACTCACCGACTCTTCCTGCAGTGCCTATTAAAGTAATGGGGGTCCAGTCAGGCAGAAAAAGGGGGTGTTCCATTTCTGCCTGACTGGACCCCTGCACCTCTCCACAGAAGCACTAACCGCTTTACTTTTCACTTTAGCAAATCAGAGCACACACTGTGGTTAATAACTGTAATTTTGAGTCATGTAATAATCCGTAATTGGTCCAATTTTAATAGTCCCAGATGTGGGTGACAGAGAAAGTGGCGTTATAGTTTTAAAATGTTTCACACTCCTGAGATGAGGGGATTTGTCAAAGCGTTGACAGTATCATTTATCAGACGTTTTAATGTAAGAAAAAAACCTCAAAGGGTGAATTTGTCCCTCATGTTCCAACAATGTTGTGAGTGATCCTTCGAGTACTTTCAAGCCATGGTTTAATATGTATTTATATTGCTTCAGAATGGGCCTGTAAGTGTTGTTTTTATAGCTGCTGGATGTTTCAAATAAAATTAATCAGTGATGCCACATGTTAGGACTGATCACTGGGCTGAAGTGTCTGATGCGAACCCATCTGTAAGATTCTCCATTGGCTGCTGTTTGCGCTGCCTTTGCTCTCACCAACACCTGCTCCCTAACAACAGACCTTTCTAATGCTTTGTTTGGAGGACAATAAGAGCTAAAAAATGAAGCTTCACACAAACAGAAAACCCCAGTGAATCCCTACAGTGTTCCCGCTGTAGATAAAAAAAAAAAATACAGTATCGATTTAATCATTAAAGTCACCTGAATTCAGTGTTATTCATGGCAGACATCAAATGTTAGCCATGTTAATAGTTCTGGCTAGTGTATATTTTGTGTCCTTATGTGGGGGTCATATTCACTAAACATCCTCAGGTTTAAAGTAGCTCTTAACCAGTTGATTTAGGAGAAAACTCGCACAAAGTGGATCCTGCTCAGTCAGTAATGTGCTGCAGGTAATGTGTCAAAAAGAACTCCCTCAGCTCAACAACATGTCAAAACATTAAAATTTTAACCCTGGAAAACAAAATTAATTGGTTAGCACAATTTCAGTTGGAAAATTCTCGGGCGTCCATCATTCATCAGACCAAGTTCTTCAGACTCCACTTTGTACAAAGGTTCATGAGTTTACATGAAATACTCACCAGCTACAGTAAATAAAGGAAAAACAAACATTACTAGTTTTGCATGGAGTTACACACTGGAACTTTGTCAAAACTGTTGTTTATCAGGAAATAGCTGATCCAAGTAACTACTGAAAAAAAGCCAGGCTAGCTGTTTGGCACTAGCTTCCAGTCGTTATACTGTGCTATTTAGTAGTGGGAATCAGAGTAACTCATGATACTATATGTTGCTCACGATAACAATGGTATCACCATACTGGATACATTGCAAGACAATTGTCTACAGTACAGTGTAACTGAAGAGAAAATACTCATTTTTTCAATACTCTTTTTTTTTTCATTTTTAACCATCCCTTATGCTAACTATGTTAGCCCGATTAACCATATTTTCCAATTTATAGTCAGAGTGAAGTTGAGTGTTTGAAGCTTGTCCTAAAACATTTAGCACACATATAGTTCTTTCAAGTGTTAATTATTAAGTAAAAAAGATCCAGTCCTTGATTTAACAATATATAATTTATTTACAACAATTTCAGGTTGAATTACTATACATACCTTTCTGAAATGTCATAGATATATATATACATAAGGCCAAGTAAATACTTGAAAGCACTTAGAAACGAATTTCCAAAATTCTACCCACAAATCCATATCATTGTCCAAAAAAGTACAGAAAATCTCCCTTAGCAGAAGTTTTTCCATTGCCACAAAAGTTTTGACAACAATTTACATTGACGATAAGGAACACAAAAGGTTAAAAAAAAAAAAAAAAGAAACCAAAAAAAAAGGATTATACAATTGCATAAGCGCTGTGGCATGTAATAAATACAGCATTTTTGACTTGCAGAAAGGCAAGGAACATTGAATCAAGGAACTAAATAGAAAAACCATTCACAAGTACAGAAGTCTATTAGTTCAAAAAGAAAACAGGTCAGTCAGAGTGACAGGGAAATATGCACACACTCAGTCTCTATCTCTCTCACACACACACACGCACACACACATACGCACACACATCCTTGACACTGAATAGTAATGAGTGACACAAAAAGTACAGCTGTGAGATGTAGCCGTTTGCCCCCCATAACTCAGGGGGTAAACTTAAACCCTTGAACAAAGCATTTATGTCACTGACACGAGTCTTGCACACAACTATCAGGCCCAGATCTCATCATGAAGGGAACTGAACTCATCACACACACACACACACACACACACACACACACACACACACACACACACACACACACACACACACACACACACAGAGTAATTGCAGATTTGCTAGTTTTGTTGGACAAGTTAGATGTGAAGATAGATGCTGAACATCCTGGCGGCTGGTGAATTACATTACTGAAATGTGCTTAGACAACACATCCAAGACAATGACAGGGGTGATAGAGTTTCACACACAGTCTGACTGTACAACTGCCATGGCTCATCGAAACATGCTGCGTCAACACTGGCTCGTCAGTGTCCGAGAACCGATGTCCTCAATCAGCCTCCGCGCAGTCCCAGTGTGGTGATTTACTGAGCGTTAGTGACTACTTCCACCTTGTGTTTAAATGCTTACAGTTAGAGAAATCATCAGGTAGACATATGCAGAGTAAGGACGAACAAAATATGTATAGAAACTTCCTGTAAAACGGTCTCTAAACCCTTAACACTGCAAAAAGTCTTCACTGCTAGATCGCCAAAGAACAGTATATAGGCAAACACGTCACGGTTTAGACTTGACAAATGCTGCGCCAGTTAAGTGTCTTTTTTTGGCTTCATATTAAAATATAATTTACATTTCTTTACAAAGTGGTAAAATAAACTGACACATATCACTGCTTGAACAAACAGCATTAACTTGCCTCAGAGACGAAAGCGAACAAATGAGATAAAGAGGTGATTTGCAGTTTAGAAGAGACAGCGACTGACTTATTCTATGCTAGCTGCAAGTAAAACAACGGCGAAACAATATTGAATGGATACCATATGAGGATGTAGTGGCCTCAAATGATACTCAAAAAACTTTGGTTACCAATTCTGCTGATATACAGTATGCAAAGTGACAGCACACGGCTGGTATAGAAAAAGTATTTACATATTACACGTGACGGTGATCCATTTCGACGTGAAATGATTTCTTTAAGGTGATATCGCCGAAAGGGTCTCAATCCAAGGGTTACATAAAGGGAATAAAACAAAGGTCAAATTTGATTTCATGGCATCTCCACATCAAATAGCACAGGGGTTTTGTAAAAACGTGTTGGTCAAGAGGAGGCGTGTTTCATAGGATGGGAAAGAGCTAACGGGTGCCGAGATGCCACACAAATACAACAGAACTTCTAGGACTTGAAAAAGGAAAAGGAGAAACGGAGAAAAGACGCGCTTTCCCCCCCACAACGAGGAAACATAAATGTACATTCCAAATATCTGACAATCATAAAAGAGGCTCCAGGTGGTGTTAAAGGTCAAAGCCACAGGAGCTGGTAGGATGGGCTGTGCTGACTGCTTGAATAAGAAGGGACTCAATGGAAAGGGGCTCTCTTTACAACTTTAACAGACGACTTCACATGCAACCCTGAGGCAGACGGAGAGAGGACTATGGCTAGTTTGGGATTGCTCACACATTGTCAAAGAATAATTACTCGACCACTGGACTTTAGAGATACTGTGTGTATTTCTTGTTGCCTGACCAGACACATCCATTACTACTAATATGAAACAAACAGTGTAAATTAATGCAAAGTAGCAAAATATGAGAGGCAAGTGCGTAGTTGCAGTTTCTGATTTGTTGCATGAGTCTGCTGGATCATTTTTGCCACTCTGGCTAGAAAAAGAAAGACAAAAAAAAAAAAAAAAAAACCCTTTCAAAGCATCTTTTGTGAGCAGAGGCGTGACATTATGTATAAGCCACTGGTTCTGTGAGAGACAGGCGTTTCTCTGATGTGGAAATACTGTTTGCCACACAGCAAATATAGAATTCCCACCAACATTGCTTTATGAATTATAAAAACAAAGCTGCACAGCTACCCTTTCGGTGTGAGTAACCTGGTAAAGATTTTGAAGAATTTGTTGTCAGATCTTGTGTGGGAAAGTGCTCTGCATTATTCATACGGGATAATAACCCTCTTGGCCATGCTTTTATGTTAAACATCCTCTCTGCTACAGAATCGATGTAATCAGGAGGAAAATGTCGTTTTAGAAATGAGCATCGATGACATTCAGTGTTCACATATATGCAGCTGGGATGCCTTTCGGCCCTATGGCTCCTTCATTAGCTGTGGAACTCGAAACAGAAAAACGCCACGATGAACGCTTGGGGTAAGAAAGTGGACGGTTCAGAATCACAGGCTTTCCATAGAGATGGCTTCTGAAGTATGACTTTAGTGAAGATATTACTCACTCCTCCCTCGAAAAAAGTTCAAAGCATCCAAACCCCACATATATTGATTTAGAAGCAGGAAAGCTGCGAAGCGTCTTGCAGAATCAAGATGTCAAGATGTTACATTCACAGTAGTGATACCGGCTGGACTTAAAAAAAACAAAAAAACACACACACAAACAAGATGAGATGGGGTTTTGGGCCTCTGACATACAATCTATTTTAAACCTGCAAGTCCAGGATGTGCTACAAGCCGTCTGTGTGTGTGTGTGTGTGTGTGTGTGTGTGTGTGTGTGTGTGTGTGTGTGTGTGTGTGTGTGTGTGTGTGTGTGTGTGTTAGGAAAGAGATAACGACACATATGAAACACATCTGCAGAGTAGGACTGGGCTTGGGGTTGGCCGGGAGGGGACGCTCGCAGACCCTGGTGACCTTGTTGAAAATGTGCTCAGTGTCTGAGATGATGTCATGTAGCAAACCTGCCAGTTGCATATGTGGCCTGTTCTCTTGAACCTGAAAGGACCGGCACCTTTTGTCACATCCCTTTTTATTTCATACAGTTTTCTAGGTTCAGAAATGATTCAGTGAATTTGCAATAGTGGCCATTTGTAATAGCATTACGTTTGCATATTGCTCCTTACTAGCCTTGAGTGGGCTATTCATATAAAAGGCATGAAGTTAATTTAATGTTATCTTTAAAGTAGAACCATGGTGTGGACAAATTTAACTTCAATCTTTGATGGAAAATAAAGGCTTTTGTTTTTTTCTTTTTGTTTTACTGAGTTCCTGGATACATTTCCCCAAACACCCAGACGCTTCCTTTTCCCTCATTTGGTCTGTTTAAAGATTTTTACTGTGTTTGGTGGGAACTAGGGACTCACTCCAACATAAACTCTTTACTATCGTCTGAAGTGAAGAAGAGGGACATTGGGACAGCTCTGCTCTTCGATTCCAGCTGCAGTTATTGTTGTTTTTTTTTTTTTGTTGTTTGTGTTATGTGTTCTGTACTTTTCCTCTGCACCAGTCTCTTCCCCTTTTCTAGGTTAGCACTCGCCATCAGAGACCAGGAAAATCATGGCTTCCTGTTTGCCAATGTCGGCCATGACCGTGGCCAGCTGGTTGATGTTGCCGCTGTGGAAATGTTGTGCCTCCCACAGGTCCAGGATCACAGAGGTTGGGCTTGCTTTGGATGCAAAGAAACTCATGTGTCTGCAGAGAGGGGAGCACAAAAATAACAGTGAGGACGAGACATTTTTATGAAATCAAGCCACGCGCACATATCAAAACAGTCTCTCATTTGCTGCACACCAACGGAGTATGAGGAAAAGCTTTTCAGCCGGTATTTTATGTTGCTACTGCTTCTTCTGACTCTGTCAATGTCAGCTTTTATTGTGCTTTATTGCTACATTCACATACGCTGTGTTGGAGCGCTGGGCAACAAAATGATAAAAGGTGTTAGAACACAGTGTAGCTGTTGAAACTTCCATCAAATACAAAATCAGTGGCAATTTTCATTTGAAGCTTAAAAGCATAAGCCTCATTCCTCTTTATTTGATGTTAAAATTGGCCCAAAATCCCCGTATAGTAAATCCTATATGGACTTTTCTCTGTTAAGTCGGAAGTGACCTTTTCCATTTTGGGAGCAGAACCTTTACGATCAAACCCAATCAATGACAACAAAGCAGTGGCCCCAGCCAGCTGTATATTTGATGTTGAGTGGGACCCTGATCCCTGCAGCACCCGAAGATGCTTGTTTGGTTTAATGGTCTTTTTCTGTTCTCCAAATGTCTGGGGCCTTAACTGTTATGTAGAGCACACACGACATTAAGAAAAGAGAACAGCGTCAACTCTTCACACAGGGGGTGGGGGGGTGTCATTGGGTGTTTTTTTTGCTGAGGAGGAGGGGGTGAGAGACGGGAGGTCCTTTTCACCTTGAGAAAGGTCAGACAGAGTCCATTACGTCCTCATATCTTCTGTTTATCTATTGAAGCCTTCTCTGATGGTTGGAGACACAGTTGCTCTGGCAGAGCACTGAGAACACAGTGTCACTCTTCTATTTTCAGTCAATTGGATTTTATAGCGCACGCAGCCGCCCCCCCGCATCGGGAGAGCACAACAAAGCGGCGTGGTGGTCAAAAAAACTGTCTGGGAACAAACCTTTGTGTCATTATTCAGATAAAGAAGACAGAGCTTAGCGTCCGACGTGTCAGTCCTGCTTATTCACCTCGCCGTGTGAAACACGAGCTTATCTTGTATGGCTCAGACACAACCGTTTGCAAAGTCTTAGGAGAGAAAGATCAAATAAAAGGTTCTTGGCATTTTAAGTTTTATTGATTGGTCCCGTTCCGCTCAGTCTGAACACTTTACACACACAGAAACAAACACCGAAATAACAGCATGAGAGAATGCCAAGAAGCCACTGCCTTTTCAGGAAAACATGTTGTTAAGGACAGATCAAACAACAGAGCGGTTGTTCCTTCCTAAGACCTAAATGAGAATTGATTATGTTGAGCAAAACATTGCTAGTTAAACCCGCGGTGCATCAATTCAATTTGTGATTAATTGGGGTAAATAAAGTTGATTGGACAAATTAAGTGTACCTATTTGATTTCATTACGAGGTAGAAATTAAATTGGAGGATAAGGGATCGATGCCTGGCTCCTTTCTGTTACAGGTGCTCCTGTGATAAAGTACAGTAACAGGCTGAGCTCGGCACAGATCCAAACCTACTCTGTCTTTTTTTTTTTTTTTTTCGCTGATGGGCAGCTAGCTTGCTACCTTTCCAATTACAACTGTTAAGCGGAATGTAGCAGCTCCAAGTTCAGGTGCAGACTATAAGCTGCTTACCTGTTCCTGAGGAAAAAAAAGGAAGAAGGGGGATGTGTTTTCTCTTAGAAGTGATAGCTGTATCCATCAAGTCCACATTAATCCTATAACGTTAGCTGTGTCAAATAAGGGATTAGTTTGCTAAGGCAGAACCTTGTTTACCTAAACTTCAGGAAAAACACTCGACTGCGGTGGTGCACTTCACACTGATTGTACGACTACAATTTCATAGTTGCATGCTAACCTCTACATTAGCGTGACCATTCACAATCAGTGTGATTGCATGTTCATTATTTTAAACAAGCTGCATTCAAGTGTGCTACATGAACTGCTGTGCAGCCTCTGTTCTAAAGGGGTTTGGAGAAATGAGGCTCTGCTACATTTCTTGAGAGCATTATTCAACAGCTGCCTGTTCCAGTGATCAGATTAGGCATGATGGCATGACGCAGGCAGTATTTACCTCTCAAGCTTAAGTCTTTGTGCTAGCATTCTCCAGTCGGCTCCATTGGGACAAGGGGCGTCCAGGCTGCTGCAGATCTTCTGCCTGATGAGGTACGGGATCTGAAAGGCGCTGGGCCCTGCCAGAGCTGTGGCGTTACTGTCCATTAGCAGAAACTCAGTGTCCACGGCTCGGGTGTCCTGGTGGGGATGATAGCCACAAAGAACACGTCAGAAAACAAACCCTTTTCTTCGCATTGCATTAAAAACAATTCCTCTATGGCTATGGCTACTTAAAATGATGAATAATGGTAATCGCTTGCTGCCTAAGAGCGAGTAGTTCTGCTGAGCATTACCTTGGCGATGTTAAAGTCGAGGCTAAAGCTCTGTCCCTCCCCCTCCACCTGCCACACGCACAGCTGGCAGGTGAGCTCACAGGTGCTGAGGCTGAGCCGCTCCAGAGTGAACGTGCAGTGCAGGTACCGCTGGGAACCATTCCAGATGTGGTAGAATGGGATCTCCTGCAGAAGAAAAAACATGCAGCGCGCGCAACCGGCAGCGCAGCAGCTCAGTCAGAACCGCGTGTCTGAAAGACGCCATAACAGGCCCTCCTGCCTAGAATACACCGAGATCATCATTAATTACACTGACATAGGCTGTCATTGTTAGGTGAACATGGCTAAATATATACGAGGCGGCAAACTGACAACATTGAGGTAAGTTAAAGGGGGACAATGTGACAAAGAGAATCTTTCAGGGGAGTTAACAGCCTGTTTGGCTGACTGAGTCGATTATAGAAACATCAGACTTCATATTTTAAGCAATAGCACAACATATCTTTATCTCTGGCATGAGAAACATTTTCTGTTTATCCCTTATCTTTCAGCCTTTCTTTGCAGGTATGTACTGTACTGTAGCTACACATGATGCTGAAACACATCATGTGACATTGAAGTATATATGTATGCATAATAGCTTGGAGTGGAACCGCTGTACAGCACTAGCTTCTGTCTAGCAAACAGCTACCAGGGAGTGTTTGGTAGAATTTATTCAAGGCTGACAATTTCTACATCTTTCTCTCTGTTGCTCCATATTCACGTCTCATTTGCATATCCCCAGAGAAGCAGAGAGGTAACTGGAAAAAAAAAAAGACAGGGCACATTTACTCCTCACTTCACCCCAGGTTCAACAGCTGACAAAAACTTGAGTGAAGTGGAGCTGCAGTACATGCTTCCAACCAAACGGGGGCACTGTTATCCAGGCAGACAGATGACGGGGGGAGTCGGGTGAAACACGCAAAAGTCTTCCCGGGGGCCCCAGGGAGACTAAAGGCCTTTTCTGACCGCACTGCTGAGAGGGGAATAACACTTCCAAATGAACAGGCACAGTCCAGAGGAATAAGCCTCTGTGTTCTGGGTGCATTGTTGCTGCCGTTGCTTGCTTGGCGCTGCCTGTGTGTTCTCTTTGGGGACCTGGTGCTCAGTGCTTACATAGCTGCAGCCAGAACATTTTCTAGTCCTCTTTGAACAGCCCTTGTGTGTGCCGGGCTGCAGTGCAGTGGGCCACGCAGGTGTGAGGGGTGTAGGGGCGATGGAGAGGTTCCAAGAAGTTCCAGATATTTACATAGTGCTCTATATTTCATCTCGGCTCCCTTTGAGAGAGCGGCAGCTAGGATAATCAATCAGCTTGCAGCTCTGGGTTAGTGCACACAACCCAACTCCCATATGCACACATACACAACCTCATGCAGAAGCACAAAAACATGCACACTCTATGCGCAGAGGTGCACACACACCTCAAAAGGTTCCCTCGACTCCGATGACTTTAAGTTGCAAACAGTGCCAAGATAGAAAAGGTTATTGGACAGTGGAGTCCTGCAATAGCAGACTGAAAAACAATCCTCTGTGTGAATCTTTAAAGTGATCAACTGAAGCCAAAGCAAAACATGCTTAATTAAAACTCTGCACAAACTAAATTTAAATTTCTGGAGAGCCGACTAGACCGTGAACCCTCATTAACAATAAAAAGTTGCTCCAGAGGAACTTTAGATTACTCAGTAACATCGCCTTTGCCAACATGTGCTCCATTTTTTCATTTCTCTGCATGGCTAATTTAAAATAACCAAGACAACATGGGTTTTAAATTGAGTGTACCAACAAACACATTAGAAAGCCCCATAACTGCTGATACACAAATTTGACAGATTCACCCAGGCACTTGTATTACATCTCCGTGCTCCCTCTCTGATCTGGAGTGACTCCCTGCCCCTGCAGCCCCGCAGGGTGCCACAACGCACCTGGTAGCCGGCTAGCAGCTTGCTTCTCCAGTGCGCCTGGGGCATGTCATGGATGGACAGGCGCAGGTTGTGGTAGCTGTCTTTGAAAAGCAGGACGTGGGGCTCGTCAATCAGCCGACCCCCGAGCTGCCGCTCCATCTGCATCACCTCCTGATGAAAGAGAGAGAGTGCGTCAGCGCTCAGAGGAAACACATTTACCATCACAGGCGCAGAGGTACATGAAATTGAGCAAAACGAGGCGTAATTGTGTAGGTTTCCTGTTTACCCTACAGTTTGGAAAAAGACACAACACACACATACACCCACACACACCAGGAGAAATAAAAAGAAATACAAAAGAGGACATGGACAATGGTGGGAACATACAAAAAAATGTGACTCTAACAGATGAACACACACACAAAGGGACTAGAATGTTTTCACACATACACACACAGTGTGGGCATGAAGCAGGGGCACAGAACATCTTAGGACAGGAAGATAGTGTCCCTGCATGCGGCCGCAGCGGGCTGGACCGACTTGTCTCCACAGCGCTTTAATGTCACCACAAGGTTGATCCCCTGCCTCAGCGTGTGCACGCCTAGCTTCCAGCAACTGCATTAGCATGCAAAGACTGCAGCCATCCCAGCCTACTAGCTACCTGGGCTGTGATGAAGTAAGTGAACGAGCCATTAGTCAACTGCTCATTGTTCTCGCATGGCGAATCTCCTTAATTTCATTTTTGTTTTTGTGCCAGGAGAGATTTGTAAATGCATGCTTAATATTTTAATCTCTGTGGGACTTGCTCAGTGGACCATTTGTTGCCATCCAAATGACCATCTGGAATGGGATGATAATATCTGCTGTATTTTCCTCTGATCTATCAATTTATTTTTGAGCTGGATGCTTGGTGCTGAATGAGTCTTTAAGAATCCAGTACTTTGGATGCCATTCACATGTGCTACCTCACACTCCAATCAGAGGAGCATATTACAACAGAGAAAAACAGACTTCTGAATTTAGTAGTGAGAAAAGCCATCAAAAATAATATGTTCTTTTAATCTGTCTGCGGAGAGAAACAAGATGGCAGCAGAGGGAAAACAGGCAGCCAGAATGCACCTCTGAGTCGAGGAGACATCTCAAAGACAACGGCTCCAAGAGGGAGATGTGCATATAGATGGTGGCCATATGTTGAGTGCCGCATGCCAGCATGGTTGCCCATGGTATGATTTCAGCAAAGACATCTAATTAAGGTGGAGAATGGCAGTAATTTCTATCTGCACAACACTGATTCAATTTTCTGCCCCCTTTCCCAGGAATGGGCTAGACTGATTCCAATTATAATGGAAAGGAAGCTGTTAATTATCCATTTGGAATCTCTACCTGCTTTTGATATTTGATGTGCTCTCTTCTTCACCGCATAAGCACTTCGGGGTTCAGCCTGAGAATTGAATTTCAATGTTTGCTCAGCGCATTGCTAATTTCCATGTTTGCTTAGTGCTTATCTTCTTGTTAACACAAATATTATGCCCCCCCCCCATGATTATCCATCTTGATTCCTGCATGTGCTTTGGTTTAGCCCCTTCAACTGACTGCCACAGTACATTAAAGATGTACAATAATCTGACTGTATGTGGCTGGCTGGAGTGCTCCCTTCACTGTACTGCCACCCCGGAGCCTTGTGATGTTACCCAGCCCACTTACTCACAGTGGGAAGGTCAGACAATGGCTCTGAATCAAAGCGTTGAGGTCTAATGAGTTAATAACAGGGGGCAGCGCATTCTCAGCTGTATTAAAAGCCCTCTGCTATCATGTCTCTTACGCGGACAAAAAGTCACATTATGAGGGCTTCCAGAGAGGTTCATTTAACACAGTTCTTAAGCACAAATTTGTTGGGGGTGATTAGCATTGCAAATTGCTGCTGGTGGACTTTGATCAGGTCTTTGACCTCTAGCAGCAAATCTATAGGCCTTCTAACAAGAGAGAGAGTGCAGAATGCCAATTATCTGATTATCAACGTATAGCTACTAGAATGAATACTAACCGGCCTGTCTAGCAGTTTGTCAGGTTCAAGGCTGACATGGCAGGATTACAATCAAACAGTGTCTAGGACATGGCACTCCTGCTACCTGACAGGGAGGCTGAGCTTACTGAGGGAAAATACACAACAGTGTGCACGTGTCCTCGCTTTCAAATGACACTGTCTCGCCTGTGCATTGTTTGTGTGTGCCTGAGTGCCTGCGAGTGTGTGTATTAGAGTGTGTTTTTGTGCAGGGTTTCAGCATATGTTCTGGACTGAGAGAATAATGGCCCTCTTTACGCCCCATTATCCTGTTAACAAATGACAGTGCGAGCAAGCTAATAGATGAGAGGCTAAATTTGACCATATTATTTACTCTTTCTGTGGGAAAACAAAGCAAGGTTTTGAATTAGTTTATCAAAATCACATATTAATCATTAACTCCGAGCTAAATTGTGTTTCCACTCAGTGACAGTAAGGAGAGCAGTTTCTCCGAGACACCCTGACCCCGTACATGTGTGGAAACATTAAGATGCATGAGATGGGCGAGAAGTTCAAGTGCTGCAGGAGAAAAACCCCTTTTGTTCTGACGGAATTCGAGATAGCCTGTGGTGTGTGTGAAGACTGTGAATTTAGAGTTGGGCAGAGCCAAGACCACCCCCTGACATTCAATGAGGCTGGCTAAAGAGAGTGAGATAGAACAGGGAGGAGTGAAAAGAGCAGGAGCAAGAGAGAGGCGAGACAGAGGCAGCTTAACATTTGTGTCTCCAGGTCACTAGAGTGGCCAGCTTTAGCAGGAGCGATAACAGGATTACTGCAATCACGGCCACAGTTTTCTATGACTTCAACCCCCTTCCCACCCTCACTCATCTCCCACCCCTCTCCCCGCCCGTCCCCTCATTCTCTCGGCTTGGACCAGAGCTGGGACTGTGATGGACTGGGGGCCGGGCTCCACCGGGAAACAAGAGACACTCACACAGCTAATCTCTTCGGGCTGGTGCTGACAGAAAGAGGTTAGTGGCTGCACCAAACTCTCTCTTGCAACAAAAACAGCCAGCCATCGGACGCATGAAAGAAACACAGTCTCAACAAATCAAAGCATTAGCAGAGGCCTCTATTTATAAAAAGAACTGGACTGGTTCAAAGCTGCAGATTAAAATATTCTACTTTCCTCACAGCAAGGTCAAGCTACTACATGTGGTTCCCCATTGTTCTGGCTTGGTGTGTAACAAACTGATGAACTTAACTAGCTCCGACGGGGATTATAACTAGCGTTTGATCGGTTAATTAGTCAAGCTACATGTCATCTGAAACACGGAGAGATGCACAGGCTTTAATATCCTCATAAACTCATCCTCATCCCCCCGCTCTTAGCAATGCCATGGCCTCGTGTTTAAAAATGTGCATTCATGGTGGCGATCCATTTTCAGAGCTGCTCTTTTCAGGCAAATGCATTTGTTTATAGAGAGTAGCCAGGCTATGTGGGCTCCATAAATCTGTGTATTTGTCAGCAGGATGTGACAGGCTTTTCCTCTCTGACTGAGAGTCTATCAGTCTGAGCTCCAGTGGCCGTGCCCGCTACAGTCAACTCTGATTAATAACTACAAATAGAAGGGACTTGTCTGCTCAGTTATAAATTGGGACTGTGTTTGCTAGGGAAAAGATGCACATTCTGCCTGATAAATCACAGAGCAGGACGGGAGAAAACAGCAGACAGGAACGCTGAAATATAATATGGAAACAATTTCTCAGCTGGGCTCAGTGATAAAGCTGACTGTCCTCTTTAACTTAATGCCAGCAATTACTGAGCTGTGCTCTTCTGTTTTTTCCCAAGAATTCCTCGCCAATAGCTGTTCTGATGGAGGGATCAGAAAAAAGTGTATTACATCCCGTACATGCTGGATTTCTTTCCTGTGATACATAAAAGCAAAAAGTTTCAGCTCAAATGTAGCTCGCTGCTCTGGAGCTACTAAGAGAGCGTCATAGCGGAGGGAGCACATAAACAGTTTATGACCCCTTTTAAAAGCAAATAAGAATAATAGCTTGAGGTCAAACACTGTGAAAAAGAATCCAGGAGCCACTATTTAACCAGTTAGACATCAATTAAACAGCCGTTTAACACTAGAACATACATTTTTACAATCAAGACACAAAAAGCTAAATGTATTGGCCTCATTACATGAATATTGATGAAAGCATAAATTTTGTAGTCTGAAATACAATAATGGGAGTACAAAGGGTGTTAACTCAAACATTGTCTCACCATTTGAATGCAGATGTAGGATTTAGTTTTATGGCTATTAATTGTCACTTAAACTCACTACAATGATGAATTAAGCGTCTACAGCTATGTTAGCAGCTCTGTGAGGCTACACATATGCACAGCAGTGCTTTGAGCTACATGGTAACACCAGCATGCTAACATGCTGAGTGCTCACGATGAAAATGCTAACAGGCTGATGATAAGATAACCGTGTTAATCATCTTAGTTTAGCATGCTAGCATTTGCTAATTAAGCATGAAAATGAAATGAAAACGAATTACTGGACTGATGTTAACATTTGAGGAAAAGTCAGGGAATCTCTAAAGTCAGTGGGATTCATCCTCTGGGGGGGCCGAACATCAGTACAAAATGTTGGATCCATCAAATAGTTTGACATGCCGCTAACAAAAAAGCCCCATACAGATATTCATTACAAAACCTACTGTGTTAGTGTTTATGGCGGTCCCTAAAAAAGTCTACCACATAACACAGGAAAACTGACTTGTGCCTCAACTTCTGTAAAAAACTAAATGTGACAGAAAGTGGGTGGTTTTTCAAAACTGTATAACAACATTGGCCTTACAAAACATGTGGGTGTAATGGAAGAACATTTAGTTATCAATAAACAGCAGGATATCTTGTCATTGTTCCACTATACAAATGTGGATTAGGCAGAGGAAAACACACTGAGCATTTTGTCCTTCAGACCAAAAGCTGACAGATTCTGAATATCACAGCTAAATATAAAAATAAAAAAAAAATAGCTGCACCGTATTCCCATCATAAAAAGACACCTTTGTCGGCACCCTTCCAGTTTAATTAGATGCTGGTGTTAGGTCTATCTCTGCACTGAGTCAGAGGCTTGGTTCACTGCAGGTGTTTCAATCAGTTGTGGGATGGCAGAACATCAGTGATGCTCTCCCACAGGTCTAGCTGGGAACAACCAAGTGCACAGTGAGGGCGCTACCAAACGCCGATCATGTCTCCTCTGCTGCTGTGCCAGCCTTGGCTGGGCCCATCAAGAGTGGGACACACATTAAATATTAACTTAATTGGTCCCGGCAGAGCCCTGCTAACATACGGCAAGCATCAGACGGAAATGTCACTGTTTCCCCAGAGCCCCCGCACACTTCGGATCAAAGACAATAACATTGGTTCTAATCTGCTGTAATTGGGAGATAAGAGATTGCATGGTACAGCGTGCATAAGTGTAGTGCGCAGGCATGTGTGCACGTGTTTGTGGGTGTGTGTGCATGTCATTCTCGCTGATGGAAGCTTGTCAGAGACAAGCTGACAGCCAGAGAGGGGACTGGAGAGAAAACCTCAGCATCCCTTTTGGTTTCTGCAGTTCTTCCTGCCAGTGAACAGCCAACAGAAAAGGCAGAGAAATGCTTTTTCATTTTTTTCATCTCCCATCAAAAGTACAGCCTGTTTAATGCATGAAAAGTTGACTTCTTGTCTGAAAAACGAGGTGCGGTGCCTTAGCAGGCTGCAAATGCTGTCATAAAATTCACATGTACTGAAGGGGTACTGTACATCAACACAAAAATAAAAAGTGCTGCTGTGCCACTCGATCGTACCACCTACTGCTACTCCACCACTGTTCCGCACTACAGTTAAATCTAATGGTAGCCATAGTGAACGTCTAATCATAAATGGCGCATTTTAAAAGATAGTGATTAGTGATTAGGCTGAACCTCTCCAGGGAAGTCTAATCTCCACTCAAAGTGGTTAATGTACTTGCTAAATGAACTGCTCCCTCAATAATGGCACCAAGAGCAGTGTGAAGTCGAGATTACTAAACAGTGTGGGCCACATTTTAAATCACTCACTAAAAACTACAAAACCCTGGAGACGCCGTGGCTTACCACAGGACCAGGTCGTGTGAGAGACGGGAGCTAATGCACTCAAGGGCGTCGAGGGAGCTGCAGAGTATGGCAGCACAAGTGCTGGAGTCAACAAGCTCAGATGTCCTTTTCCTGGCTAAGAGAGCGGGAGAATAGCAGAACAAGAGCTAGCCAGAGGGAGAGACAGAGTTTTTTGTGCACCAGCAGCCTTCCTGCATCCAACACAGGACGTACAAGGTCATTTCGACAGTCACACTGCAGCAAAACAACTCTGGGTCACCCAATGATCTGAATATATATAGAGAACCCTACTATTACAACCACTCTGATAGCACGTAAACAAAAAAGGTTGATATCTATCTGTGAAATAAAGCACTGCCTCTGTAGAGCTGCATCAGCTCCTGTACGCTATATTTTACATTTATGCCTACGTTAGAACACAGTTTAATGTCAGCCAGCAATTTCCCTGAGCACGCCTGCTATCATGCCATAGCAGTCAGAAACTGAGAAAGATGGCAGCAGGGGCAGACTTGACCCACAAAAAGACAGGAGCAAGCTAGGAGAGTTTTCAGTAATTCCCACCCCACAGCTTGAGCCCGGGCACGGTTCTCATCGTCAGCTCCCTGAATATGAGAGTGCTAATTTCAGCCCGAGCCCCCGCTGCCTACCATTGTTTACGTCCAATAGCCACCCATATGATTGTGCGGGTAGTGAGCCTCTACACGAGGAGGTCAGCCATTACAGCCGGCAAAAGTGGACTTGAGTGGGAAGTGGCACTTGTGGCTGTGGGTGGTGTCAGACGAGGAGGAACAGCTTGGAGAGAGAAAGAGAGGTGCGGAGAGAACGAGAGCACAGAGGTTGCTGGGAAAAGATTGGGGCAGGCTCTCCTTTTAATTTACTAATTAACCATGCAAATGAAATCTTAACAGGCTACTCAGAGGCAGTCCTCGAGGGAGGCAGGAAGGCATTAGTGCTTGATTATACTCTGTCCATGCGGAGAGCAAAAAAAGAGAAGCGAAAATATGCTGTTGAACAAAGTGATGGGAAACTTCTTGGCCCACGGCAGTCAAGCAGAACGGTGATGGCATGAAAGGAATGAAACATCTCTGCAGCCATGCACACAGAAACACACTCAGAGACTGTTCTGTATACCATGATTCATCTGTACATCTGTATGCACTGTTTCAATAGACTGGAGGGGGGCATCAGCTCCACAAATCACACACAATTTGAGTGCACATGGTGTAACCAAGCCTTCAATATTGTTCAATTTACCATGGCCACACCTAACTCCTACATGTGCTGATTTCTACTAACCTTTCAGTGTGACAGACAATATTACACATAATAGTCTACCTATCACTCAGCCCATCTACACACTCACAGGTTGAGAAACAGAAAAAAGGCAGGGCTACATTTGTGACAGTTTACCTTGAAGACGTCCTGTGTGTCGTCCATGCAGTAGACCCTGATGTTATACTCCAGCGTGGAGCAGTACGCGTCAGAGAAGAGCACCAGCCTCAGGCGCTTGGCAGCGCCCATGTGAAGAGACTCTCCCACCAGGGCGAGGGTGCCCAGCTGCTCTGAGAAAAGTCGACACGTCTCGGCCTCAAGCTGGCAGTAATAGGGCTCTGACACCAGCTCCTCCCCCATCAGCAGGACGTCCTGGAGGATGCGAGGGGGGAGGGAAAAAAACAAGGTGTGAATGGAAGGTCAGGCATCCAATTTCCTGTATGTAGGAGAGAAGGGTAATGTGTTTGCCTGGGTACCTGATGTCTGTTTGTGTGGGCGTGTGTTTGTAAAGGACTTGTTAGCAAAGCAGTCTGGCGCAGTGGCAAGGCCCAAAAGTCTGTCCCTCCCACAGTGTGACACTGAAGCTAAAGGCCACAGAAGTATCAGGACGACAGTTCAAATGAGGAAAGAAGGAATGCTTTGTTCTTGCTTCAAATTCCCTATTCATTGCAGCCCCTACTGACATAAAGACACACATTCCCTCATATAAAGACACACATCCTATAGAGCACCATCAGTTTACTTAATAATGCATGAACGAGGTACTCAATTGACATGAAAGGAGACTCGAATAGATTCCTGGCAAAAATAGATGGTTCTGGAGAAAGAAAAGACACTGGAGGTGCAGTAAATATCGGGTTATTGGGATTTCCGGAATTTCCTTCAGCCTTTGAGATTTGTTAAGAAAGGTGAAAACAACTTGCCAATGTATCTGCAAAACAACACTGATGCCTGATTGTGAGCCGTATTAAAAAAACGGCAACAGGCAGCGCAAGAATTAATTGGTGCTTTAATTTGCAGAGGAGAGAAAAAAACAGACACTGGATTTTTCTTGCTTTGTTGCAGAGCTGTATCACAAGTGCATCTCTAGTAAAGATGACACACTTGCAAAAATATCCTTTCCCATCACGGTGCGGGATAGTTTTATGAGATAATTCCACTGCTCACCGGGCTAATTTGATGGGGACAAATTGGACCCAAGGTGACAACATTTTCTCTAAAATCCCATCATGCCAGTTGACTGACTCTTCTCATTAGCCAATCAAGCTGAAGAGAGCATTCTGCTTGCCAAATGCCCAGCAAGCCCCTCTAGGATCGATTCAACCAGACACCATCTACATCAATAGAATTAGTATTGACACAATTCATTTACTATGCAACCACAATGGAGTCTCACTTTTTCATCATCTTAATATTTCTTCCAAGTGGAGCAGAGAGTGAGGTGGCTCAATTACACACTGAGCACTCATTCTACAGGCAATTCATTTCTCTCACTCCTTCTGCATGTCCATTTTCACAGTCTCTTTGTGTCTTTCTCTTATGTCCTGAGCTGTATTTCCAGTCTCCCACACTTTCTAATCATTCCTCTACATCTGCATTCCCGGCTGGTCCACTTTGCCTCTCTCTGCTTTTTTTTTTTTTTTTTCCATTTTCCTTCTGTCTGCTCTCTCTCTGTGGTTGTTTCCACTCTCGTCCTCTAGTCCACCTGGCTCTCTTTTCCTTTGGTGGCCACGCAGTCAGGCCGTTGGGCTATATTTGGTCCGGCCGATGATTAAAAGTGCTGGTCTAACCTCTGCCTCAGACAGGCCAATCCATCCCACAGACACCCCACAGCCGCCACACACGGGGAGGCTGAATAATTTATGCACAATATCGAACATGAAAGAAGACCTACTAACACTCCAAAGCCCACCAGCACCCTTTCCAATCTCTCTGGATTGTTGAGATGGGTATACTGCCTCGAACCACATTTGTTTGCGTGGTTGTGTGTGTGTGTGTGGACACCGACGCTCTTCCCAACTCCATCCTATTGGAGTCTGGCAGTTCTGGTTACTTTCAAATTTCATGGATAGAAAAATGGGGAGGGAGCTCTGTAATTGGAAGCAGCGGTCAAAAATGGTCAAGGAGCACTCAGAGGAGTACTTTGAGGATCAGTAATTTGCTTAGAGAATTTCTGTTGTGAGACACAGGTTGCCTAGCAACTCTTGAGCCGGAGAGAGCCAGTGCTACCAGGCTTTTGTTCCAGCCCGACGAGAACACACCTGATGGTCAATATAATTTAAACCCTATGGAGCGGATGAGTGCTGGGCCAGAACTGCCTTCGCTACAGCATCGAGTGTGAGTTTCAAGTCTCTGCTAAGCAACTTTGTGCTTTTTCAAGGAACGTTCTCAGAGAGTTCTGTAACAAATTCACTGGGTGGCAACTTTGTCTTTCTACTGAGGATTTGTGCTGGAGTTATGGTGCTTTCTCACCTCCCAAGCGCCCTCATAGTTCTGCTTCTTGAGGCGGATGGCCCAGTTATCGAGGCATGCGTCAGAGCAGTGGTCCATGCTGAGGATAACTGGCCGGCTCAGGACCACCCCCGGAGGGCCACAACTCACAACGGGGCTGAGCAGGGTCTGGCAGCCGGCCAGGGGTAACCTACACCAGCCAGAGAAGAGAGAGGGAGAGAGAGAGAGGGGAATGAATCGAGATGAATGATGATTTACTCACCAAGTTATTAGTGAGAATTTACTGGTGTCTTGTAACAGGATATGATACTGTGACCTCTGCAAATCATGTAGGAGCTGTAACAGAGAATAATTAAAGCTTGGAATCAGTGGCTAGCTGGACCAAGTTGTGATGAGTAACACTATCACAGCACGCTGCAATGACTGTGTCTTCTGAGACTGAATGCAGCAGGCCAGACAAACAGTGTTTTCCAAACAATTCATTTAACTTAAATCGTGCACATCCTGGTAAAAGGTTATGTTATTTATTTACATCCCTCCTCCACAGTACTGGCACAGACTCTTAAGCCTTTCCTAATGGAACTGTAGAGCATCAAAACAAACAGCCTAGTGGCATCGAGGGAAGACTGCCAGTTAGGCAGTGTTAAAGAGACCCACCTTAAATCTTCCTTCCTCTGAACAGTGAGATAAATCTCATAGATCTTTCCTCTGGGGATGGCCTCGGGAGGAATGAGCAGACTGATTCCTAATGCAAATAACAACAAAGGGAGAGGGGTGGGGTGGGGTAAGGAAAAGGGGGACAGGCTCATTTGTTCTGACTGAACAACGCTTCTGTCATCTCATAAAAGAAAACCGGCCCACTCAACAAAACTGTACGGCAGCAAAAACAAAAAACAAATCTATTCTGAAGGTCAGAGGCAGCCTCCGTCAGGTACAGTAGATGCAAATCTCTGCACCGGCAGGCGAGGCGGCATACGTCCCCACGGTCAACAATTAGCTGAGACAAAAGCGCACGCTGCGTTGCAGTTTAAATGTCCTCCATCTGCGACCAAGTAGATAATTGAGACTATGGAACAGACTACTCCAGGAAAATTGCACTTCCCCAGGAGAGTGTGGGGATGCACCTTGGAGAATAGAGAGCTATTGAGGTAGTTGGGAGTGTTGTGGTATTTGTGTAGCGATTCTCAAGCAAAAAAAAAATCAGCCACTTAGAATCCCATGTAAAATGCAGTACAAACAGTGACTATGTGACACAATCCTAACAGTCTGCGGATTGTGAACGTGGTCTGTTCACCAGAAAAGCATCTGTCTGAATAAGGCAAAGGTGCCTGAACGCTGGCAGCCTTGTCAGAATCTATAAAACATCTGTCTTCTTCTTCTGAGCCTGCTCTGAAACTGTGCTAAATGACAGTATATCTCCTCTGAGTGGATGCCTTTAAAGTGCTGACTTTTTTTTTTTCCCCTCTGTGTCCCAATGAGAAGACGGGTGCCAATGCGTGGTATAGACTACATGGGTTTGAGTTAATCCATGCATAAAATATCTGTAAGAGAGTGGAGGGGAGATGGAGAAGAGAGACAGAGAGAGAGAAAGATGGCAAAAAAAAAAAACACAGGGAGAAAAAAAGACCTTTTCTCCTGGCGCACTGGCACTGTCATCGGCTAATCTGGACAGCCTACAATGAGCCAAGTGAAAACAGTCTTCCAGTATAATTATATAAGCTCTGTACTCAGCTAATGTGAAGAGGGGAAGCAAAATAGGGTACTAATGATGTTGGGCTTTTTATATCTTTTATCAGACTAATCTTTAATGGACTATCTCTATTCCCGTGTCCACGCTCACAGCACGGAAACGACACTTGTGGACAGCAGCTACAAATTCGACCAGCTCTATCATGACCGAGGTCGACTCATAGGACTAATTTATTCAAGGTTTCTTTCCAGGAATCTCTCAGAGTACAAAGTATTTTGTGCACACTTGTGATTCTTTGGTTATTGATAGAACATTTTACTCCATTATGCATTTTAACACCCTACTTTTTTTGGATGATTTATTTTCTGGATAAACGAACCCTTCACATGCAATCCACTTTAATTGCTCAGCTAAAACAAGCCTCTCGTATAATTTTTGGTGCTTCATTGTGCTCCTTATGACTGTTAGAAACTCATTGGTATTACACAGAGAAACACAGCCTGTGCACTACGCTGTGTTGTATGAAGCGCTGAAACACTTTTATGTGTGTTATCACACTACAAACCTATTAGGAAACACACATGCACAAGATTTAAAGGCTGAATGGTCTTTGTCGGTTTCAATGAGCTATTGAGATGTTTATAGGACTCAGCTGTGACTGATAAATTCTCCTTGTTAATGTTCTTTCGGAGGCATCCTGTCATTAAAACAGGTGTTGTAAAGTTTCTGTAAATGTTCTTTTTTATGTAAAGGCAATGATGATGTATGAAATGGGCAATACAAATAAAACCTGATTTGATCCCACCGTATTTTTTACATTTAGTAGCAGGTGCTGCATTGTTTAGATGGAACTTTTGTTTGTTTGTTTGAAGCATGATGAGAAAACAGGAGATCCTACAGAGGATTACTGAAATCTTCCTGTAATGGAAACTACTTTTACTGCTCAACTCTGCTGCGGTAAGACTTTTTACTAATTTCCTTCTCATCTTAGAGTTTCCATAAATCACATTTACAAATGACTGTGGGAAGCAGTAAACTGGTTTGCACCTAGAAAAATTAATTATACATTGTTGCCCTTTGGTTCTCAGCGACTTCTTCTAACTGGACCAAGAGCTGTAAACATAAAGGCTTATGGACATAAAAGGTTATCGGTTGGACAATTCTGGGGACTTCCATCCAGCTTGATTAGCACTCCAATTCATCCTGCACTTTACTTCAACTTAAAGTTTGTGTGTGTATTTATCTATTTAATTTCTATTTAATTTTTTTTTTCATAAAAGGTTGCATAGGAAAAAGAGGACCAAAAAGAGTCTGGTCTGGATAGCTGATGTGTCATTTTAGCAGAATTTTTAAAGCTATACTGCTATTAAATCCATCTGTCAAAAAAAAAGTGATCTCCTAATGTGTAGAAAATGATTGTACAGGCCTTATTCATTCCATTCAGACAATTTTCTAACCACCAGTGTAACATACAGTCATCACGTGACTGTGGGGATTTGTCCTGAGACGGAGTGAAAAGGAGTTAAAGGTCCAGTGTGTAGGATTCAGTAGTATCTAGCAGTGAGGTTGCACATTGCAATCAACTGAATATGCCTCACCTCACCCTCTGGAAGAGGAAATCTTACACTGGTCCTTTAAAACAGAACGGTGTTGAACGTGTGTCCAACACTGAGCATTTTGGCAGCGCTATGTTAAAAAAACACAAACTATTCCCATAATTTTACTGAGGAAAATGCCTCTTTTTTCTGTTTGTCACTATTTGTTTACTTATGATATACGACTATTCTTGCTCCTAATCTATTTTTTCTTTCCTTTTTCTTTCTGGAGCATATTGTCACACATGGTGCAGTAATATGCTGCATAACCGACCATGAAGCACAATGACATCACCAAAACTGTTCAATGAATGAGCTCCCTGTCAGTCCAAGTGACTTTCTGTCTACACCTCTTATTTTAACATGACCTCTTAACATGAACTGTATTAAACCCATTGAAGTGAACAACATGTGTGAAAGCACCTTTTATTAAACCCACTGCATATCAACCTAAAAGAAGAACCCACCTGTGTTGGGGATCGTCAGCCTTCCTCCCAGGAAGTTGAAGGTCCCATAGGAGGTGTTAGCTACATCGCGGGTCAGCGTTTTAAAGTAGCTCTGAGTGGACAGCCTGCTCACAAACTCAGCGGGGTCGGCGTTAAGCTTGCCATTGTGCAATGTGTGTGAGCCGTTGGGAAGCGGGTCCAGCAAAGGCCCGTTGGTCATTGAAAACTTCCCAGTGGCATCGTGGCGAGAGCGCAGGGTGCCTTGGTAACTGGTGGTGGTGGTGGTTAGATCGGGCTGGATGGTGAGCAAATGTGAATTCTCTGTTTAAATAGTAATAATAAAAAAAAGAAAACAGACAAAAGCAAATGTGTGAATCTCCATGAGTGGCAGGCGAGATGGTTCATACATCACAGAGACAGACCTCACACTCTCTAAAGCTGTCGCAACACACACAGAAAACTGAAACAAACAGGAAAAGACACATGGTGCAGAAAACACAAGACTCACACGCACACACTCTTGACAATACACAAACACAAATTCCACCCAAAGCCAGTCTATTCCCCTCCCCTCTCTCTATCTCTGTCTGTCTCTTTAGCAACCACACAATCAATTCCAAACAGAACTCAGATGCAGCTTAGCACCCAGAATGTATAAAGGCTTTTTTCACGGTGAATCACAGGCACTGCAACCCAGTTCCCCATCTCCATCCAACTCAGACAGTTGTATTTCTATTACTCGCTGGTAAACCTCAGAGGCTCCACACACACAGGCAGTAAACAGAGTGGGTACATTTCCTGACAATGAGGTGGTGGCGAAACATAATGTGTCAGGCAGGCAAATAAACAGCTTGTGCACCGCACACACACACTAACACACGACATAATACATCTTGCTTAGACTACAAACCACTGTAAACACATTCACACCACCTCCACGACCACAAACAAACACTGGATCACTGGTACATGTAGATGGGTGCTGCATGGTCACGGTGGGCAGGCGGACAGACCGACGGACGCACAGAGGAGGGTAGAACAAAGAACAGTGTCCTACTGCTGTGGGGGGGAGGCCTGCGTGGCCGCGGTGCCCACACACCTGGCTTGCTGGGCTTGATGCCCATGGGCTGGAAGCCAGTGGTGAGGATGGAGGAGTCTGCCACGTCTGCATCCAGGCCCTCTTTCTTGCGCCGGTAGACCAGGACCACCACGATGAGCAGCAGAGTCAGACACAGAGCCACCGCCACCATGCCCACGTAGAGAGCCACGTCCTCGGCCCCGCTGGCGGCTGCAATGGGAAGACGGCACAACAGAAAAGTGATTAAGAATGACTGAAAAACTTCCCTCAGGCGCTGAATATGTACCAACAATAACAATACCAATGTGTGCTGCTGCGACAGCTTTCATTATCTTTCGTGCGAACCTCACTCGAGGTTCTGTTTAATGGCGTGAAATCAGCTGCACATTCCTTGCTTGCCACCTAATGCTGCTTGACTTTGTCCCTGACTGTTTGATGCAGGGGCAAAATTAGCAAATATAACACAATCATCTTGATTTTTAAGTATTTTCAACAGCCTAAAGCTTCAATGTCGAGCTGGAGACAATCACAGAGGAGAAAGAACCAGTTTCTGCAGCAGATATTCAGTGTTACCTGATTTCAGCACTGGATAAATATATCTTGTGCTAGCATGTTCTTTCTCTCCCCTGTCTTTTTCTCTCTGTCTCCAAGCATACAACACCCTCAAGAGAGACAATGGAAAAATGAAGGATTTGCTTATGAAATTCTAGCACCTCTTACTGAATCTCTCCCTTTCTCTCAAAAACATAAGAGCGCCTTTCTCCCAAAAGTACAGTATGAAGATGACAGCTAAGCCCAGACAAACATCAATGTGTGTGTGCATTTGTGCAGATGTGTTGTGTGTGTGTGTGTGTGTTTTGCAGGAGAATGGGATTTGCTACGGCTGTCTCCTTGGGCTGGGGGAATTTGGTGGCGGAGGTGGAGGATGCTCCTGGGGCCTTTGTGGAGGGCCATTGTCCCGGGGAGCCACGGGGGCGTAGTGCTGTCAACTGAACACAGTCGAGGAGGGGACGCATTGAGCAGCGCAGCTTTGAGGGATGGAGAACAGCGACAAAGGTTAAAGTGCTGCAGGCAGGCGTGCGCTGAGTTGACAACAAAAGGAGGAGGACAGAAGCAGGGAGAGAGGAGCAAACATTCAAGAACGAAAATGAGAATTTAAGGGGGACAAAAAAAAGACAAATCAAGAGACAACGTGTGCCTGTGACTGACAGCATGGGTGATCTGCATTTCAGCAATGAGCAGGAAGTCCTGAGGGTTTGTGTCAAAATCGACCTGATTAACAGCTACCACGTATTTGATAACTATCTCCGGACTGTGGTGGTGTTTTTCCACCCCTGTGTACTTTAACCACTTGACGGGGACTGTGCTCAGCCTTGGAAACACAGATTTGACAAGTTTTAATTGGTGTTAGTAAATCTGCGACATGAGAATGGCACAATTAAATTAGTGGCGCGCTAACAGCTAGCTGGGAAAAAAAGAGAAAAATGGTCAAAAACAGTACTCTTTTCTGTGTCTCATTCTCATCTCTATTCATCTCTTTTCATCCGTTTGTCCTTGCCTTCTCCTTTTGCCTCAAAAAATCCATTTCTTTGGACAAAGCCGCCTGACATGCCCAAGTCTTTAAGAGAAATGCCTGAATCTATTTCATGGGTGATTATCTCACTACAATCTGATACCTTAAGTAGTGGGATTATATGCAGCCAAGCTCTATGGCAGCCTGTTGTAATGGCAGAGATCTCTTGACATGTAATCAATTGTAAATGACTTGCAGAAGATAAACACGAGCATGTGTTGTATTCTTGCCATCACATCGCACGTCTGCACAGAACACACTTAGGGCGTGAAGAGCCTTACAGGATACATACATCCATCCTCCACCTCTCCTCCTGTCCATTTACCTGCCTGTGCCTCTCTCCATCTCTGTCTCTCTCCTCAGGGAAGAACAAAGGTGCTTAACTGTAAGCAGCCCGGCTAAACCTTCCACCTTCCACAATGAGCTCCAAAAAAGGGGGGAGAGACTATGGCTGAACCTCTCATTAAAGTTCCCAAATCCAATTGTCTTGGTGAGTCAAAGGCCAGGCGAGGCAGTGATATTTGGACTTCTAGCACTGCAGTCTACAGAGAGATGCGCAGCCTGACTCAAGACAAAACAACGGCCGTCAGCAAGGAGACAGGCCTACTGGGTTCTGCTGATTGGATAAACATAGCCTCAGATTGGCCGGTTGCTGTTTACTTTCTAAGGGCAAACCAAAGGCACCTGAGCTAAACTCAGATGCAAAGATCCAGTATCTCAGCCACTGCACACACACAATTCTTGCACCCAGACAATAAAGTCAGTCAATCAGACAACTCTCTCTCTCTCTCTCTTCCTCCCTCCCTCTCTTTCCCTCTATTCTGTCTGTAATCTCTGGTGGCTTATCGGAGCATCGCTGAGTGAAGTTTTATCTGACCCACCAGGTGTCACAGCGAAACGATCCCGATGCTCGCTACAACCCTGACCAGCAACTGCTCTCAGCTCCTCTTGGCCCCTGCTCATTGATTTTCATGATGCCAGCCAATAATTGAAAGGACATCCATCACTCTTTAATTGACATAGCTAATCAGGTTTTATAATTGGATGGGCTTTACTTTAGTCCCCCTCTAGCGCGCTCTCTTTCTCTCTCTCCTTCCTTTTCCACACACACTCTCTACCAATTCAGCTCTCCTTCCCTCTCTGCGGCCCGTCACACCATCGTTCATTTCCACTTGATGTAATTGCTGGCGAGGAACTTTTGATTCTCTTTGTGTGTGACCTCTCTTCATGATTGACACCCACCTGCGGATAATCTGTGGATCTGATGAGCTGTTTTCAGAGTTGACCCTGGGCCAATCTCTGTTTGTTCCCCTCTCTGAAGCTTTCAGTTCAGCTCCTCAGACTTGCTCCAGGGCTGGCTGGTTAGGGATCAGTTTCACTTGAGATGGGCCAGTATGGATTTATAATTCATCTACCTCTGAGGCGATGTACCAGGCTCCTGTTGAAGTTCGGACCCTCTCTGCATTGGCAGTCGGCACAATGTCCGCACCCGATAGTCCTCAACTCTCTCTCCTGCATTGATAAATAAAAGCTTCGCAGCCTCCTGTGCCTCCTCCTCAGGCATTTATCAAGAGACCTGAGAATATATTTCATCCCATGGCCAATCCCAGTCACCCGCCCGAAGATGAATAACATTGGAGTTCTTAAGGTCAGGGAAATATGGCTACTAAAACTCTCAAAGTGAACGTGACCATTACTATTCTCCACAATACAGTCGTCCCATCCCTCAGCGGGTCCCGATGAAATATGGCCCAAAATAAATGTTCAGCCATTTTTCACACAGCCCATGACCCCCGCTCTGACAAAACACACCCATGACGACAACATCAGCTGCTCCGCCACCAAATTAGCCCCCATACTGAAAAGCAGGCTAAAAACAGATTAATAGTTTGATGGTCTTCGCACAATCATTTGTGACATCCCCAAAACGGGATGCTGCAGCAAATTAAGTTCATTACCTTCATTACACACATTAAGCCAAATAATTGTTTTTATGTTGTCCTAATTTCCTGTGCCAGAGAATACGAGCAGCGTTATATTTCCCCCACTATCATTTTCGTGCCCTCTAACACCTGTCTGCCATTTTGGCTCTGGCACACTGCCAGCGCATTTATTATTTGGCTGCACAGATTACGTGGCTCCATCTTAGGCTGAACTTGTTTGCTTTATGAAAATGATCCTGCCTGGGTCAGATCTGTTTATTTTAGACACAAAGCACTGATTCTCATATATGCAACGCCCAAAACAATAGCTTCAGCTGACGTGCGCCATTTCTGTCTTAATGAGGGAGATTAGACGTGTCTGTGAGGTCCTCAGACAGAGGACACCTTTTGTGGCAGAGCAACTCCGGCTCACTCTGCAGTTGCATTGTTTGATTACACTGGAGAAGAGAAGGGTGTCTTTTGTTTCAGGGGGAAGTTTTCCATCTCAGCTAATAGCCTGCAGACATGGTTGAAGTATGGGGGTTGCTGACAAGCCAAAACCATCTTGCTATTTTGCTTATTATAATACTTCACACAGCCGTTGTCTATGGAAACACATCTGCTGGGAACAGATTGGGACAGGCATTCTTCAGAGGCCAGCGCTCCGCTCTGCACTGTCAGTGTAAATACTGAGCGACCGTGTGTGTGTGTGTCAGTGTGTGCGTGTGAGAGAGAGAGAGGAACAATGACTGGCATCTTTGTGTATATATCTTGCCTCTCTGGGGAGGAGCTGCTGACCTTTGATGATGGGCTGACTGAGCTCCCTGGTTCACTGCACCAGCCAAACCCAGCTAACGGTTGACACACGCACATGCATGCACACACTAAGACACACATTCACACTAACACATATACATGAAAAAACATTCACGCAGTCGCCCCTGCTCTTCATGCATCTGTCTATCTGATAACGTCAATAAGTGCAAGATACATAATTCAGTTTATTAATTCACTGGCTCATGTCAACCAAATCCCCATTTAAACTCTGTGTTTACCATGCGGATCAGCCAAAGAGCGCACTATTTATAACATTTTCTCTATGAGACGCCACCCTGAGACTCATCATTTCTGGATGGGATGCTGCAATATCTTTCTGTCTTTGATATCTGTAGGGAGCGACAGAGCTCTCCCTTCGTGTCCATCTGGTCAGCGGCGGACCCTGCGGTGCCACTTTCCACTCAGCTGCTGGCTCGGGCTGTACGAGCTTCGCGGTCTCTAATCCTGACAGTATGCACATGGTCTATTAATGACATGCAGGGAGTGGCAACTGTAGGGGGAATTAAATTAATGTTGGTATTGCATTTGTTAATAAAATATCGGGGCACCACCTTCCTCAGCTAAGAAGGACTGTATGGAGACTGACTCCTGTAACGCTGATGTTATGATAACGAATGAACCAACAGTAAACCAGTCTGATAATCTGAAGGGTAAATTCCGGATATAGGGATCGTTATTACTCAGCTCAGAAGGACATCGTCTGACCACGGCTTAAATAAAAAAAGAACTTATTTATTAAACACAAATGAATAATGAATAATGTATCATGAATAGTACGACAGAGAATATAGGTGATCTGAAACAACACAAGCAGAGAGAAACTTATGGCAAACAATGGCAGAATGAGTTTGGCAATAGTGAGAAGTAGTTAAAGGGAAAACTGGGGACGCAAATGTAGAGTTAATTTACTGAACAAATGGTTAAGAGAATTTAGGCAAATTTACAGTATCATAACCTCACGGACCAACTCTTATTCAAACCCGCTTAACATGCCTACTTGGCCAGCGACGCTCCTGTTTGATGTCTGCTCCGAACTGACACGAAGACTCCAAGCTGTGTCCGTGGCTCTGATCTGCGCGGCAGTCTGCTGGACGAATCGAGCAAACCACGGTGGCGAGCCGATGTTTCAGGGGCTGGAACTCTCCGGTGTCGGTTACAGATGAGGAGCGGCTTCTGATGGTTGTCTAGCCCGAACCAGCGGGTTAGCAGATGGCTGCAGGTTTTAGTAATAAGTGGTGACCGTGAAACAGGACTTTAGATTACTAACAATAAGATTAAATGTCTCTTCGATGGCCGATCGAAAAGGGTCTCCAAAATTATTATTACGTGAGTAGAATTTTACACAAGAACAAAACAAATCAAATCACGTGGCTTAATGTGGTGAGCAAAAATTTAAGTTTCACGAAGAGAAAACAAAAGAAAATACGTCTTCTTAAGAATAAACTCAGGCTACTCAGCGTGACTATGAGCAGCAACAAAAAGAAGAGAAGACGAACGCAAAAACAGGACCGAACGAAGGCTAAAAAAAACTAGAATAGAAACTTAGACTGAAAAGGAAAAATTAAGACTAAGACAAGACAAGACAGACAAACGCAAGACACGACTGACTAACTAACTACTGGACTGACTGTCCGCTGCATGCGGCAGATGTTTTTCCTCGCTCCAAGGCGTGTCTAATTACCGATAGGCTGTCGCGCATGTGGGATGGTTCGTAGGCGCGCGACGTCATTTCATCTTGTAAGGCGAGGATTAATTAACGGTTCGTACGAGGGGCTCATCTACTTCTCACTATGGTCAGTCACATATATTTTGAATGGACAATTTTCAACGGCATTCCAACATTGTTCACAACATGCGTTAGGCAATTCTTATGGGTGGCTGACAACGTTAAATGATAACTCATAACAGAATCATGATAAATTTCTAATACTCATCTTAATATATATGATGACTCAAGGTATAACTAACACAAAATAAAGAAATAAAGAAGGGAAGACTATATTTGCCCAAAATGATTATCACTATAACGGTTACTTATTAATAAATGTATCACGTCAAGCGTATTCAACCTAACCGTTACGAACCTCGAGATGGCAGTATGGTTCCATGATAAAAACTCAAACAAACTTGGAAGAAAAGCTAAATCACAGCTTTGTCATTCTACAAGCTACAAACACAGAAAAAGCATTGATATCACACAGATTACGGGCTTGACACTGTAAGAAAATCTAAAGTGAGATCAAACATAGAGAATTGGTTATCCTGGTATACTGGAGAACAAGACACACAGATCTACAAAACAGTTTGTTTCAGGAATGTCTAATTTATAACCCATCAGCATTATTTTGTTTGTGGATTCCTCTGAGGTCTGGCATTGGTTCACCTAGACAGCTTTATTGTCCTATCTCCTATGGGGCTATCAAGAAGGAATTAGCACGTCCATGGGAAACATGGAGCAAAAAGGTAACCTTTGATGTTGAGGTGTCTGTGTCTCTTGCTCCCCCGAAAGAGTGTGGAGGAGATGTCTCTGAGCCAGACATCTTGTCTCTGTTCAGCTTAGCACTGTCCCTGTAACAGTTCAAATGGTCAACAGCTCTTGAAATTTGGGGTGTTTTACAACTCCGTTTCTCCTGAAGGGATGCAGAGAGGGTAAGGAAGGGTCAGTTAGAGGCCAGTTCTGCTACACAACACAATACTGGCTACTTTAAACACACACACACAAAAAAGATGAGCATGAAATATGCAGCTATATGAAACAAATGCATGTTGAAAACAGACACGGCACATGTGCACACCTGCCATGTGCTGTTTCCTGGCTGAGCTGACCCGTGACACGTTATCTGGCAGGTTGTCTTTTAATCAGAAGAGAGATGGTTTAATTCTCAGCTCTATTAATAGGTCAGACAGCATCAAAGCACCGGCACAGGTGAAAAGATTGGATATAATATCCTCTCGGTGAGCATCACACCACTGTTTATTAGCAGCGATCGCCTGAAAAGGTCACGAGCGGGAAACGGTCTGCAGAGTCAGTACAAGTGTCTTACGGGATGGACACGTTTCTTTTATGAACCTCCTCTAAAATACACTCAACATCTATCACAGGAAGCTGATGCCATGAAGGAGGCATAAAATGTTTATTTGATCTGATAAAAAGAGGAGAAGGACACGCGTCTGTTACCGAAGTGGAAACTGTATTCAAAAACAAAAAGCCTTTCCCTCCCCACCCTCTCTACCTGTCTTGGTGCACTAATCGATGCTAATCCCGTACACCTGTTCTCCATGTATTGTTTGCAATCAACTTGTTGTCGTATTTGATGAAGGGCTTGGCCTTGAGAGTGCTACGCTTCTGTTTTTTTCTATTATTCAGAGCAGTAATGTATTTTTAAGCTACAGCTCTGAAAAGTTGTTTTGAACATATTTATTAAATTTAAAATGTCCATTTGCCACCCATCAGCTCAGTTATAAAAGGCAAATATATCACTAAACTGCACTCTGCTGATCCTGTTGCAGAAAAATGTTTAAAAATACCTCGTGCTACTTCTTTTCTATTGTTCCACTGAGCTGAACAGCTGAGAGTATGGTTTGCGGTATGTGGGCGGTAGTGCACTCACTCTGTGGGCACTGCTCGCTGGTGCAGTTGAGAGACTGGAGGTCAAGCCCCTGGCAGTCTTTGCCCCCAGTGCCAGGTGAGGGCTGGGTACACTCCCTGCTCCTCCACATCGAACAGTCTGCACCACACGCCGACCACTTGCTCCACTCGCTCCAGCCTCCGTCCACTGCAGACAGACGTGATAAAAAAAACAGGTGAGCACAAAAACACACACATTGCTGCAGAAACTCAAGACGATTCACTTCAAACACTTACATTTTAGTTCACAGGAAAACTATTGATTGGAGAACATGCCGAACAGTTTCAATAAAACAAGCTACAACTTTTTTTTTCTTACAAACTGTGTGAAATGTTAAGACTCTACACAGGGAAGTTCACATGCAACAGCGGTGTAAAGGCAGTGGTGTATTTGCGTGTGAGATGAGAACAACTGGTAGAATACTCTGTTGCCATCCTGTGCAAATCCACTTGCTCTAAAATGGAAACCTGGCAGGGAAAGCATTATAAAGACATGCAAATCCACTTGCACACACTCAAATCCAGCAGATGCACAGGGAAACCAAAGCGTGTAAAACTGCTGAGGAGAGCCATATTGTCTCTATTCTGCTTTCTTTGTTTATTTCCAACATGGAAATCAGATGCAACTAAGCTAAGCCCCAATGGGACGAGGGTGCTGTGGAAGGTGCTGTGGCCTGGTAGACCCAGCTGTCAACAAACTAAATCTGTACAGGGAGAAAGACTTAACCTCTGGGAAATTGGCCCTCTAGTCCAATATCAAACATACATGTACACGCAAATACCTCGAGTTAAAAACTTGCCTAAGATGTGAACATTTGTGAGAGGAAGCAAATTTGCCTCGGTGTGATTTCTTTGTCAAAACAAGCTGTTACTATAGCAACATGAGGATTACCTGCTGTGTATCTGAATGCGAGACACAGGTGGTATTACTCTGAACATTACTGTACATTACACCTGCAGCCTGTTTCTATCTACCAGAACTTCAAACACACCCTTCCATCAGCGAGCACAATGAAACAAATTGAAATGGGCTGGTAATAGTTCTGAGAGGGCCCTGCTGTAAGAAATATCAGTGGCTTTACCACACGCAGAGAGGGAGGCCATTTTGCAATGGTTGGGGGTAATTTGGCATTGTGGCCAGGGTGGGGCGGCAGCTGGGAGTGATATTGACAGCGACACGGAGCCAGGCCTGGGGAAGGTTACCATAGGGCTAATGGGGAAAAGAGCAGTAATGAGCTCTCACGGGAGAAAAACGCCACCATCTCGCTCTTTCTCTCTCCCAAATGTAAGGGCAAAGGGGACCAGACAAGAATCACCAGAGCTGCACACACACACACAGAGCACAAGCACACCTCCATGACAGTAGTAACCCTCCTCCTGACTGACCTAAGGGCAAGGAAACCTTAGTGCTCATTAATCCTAGCAATAAAGAGTGCAGGGGGCATGACCCACTGCAGGTCAGCGGCTTTGGTTAATAAAACATAAGTAAGATGTTACTCAGGGTGGGATACCTATCACGTAATAACTTTACCAAGCAATTATGTTATTTGGTTTTTGACTGAGCCCCCAGTTGGAAAAGGAGCTAAAAGGCACTGTAAGCGTATCAGGCCAGAGGCACAGGTGTGTGAATTGGACCTTGCTCTCACATAAAACTGCATGTTTGTCTGTGTGAGTCCTTGAATGATTGCGAGAGAATGTGAGAGGTTTTGGGTTTGTTTGTGTGTGTATGTGAGTGTGTGTGTGTGTGTGTGTGTGCATGCGTGTGGTGGGATGCTGACACAGCTCGGGACTCTTTGCAGTCAGATCCATTTGGCAGAGAGAGCAGAACCAATCAGATAATTGTCCTTGTTTGGCATTGAGTGGACCCATCCGTGGGCCAGTGGGCTGATTATCCAGGCTGGGAATGAGAATGATTGAATAGCGAATTACATCCTAATGAATATATTATGTCGCCCCTCAGTTTATCCACACCACTGTGAAATAAAGAGATGAGATCAACATCTGCCCTGATGAGGTGATGAAATTCTGCTTCCCTTCTCCACCACAAAGCAAGACTAATGGCCATGCAAATAGCGTTTTCAAACAAGGAGATTGGAGTGGAAAACATGGTGCTGCTCGCGAGAATGTGGATGAGACACCAGCACTGTGACCTGAGACTGAGCAAAACCAAAGAAAGACGGAGATGCATAATACCTCTTGATGGCCTGTCTGACTCTGAGCACATGTTGCAAATATTTCAAAGCAGAGGAGGTGCTTCCACAGGAGCAGACACCAAAGAAATGTTTGGACAACATAACAGGAAGTGGAAAGATAGTAAGCGGTTACAAAGAATGCAGTGAAGCAAGAAAATCGCCATTTTCCCTGATTCTCCCTTTTCACATTCAAGGCTGAAATCAGAACCAAACCTCATCTTTTTATTTTTTCAGAATCCACATAAGGAAATTGTTATCCACAGGCTCAGTTTTCCTTACCAAATCCCCAGAAAGAGATTGTTAGCACGACTGCAAAAGGCACCACAGCTGATTTTCAATCATGCAGCACCACAGGTTGTAGGTCAGGCAGGTCTCAGAGGACGGACAGTAATACAATAGCCCAGTGGCAAGCCCCCATTTGGACATGTTGTCAAGGGGAGAGGCAAAAGGAACCTGACCATTCTCTACAGGTCGGTAGGAGGGCCTGTTTGAGGCTTTGCTGTTGAAAATGACAATGGCTGCTGACGAACAATGTCCGAGATCATCGGACACCTATGGTTTCTGTGTCCTTGAGGGGAACACGAGGAGGTAGACAAGTGCCACTGAGACCAGCGGGCTGCCCCTCTGCTCCCAGTGTCCTGTCGACACATGTGTGCCTGGTAACTGTCCCAAAACCCAGTGTTCAAAGACAGCGGGAAAAAAAAGGCTGCAGAAAAGCACAGACCCATGGCAGGGGGTTGATGGCTTGGCCACAGATGCGGATGATGCAACACACATTAATAATGTGTATTCTGACACATTTTTTGACATAGCTGAAAACCAGATTTTTTGCTGTGGGTGTGATACAGCATGTGACTGATAACAGAACAAAGCCGAGTCTACTCCCTTATGTTAACTAAACCATTAGAACAAACCAAAATGAGACAGACTGACATATGAAGCGGGTGAGCCAAAACAAATGGCACAGAATGATTAAAAGCAGAG
This sequence comes from Chaetodon trifasciatus, assembly GCA_037975065.1. Classification (NCBI taxonomy): domain Eukaryota; kingdom Metazoa; phylum Chordata; class Actinopteri; order Chaetodontiformes; family Chaetodontidae; genus Chaetodon; species Chaetodon trifasciatus. The sequence goes on along the minus strand of JBBMOE010000010.1, from coordinate 3,346,863 downwards.
CTGATGCGAGGCTGTCACCAGATGGCCATCGTCTTCTCGCAGTCAACTAATGTGTTTTTCTGTCACATTTATTAGCCATAGTCTTATTTATTCCTTGGATAAAATATGGAGTCTCCTGAACAATCTCTGATAATATCCAGAGACGCACAAATGCTCACTTCCGAAGCAGAATTAGACACTCGCCCGCAGTGCAGACAGCAGACACATGGGTGCTAACTTGCATGCGTACAGCACGTACATGCGCAAACACACACTTACAAGTACGCGTGCACAAATACACCAGCCCCGAGTCTGTTTATCTTCCATCTAGTAGAATTCTCATGACTCCTCTGGCAAGCCTGAGGGATCAGTACAATATTTAAATAATTCACACGAGTTAGAAATCTCTTCAGGTTGTTTGCTGTTCTTTAACACATCAGCAACAGCTCTGTTCATTTCTGTGGGGACTAACTATTTGCTGTTGGCTCAGGTTGTGCATCTTTGTTGGAAATGTTGGCGTGAGCTGACATTTTGCCACGACTGTTGGCTTGGACCACAAGTCAGCGCAGGGGTAGAGTCAATGAGAGGGTGAGGGATGGACTGCAGATTTATGTGGGATTCATCGGCAGGATACGATGAGATGGAGACAAAGGAAAAACGGGGAAGGCAGAGAGAGGAAAGCGAAACGGAGATAAGCTCTTGCATAGTTTGGCTACTGGCCGTCTCAAGTGTTGATCTGCTCTGCTCTGCTCTGAGCCTCAGGCTTTAGCCTCAGCCTCCTCCTCCACAGCTCCCTGTGTCTCTCCCAGCATGGAGCCCATCTGATCTGCCACACAGGCCTCCGCCAACTCTCATTAAACACTTTGGAGACTTGGACAAAAATACAGATGAGCCTCTCTAGCTTCACAGTTTCCAGAGGAGAGGTGGGAGCTCACATTTAGGTACAAGAGTCACTGTGAACAGACATGTGGAGGGTCAGTCTGTGGAAGCCCGCATGAAGAACATGTATGAAAATATGCCTCTGTGGTTGGAGCTCAGCACCACACCAGAGCAATCAGACTACTTTTGAAATATGGAACGACACATGGCCATCAGTATTTCAAAAAGAAATACATGTATACTTAGCTGTGCAGTGCAGAGACAAATTATAGCCTTTGCATGTCACTGGCTACAAATTCAAATTGATTTGTTTCCAGCGAATATTCACTCAGCTGACAGCATCTCTTTCTCCCCAGAGGAGGAGTACAGCAAATCTGTGAGGCCATCAATGTGTTTTAGACAAAACAGACACAGACTGCAACGACAAATTACAAAGAATACGCAGCTAAAACACCCAAATATATTTTTCTGTAACCCATTTCAAAGACGTAATGCTGTGAGATAAATGCACAAGAGAACTAATAATCAACAAAGAATCTCAGTCTGGATAATAAATTAATTCTTGAAACAAGACCGGCATTAAAATCATTCAATTTTTAAAACACAGCTCAAAAACAAAAGGCGCCGTAGAGCAGAAAAGCCTCTCAAGGCTGACTTAAAAAAATAAAGAGGACTATGTCTGAATCCAAATGTCAGCCATGTCTAAATAAATAACATGATGTCTATCTGCAGCATTACAGCTCCCCATGTAATTCACTCTTCAAGTCTCTTTCTTCAGAAATAAGCTGAAATCACCTTCTACTGTGCATCTAGTGGATTAGACTTGCAAAGGCTATAAGCACAGTGATAATTAAAGTTGTTATCCAGTATGTGAGGATGCTCTCTGCCAGGCTGGCCTCATCTGCTCCCCCTTGCTGAACGTGACTCTTAAATGAGAGCTCCTATTCATTTATTCCGGCTGATGATTCATACATGTGTTAATCATGTGTTTGATGAATCAAGGTAAGGATTGGGCTGCATTTGGGGGCCGTCTTCCCTGGGCTGTGTGGGTGTGTGTGTGTGTGTGTGGGTGACAAATGATGGGAGCAGTCAGTTCATCTTGGGGGACTTCAGAGGCATGTCTGTGAGTACACAACAGAGCTGCTGCCACTTGTGATTGGAAACAACAGCCCATCATCCACAAGCTCTGGCGTGGTGAACTTCGGCCTTGAGGGGGACCCTCTCTGGGGTCCAACAGCTGGGGCTGTCTGTGCCGCCGGTGTTATGTCTGAGACAGGTAACGAGTGAAAAGAGGAGGCAGAGACTGCTCTCTGTTGCTAAACAACAGGACCGATCGAGGTGTGAGCGGGGTCACATCGCTGTAGCGTCGCTCATCAAGAGAGAAAAAAAGAAGTTCTTTCTCTTCCAATGTCTGTGTTCACGGGGCTCAATGCAATTTCTGCCACAGCACCCCAAGAGCTGAAATTACACACTTTCAAGTTGTGGGGCTAGAGGAATAGAGAGGAGGGCGGGGTTTGCTTTAACAATAGCAGCTTGGACTGACATTAATCTCTTTAAGCTCATGGAGGTCAGTATCCTGCTTTGCTATGGGGGAATGTCAAGCATCCCTGGACACCTCTTCTAATTCCATTACTGGTTGCACCGGCGCTAATAATTCCAAATCCACCCAGATAGAGTCCTGATGGAGTGTCATGCATTCCTCCTTTGTCTGCCTCCTCCTGCTGTATTCCAGCGGGCCATGTTACTTACACTCACGCTTGACATCTAGTGATGTCTTTACATGGGAGATGTGTAACACAACACCCCGATTCAGGAAGATAACCTCTGTTTTAGGCAGGGAGAAGCTGCCACTGCCAGAGGTGTTGGATTTCCCTCTCTGCTATTTACCGAGCGTGGGAGATTTCACCTGCGGTCAGCATGGCTGCAGGGTCCCGGCTATATGTCCACAGACTGATCTGCTGGCAGCCAAACAGCCAGCTCTAGTAGACACTCGGGCTTTCTCTACCACTCCTTCCTCCTCTCTCTCTATCTCTCTTCCACTCTGGGCTTTGTTCCTGCTTCCCTCACACTGTATCTGATTCCATCTATCTCTATTCCTGCTTTCACCTTACACCTTCTTTTTCCCCATCCTGCTCTCTCTCCCTCTCCCTCGCTATCTTTCCCTCTGTCAGGGGGCTAATGTGGGACTGCAAATGAAGCAGCTTGACTTCCATCTCAGGCTAAAAGGGATCGATATGTGTTGCTCAGTATCAGGCAGGACACTCTCTGCCTCTCCGACTCTCCCTCACAAGGGAGAACGGGGCAGGCAAATGAAACGCCCTCAACTCCTCACACGTAAACATGGCACACGGGCCGCTATAATTCAGCTTTTTATTGCCCATATTTACTGCATAGCTTGAGCAGCAAACAATAACAAATGTACTAGCTGGTCTGACACAATGCCATGGCTGGGACCATGTCTCTTAAAGCAGACAGGCCTCTGAAATAAAAGCAGGGTCTGCACACAGCGCAGAAGATAAAGAGATATGTGAACAAAAAGTGATAAAAATACATCACTTCCAGGATGAGGCCTTACTGTGAAGACTAATAGGCTCTGACATTGCTGTATAAGCGCTCTAATTGCAGGAAAACAACAGAAGCACTGACATCTAAGAAAAGACCTGCCAAAATAAAGATGAAGTGATGACTTCTAGATGCAAAGAAATGCAAAAAGGAAGCCACAGGAAGCCAAGCGCCACAGGACAAACAGGGTTGCCTGGGAGTTACCTGGACAGGTGGCCACGCAGGCACTTTTCTGGACGTTCTGCCCCTCACAGGATGTGCCTCCATTCAGTGGCGTGGGGTTGGTGCAGCTCCGACTCCTCTTCTGCCAGCCACGCCCACACACGGCACTGCAGGACGACCAGGTGGTCCACGTGGACCAGCCGCCGTTGACTGTCAGACCAGCGCCGGTGGGGATGGAGGGGTGAGGGACGGGGAGGGGTGAGGGACGGGGAGGGAGGGAGGGAAGGAAGGAGGGATGGATGAAGGGACAGAGCAGCCAGGATTACCCGACATGCACTATGGACAAGAGGTGTGTTGCGCTAGAATAATCGTGACTGCTGTGACACTCTTTGGTTTGGCACTGCAAGGTGAACTAATGGAAGAGCAAGAGCAAAGGGGGCCGCTTCCTGTGTCCGAGTCGGAAATACAGTCAACTGCAGTGAAAACAAAATGGCTTCAACAGGGAGCAGAAAATAACATGACAGCTTGCCTTCTTTGACCTTATCTCTGAGGAAGACACAGCTGCTGCAAAGTAACTAGCGGACATTTTAAATTTGCTTCCAAATTTCACTGAGGCATTGCAAGATATTATACAAAGCATTCACAGTACACACACAAAGTAATCACTGTAAAGAAATGCCATTGAAAGCTAAATACTCATGGTCATAAATGCGTAAAAAAACACCACCTACTCCTTAGAAATGCCAACACACTACTGACAAATAAATACATCGTGTCTGTTCCAGTAATTCAGTTCATGTCCTTCGCACGACCATCACTGATTTCACACCATTTCATGTCATTGTTCAAACTCAAATATTCCTTGAACTGTAGAGAACAACTCTGTATTTATTTCCTCTTTTGTGTTTGAAACTGAAAGGTCAGGCAGTTCAGAAACTCGCATTGGTGCGTTGAATGTCTATTATTGCAGCCACTTGGTGCACCGCGTTCTGAACCGTCTATTGGCACGTAATTGCTGCAATATCGCTCGATCACGGCAGGTGATTACATCAAATCATGCTGGTTTAATTCTAATCAGCTCCTTCCTGTATTGCCTGTGTTTGCCTCAGCTTACAAGATACAGAGATTCCTGATTTATTGACTTGAACAGCACTGTCGTTCCTTCTCTGTACATACTCCCTGCCTAATTTCCCCCTAACTCTCTCCTGTGCTTGTCGTGGCTGAATCATTTCCTTGCCCTCTCTATGCGATTGATTGCCCGCCACGGCGAGGTAAATTGCCAGGCAACTCTGCCCCTGATTACCTCTTAGCACAGAGTGCAGTCACACCAGCCAGGCCTTGTTAAAATGCATCTCTGGCCCCCTGTTGAACCTGCTTTGAAAAGTAGCGGTTATTATGACTTGCTACAGCTAGCTAGGTCAGCTAGCATGGTGCACTGCGATGCTCTCAGGTAGCTGAGTTTGTCTTTTCTGCTGTAGATCAACATAAGTGAGGAGCAGTAACAGGTCTATTTCTCTGAACAAAAGGACTTCTATCATGATTTAATTGCAATTAACGTGGCAGTGGTAATACATCTGTCAAGCACACGGAGTGATGGAAAGACACAGAATTGCACATGCAAGCGCCCCGGCAATTTGTTCACAATTTGTCGCGTCTAAGAGCGAACACTATTATTTGACAACACAAGAAAGGCGAACAATGAGAGTGCGAATGATCTTGCCTCCTCGTTTCAAGTCTTTCAACAACAAGAGAATCAATTATAATCAACAGTACAAATAATTGTGTTTTTATTATTATTTTTTGTTATGCTGGAGGCTTGGAGGAGTGTATGATAATGTGCGTTCTGGCTGCATGCTCCAAACGAACACGTTTTGTTTGAAACCGCTCACCGTGAAAGTGCACATGCCTCAATTATCAGCCACGTTTACAGATAGAGCACTGTTTAAAAGTCTGAACCTCCTTCAGGGTCTGCAGTTTATTGAATTACAAAATCAGCCAAACAGGAAATGAAGTATTTTGTCAAAGATCATAAATGTGAGGATCTCTGTTCCTGTCCATTTCATTTGTGTTCTTAAAGACTGACTTGATAAATTACATTTAGAAACAGTACACAAGTCATACGTGGAGGTGTTTTCTCCCTCTAGTTCACCTGTTTAATCTATAAACATGTATTTGTGGCTAAGGTAAAAGAACCCTTTCTCCTTGATGCGTAAAGGCTCTAAAGTCATCCATAAGTGACCCTCGTGTTCCTCACTATGCTCATGTTTCTGAAGCTGAATTTATCCTACACCCTAAAATCCATTGAGATTCCACTGAGAGCTTTTGTCAGCTGAAAAGGCAGCATAACTGCAATCTTAGGTGGACATTAATATTCAAGTAGCTACAAGCTGAAAATGAGAACTGCATAAGATATTACATTTTCAAATAATTGACACCCTGATTTCGCAAGGGACCTGCTCACTTACAGCGCTTTTCATGTATTTCAAATTCATTAACTTCATAGAAATAACCAGATTCTCCTTTTAAATCTAGTCTAATGAGAATAATGTATAGAAACACGAAAACCTTTAGTTCATCTTTAAATCATTTTTTTAGCAGAACAAATGATGAAAAAACTGAAGAGGCATGCATACTTCTATATGGTGCTGTGTTCCTGCAGCATATGGTGTGAGGTTCTCTACTGTCATGTTAGATAATATACAATAACTCCTCTGACTTTACCGCACACACAGTATCATCTGGCAGGCTCAACAAAAACAGACCCTGTGTCAGACATTGTGCCAGATTATACATTTCTTGTATGCATAAACTTGCTTTCATGATGCATTCCCGCATGATTTCCATTTCCTGCTTGCAAGTATATGTGTCATGTAGCTGAGAATGAAGTCGGGCTGTAACGTATGCAAAACCTTAGCCGTGCCAGTACCCAAGGAATGCTCTGTGATAGAAAATAGGCTGTTTCTCCGCATTTTAATAAAGATCAGTCTGCTTATCAAGCCAAGTCATTATTTACAGTTTGCTGTTAATTCATTTTTCGTCTCATATTGAATCCACTACAGAGAAGGAGGGGGATTGCAGCCCAGAGATCGGAGACTGCCAGCTTTGGCTGAATGGCTGCCAGTAACATTTTAAGTTGTTCTAATTAATGTGCAGATACACTACTTAGTTATTTATGATAGAAGATATGATGAAAAATAGAGCTGACTTGTGCAAGTTGTCAGCGTCTGTCTCATATGCGTAACACTGCATCTTGTTATCACTAAAACTACAGTGTATTACTCTGTAATATTACAACCGCCTGATAGGAGAAGTACCCCAAGGTTCCTTCCATGCAAGAGAACATGCAGAGGTTAATGTGGAAATGTGGGATAACAGAAGTAACATGCAAGCAAAACATGATTCACTTGAACTGCTTTTATGTTCGTATATTTGGAAGCTGGGGACCATTGAGCAAAGACCTCTCATCAGCCCCCGAGTATACAGCTTTGACACCTGTTGAAAGAAGTCATCACCTACCATAGACCAGGACCGTGGCGGAGGTGCTTTTGCGGCGAGCGACGATGTTTTTGGCCACACACGTGTAGTTGCCCGTGTCCGCCAGCCGGGCTTTTTTGATGACGAGATTATGGTCAGCCGTGATGAAAAAATTGGGGTCACTCGCCGGGTTGACAACATCCTCGTTTCTCTGCCACTCCACCTGAAAATATGTTTCAGCGGTCAAAATTCACTGCAGCTGAAGAGAAAGCGTCCCCCCACCGCTTCCCAGGCAGCTCTACAGTAATCACGCATGCTGTGGATTACAGATTTTTACATGGACAGGAAAAGCAGTCAGGCGCTTCTGTTTCTGAAGCATCAAACAGACAAAAAGAACAAATGTAGCTTGCCATGACACTGGTACTGAAATTGAATTAATTCATCTATATGCCCTTCTGATTCTTCTCATTTTGTGTGTGTGTGGGGGGGTGCAGCTTCTATTTTGTGGCTGCTGAAGCTGTTGGTGGTCTGTGAGTGAAACCCATCGTGATTTGTGTAGTTTCTGTGCCCTCTTGCAGAAGCCAAAACTGATGTTATTCCATTTTTGGTGTACTCTGAGATTGGCTTGTTTGTTTTCTTGCTCTCACTTGACCCTTGTGCCGTCTCCAGAGTAGCTACGGTACGGCAGCATTGTTGTCGGTATTACTGCCAGTTGCGATTCCGCATATAATTGGGCTTTCTTCCTCTTGTATGCTAGCCCTGTTTTCTCCCATGGTGACTTCTGCTCTGATGTTCTTTTCTGTTGAACTGCAGTTGGCACCTTCCTTCCTATTTCTCTGCAAACGGTCCCTACACTGTTGAGCTGTGATTGGCTGGTCTGCCGCTCCTGGTCTCTGGGCTGTCTGAGTGGCTGGCCTAACCTCCTCTTGTGTTGTTATTAGAGCAGTTAGTGCCTATCTGGGACCGGGAGGATGCTGCAGACGAGGTGAAACAGCTGGCCCCAGTCTGGTCCTTTAAACACAGACACACACCACTGAGAGACATGAAGGGAGGGCGAGAGAGAGCTGTGCAGAACAAGAGCGTATGAGAGACACAGTACATGGCGAGATGGCAGAGAGATAGAGAATGAGACAGGGAGAGAGTGAGGCAAATAGACCCATTAATTATGGATAGGCCTTTAGAGATGCCAAACGGGGAGTGAAGCCTCCAAGCCTATCCTGAGTGATGTGACGAGACGATGTGATATACGGCTTCTCAGAGATGTAAAAGAGATAATAAATCAATAATGGGGAATAATTAGAGGTGTAATTTATCCGTACAGGGTTGTCTGTTCCCTGGTGAAGCAGGCAGAGATGTCGGGGGGGCTCATCCTGAGCCACTTTTTGCTCTTTGTCCTCCTGGAGAGGAAAGGGTAAATGGATGCTCGATGTATGCCTATAAATATCTTCTGTATCCGTGTCTCACCTCGGCCTGTGGCACTCCCTCGGGGGGATGGCAGCGCAGTAACACCTCCTGGTCCAATGCCACCTCTTTACCCTGCGGCTCCTCCTCAAAGTTCTTTCTCAGGTCTGAGGGGGGAAAAAAGACGAGGGGAAGCACAGCCAATTAGGATATTTGTAAGAGCTTGTGAGGTTTCAATGAAATACTTTGAGCCAGAAAACTTGGCCTGATGAGGTTTTCTAAATTTTCCACTCTTGAAATGTCCACCCATGTCGCACTCAAGTTGGCCCTGAAGCCACATGAGGATCGGTGGCACCAACCACGTTGCTTATTACAGGCTGCCTGGCTGGTTCAGAGATGCTTGTCTACTGCCAGAGGGGCCCGGCATCAAGCAAAAGCAATTGCATTACCCCTCACCACCCCCCCCCCCCCACACACACTCTCCTCTCTCCAGCATCCGCCAGCCTCCAGCTTCCATCTGTATGAGGGCTTGGAGCAGCCACACGAAAACATAGCCCTGAGGCGCCTGGACAAGAGCTCCAGCAAGCCTGGCTGACTGCATGGGGCTTCACATTACATCTCATTGAATACTCTCACTGTTGTACCAAGTCCTGTTATATGTTTGTCCATAAAACCAGGCTGTGAATTACACACAGGTAAAGGGCTGTTTGTGTTTGATGAGATAGAGAGGCCGCTGATCGCTGGTGAGTTGGTGCAAATTCGATGTATTCACCCCAGGCTTGGACTCAGAGTGAAGCGATGTCTTATTGCGTTGCGAGGGCTTGAGGGTGCGGCTGTGAGCCGCCGGTAAATTCCTTTAAACAGATGTTGAGCCTGTCCTGACCAATCATATCGGGAGAAACGTTGAGACAAGCAGAAAGTTTAATGACATTCAATTTAATTAAAGGCGATGCAATGGGACTGGAGGTGACCCAAGATATAACAGTCCTGGAAGGCTTAAATGTATGCACGTGCATGTGAATATTGTCATGTGCGAATGTCCAGTGTGTACACACACAGACACACGTTCTTATGGAAGTATATGTGTGTGTGTGTGTCCTTATCTTACATCTAACTGACTGTGTTGAGCTTTCAAACAAGGCTGGATGATGAATGTGTGTTTTCAAAACGTCTGGTGGTTTGGAGACAGCGCTGTGTTGGGCTCTGTCTGGTATAATGCATATTTATGTGGGAATTAATAGGCAGAATGCTTCAAAATACTCGAATGGAAAATGGCGTCTTCTAATAAAGCTTTTCAGGCTGCAGCGAGGGATGTGTCTGTGTTCCCCAGACAGATTTATGATTGCTGCGCAGCAATAAATTTCAAATCTGTTTTTATTCCAGTTACTTTCACAGGGATCATTGCTGATATACTGTATCCAGTGAAAAATATGCTCATGAATACTCAAATTTAGTGTTCCACTTTTTTTAAGGCCTCCTTCAAGCAGATGCATTACTCTCAGTTTCTCCTTGCCAGGGTCAGAGATTTCCTTCTTCTAAGTGAGACTGCAGGAAGATGATTGAACTAAATTGCAATCACAGTAATACACTGTGATGCATCAGATCACAATGGCCTCAGGGGTAATTGTTAAATGAAAGTTAGTCCCTCCCAAACCACCTAAAGTGGAAGAAAAAGTAGAAAAAAAATCATTTTTCCAATATCCTCTTGTTACAAACTGACATGTGATACGTAAGTGCCTTGTTAGGCAGCGCTGTAATGACACGGCGATTGTTAAAAAAAGTGCACTCACAAGCAATTCTGATGTACGCTTTTTGGCTCTTCTGGGTTCCGGTGGTGCTCCAGGCGACACACTGACACCAGTACTCATCGAGACCGAAGATCTTCTCCACCTGCTGTCTGGTAATGTCAATTGTCACCTGCATGACTGGCAGCGCTGCAAAGCAAACACAGGAAAAACCGTCAGAACGGTGAGCGGGGGCAGCCGAGTGAGCGCAGGTTTATGCCCATCAGGCTCGTTCGATGGCAGGCGAAGACTGAAATGACCATAAATACGTCTCCACAGAGGGAAAACAAATGAGCTGAAGTGAATCCTTTAGTGCATTTTGTACCTTGAACTAAACCGGCAAAGTAATTTTAAAAAGCTGGGCAGAATAAACAAGCAGAGAACCATAATCATATATAAACAGAGTGCTTGTTAACTGAGGAAAATGAGAAGAGAGCCTCACAGCAATCCTTGGTGTAATTTGGAGGGCGTTAAAACAGCAACAGTTGGGAAGGAACAAGGAAGCGCTAAACAAACACTCACTCACTCATACCCAGCCCGACCTGCTTCTCTATCATTAAATCCAAAAGTTGGGAGAGAGTTAGCAATTTCTGGAGCATTTTGAACAACGTTTATATAAGTGATGCTGCTGTAATGCAGCGCAAAATCAGCTTGATTCTCTTCAGGAAGAGAGCAAAGACAATCACTGGGATGACATTCACTCTGCTGGCAGTGTCTTTTTTGACATCTGAGAAGCTGTCTTACATTTCATTGTCCTTTGACCTTTTATTTGGGGACCTGTGATCCAGAGGTGTTTTTTCAAATACTGAGCTACAACCCTGATCCCTACCACGTGTCCTCCTTGCTCATCACTGTGATGAGGAGTTTGTCATGTTTTCCAGCTTCCAGCTCTCTCTCCGTCTCAGGTCCTCAGGAGAGAAGTCTTGAACCTTTCATATGAACACAGATCATTTTACAGTCACAGAGGACACATGCCGCAGACTGACGTAGTAGCACATACAGAGCTGTATATTTAAGTGTCAGCTGAGAGCAGCTCTCCAACTGCCATTTACATAAAAGCACTTTGAGACACTTTCCGACTCCCCTCACACACTTGATCCGTCTGCAATGATCATTTCCCGCTCCAGACTGCAGCTTGACTAAGTGGCACCTATCAGGCCATCAAACCTATACAACAATTACATAAAGCACTTGCGCTGGTGTTCATCAAACCAAAAATGGGGAATTTTTCCTAAATAATCTGAGTCAAACTGTGCATGGATCCGTAGAGGCCTGTGTGTGTGCATGGGAGCACAGCAGAGACACAAGCTGTTGGAGAGGAAAGCGGAGTGGCTCCATTGCCAACGGCCACACAGTGATAAGTAGCTGTGAGGGTCACTGGCAGACCCCCATGTGTTAGCGTCTAAATGTGGTAGATTTCGCTACACGCTATCACAGTAAATGTGAGTACCTGTGCAGCAACTCTGTCCCTGAGGCACCACTCAGAGCGTCAACAAACCTTGTGCTGTGTGCAAGATCTCACCAACGTGCTCGCATACACGCTTCACTCACAGCTAATTCAAAAAGGAGAAAAAAAAGTTTTTTGTATGTTCATGTTGGCTTTAATAATTCAGCCAGAAAAAAAAAACTGTCCAAAAAGTTGGATTAATTTTCAAATAAAAGGCTTGAGGAATTCGCTCTCATTTACTTACTTTCTCTCAATTCCAGCTAGTCTGTCAGATGAGTGTGTGTGTGTGTGTGTGTGTGTGTGTGTGTGTGTCTACAGAGAGAGTGTGTGGCACAGGCTGAGAGAGCACCTAAATGCTAAAACAAATGGCTAAAGTAACAAAATGGGCACTACAGGGAATGAACAAATGGAGCAGAAGAAACCCTTCTTCCTTCAACACAGCAGCATGGCAGCATTTGGCTTTTTCCTTTCAGAAACTGAAACATGGACCTCACACAACCTTCGATTTGTCTACAAATGTTAATCAAAGACAACGGATATTTGTGCATTCATGTTACATTTCACACATGTCGATTCCATAAAAGCTGGGACGCTGTGTAAAAGGCAAATAAAAACAGAATGCAATCATTTCCATGCAGTCAAAATCAATGACGCTAATGAGGTAAAACATTAACTATCTTGTCTTTGTACTTTTACAATTGACTATATGTCATAAAGGATTAGCAAATTATCTGCTGTTTTATTTATGTTTTCCACAGTGCCTGAACAAAAAATCAGCAGCGACAGTAAATACTGAAATTGAGTCTCAGCGACAGGAGAGTAACAGGTTTTCCTTGGGTTGAGAAGTGTTATTTTGCTTTTTATTGTGTTATATGTGAGTGCTCCCTATTTTGTGTAAGCCATGAACAAAATCCTTCAAAAAAAAAAAAAAAAAAGGTAATACATGCTTTGTGAGGACACATGAATGCAACAGTAGTAGAGTCACAGTGTGGAGACAGACACAGAGTTAATCTGAAAAGATGCCCCTGAACCTGAAAGTTAAATGGAACTAAATTCTGGGAAACTGTAACGAGCCTCGGAAACATTGATGGTCCTGATTCACAGTGAGCTCACAGCAGAGTCTGTGTGTGCAAAATGATTTCAAAAAGTATATTTGAATACATTTATTTGAAATTTGGTAATAAGCCATGTTCGCTGCATTGTTACTTACTGTATAAATTCATATGATTAATGCAAACCTTCCTTCTTTTTGGAGCTGGAGGGTGAAAGGAATAAAGATCAGTATGGAGATGCAAAGCATGAACAATAGCAACCTGAGGTGAGAAATCCAAAGAGGAGCAATTTGAAGCTCTGCTTGCCAGGGTAATTGCATTCTGTTTCCTTATCTCTTCCTGTCTCCATAATTACCTGCTTTCTGTGTCTGACACCTTCCAGTAACACTGCTGTGAGTCACTCTGTCCAATTTCACTCCAATTAATAAGTAGGACAAAATAATCTCATCACTTTGTGAACAAAATAGGACTGAAATTTTCTAGCAATTAATAATGACTGAACAGGCTGCTATTTACTGTTGTTTTCCAAAGTCCACTCCGCTGGGATGGCCGTGAGTAAAACAAAACTTCATGAGCATCACTCAAAGATGACTGATACAACAACCACAGTATTGATTCACGGGAAGCTGTGCTTTCCGGAAACACGGCACTGACACACTTATGACTCAATTACATCAATATCGATTTATAATAGTGTGCTAAGCTACCTCCAAGGTGCTAGGAATTAAAAAGAGAAAGAGGAAATTTGCACTTCCCTTCCTGCACAATACAGAGCATGCACTTAACATTCCTGTTAAACGATAATTAAAACATGACACGATTCCCCCAGCCTTTGGTTTGATCTGCAGCCCATTTATAAATGAGCTCACATCCCAAACCTCAGTGAAATTACTGCAAATTTTAAGAGGTGATTATGTGATTGACACTGTGTGAATCCTGGGCTTACAGCTGGAACCCTGGTGAGTTTATTTTTATTGGAGTGCAATGGGGCAACATAGTCGGCTGTACTTACTCATAATATTTGGAAAATACACATCTCTAAGCCCTGTAACATTGCAGGAAAATGAGGAGGAACTGAAAATCAGACAGAAGTATGCATGATTGCACACAGACGCACACAGAATGTACCATCCACATGCAGCCGAAATCATTAAAGTCAGCTTATTAAAGTCACCACTTGACACTCAAAGTCCTTGTTTGACTCAGGTTCATGTCCTCTTTTTGTGTTTTCTGACACACTGATGGCAGGCAGCAGTTACAGGTTAAGGCCTGGCTTTGCAACTGCAGTTTCAGATGCAAACATCTGTACAAATGCACAGAGTTACACTGGTGCTTGTAGAAATGTTAAGTAAACAAAAGGCTGCAGGTTTTCAGTGTGAAGTGGTCATTTTCAAGTATCTAAAGACTAAAACAAGCCGAATTTATGTTTTTTTTTTGACACTGCCAATATAAACTACAAAGTTATAGTAATACTATAATATTTCTATAGTCAAAAAATAGCAACTCTGCACTTGGAATAGAGAAACTATGAAAAACAAATCTGTGTTCACTCTTTCATAACAGAGTAAATTGGTGTGTTGCGCGTGGTATGTCGAGCGATGGGTCATGAGCACAGTTGTGAATGGAGGTTTGGATGAGCAACATTGGACCAGTTCAGGATGATGGAAAACACATACTGCATTGGTCTGAAAGGGATGTGTCCTGCAAGGGCACAGATTTGGTTTCAGAGGAGGAGATGACACACTTGAGTCTTTAAAAAATGTGAAAGTTATGTAAACTGCTACTTTTATGCAATGTGAACAAAGTTATGCTGTGTAACCTGCAGCATTTTTAATGCATTTACTTACTTAATCCTCTTAGCCCTCTGTGGAACAAGGTCACAAAAAGCTCTATGCATTGTTCCCCATCCATGTCTACATGTTGAGTCTCCCCCCAAGTGAAGTTCATCTTGGCCAGCTCATCCGTCACAGCTCTGCGCCAGGTCATTTTTGGTCCTCCAGGTTTTATCCATGCACTAATCTTACTTAAAATCCTGTTTAGTTTCCTTGATAGAGAGCTATATTTTATATTTCATGATAAATAATCTAGTATTTCCACCTTAGGTATAAAGAGTTCTGTCCTTTGATTGATGGAAAATTCTAGCGTCTTCTTTGAAGGATGTGAACTGTAAATAAAAACAGATTAATTTTTTTTTAAATTGAAAAAAAGTGCATGGCTGCGATCAACTGGCGACCGGTCCAGGGTGTACCCCGCCTCTCGCCTGTTGACAGCTGGGATAGGCTCCAGCCCCCCGCAACCCCGAAAAGGATAAGGCGGGTATAGAAGATGAATGAATGAAAAAAGTGCATGGACGGTGGCAGTGCTCTTTTCACTAGTGTCTGCATACAGTCCCAACAGCCTCCAGCAATTACATGGGGTAATCTCTATGTTGCCTGAGAGGTGAAACCCAGGGCCAAAATAAGGTCCACAACTCACTCACTGCTGCTTGTAAAGATTAACTGTTGTAAGTGCACAGTAATAGATTTAGTGAGTAAATCAAACCGACTGAAACTATAAAAGTGTGAATAAAACCAACGTCGTGTGATTCAGCTCACCTGAAAATACACAGTTCTGTGAATTAATGACGTGTGACAGAGAGCATACAGAGCTTGTATCTAAAAGGAGCATCCGCAAAAGCGTGCAGGCTGTGTACTCAGGCCTCGAGACACGAAAGCAAACACACTGCTCTGCCTCGAGACTCCCTGAGTTTCAACACATGAAATGGAAGGAAGAAAAAGATGCAGAGTGGCTGGGTTCATGAATTAACTGACCTTACTATGGTATGATGGTCTTCAGGCAGTGAAATACAATACAAGCCAGTGCTAGATCCACTGGGAAACACTCACACACACACACACAAACAGAGACCCACACAGAGACACACACACACACACACACACACACACACACACACACACACACACACACACACAGAGACCCCCCCCACAGACACACACACAAAGGACCAGCATTTATTGTACTTGATTTATTGTTATTCTAATCTGTAGCAAAGACTAGATTACGTACACATGCACCCCATTCAGATATGAATAAAGAAGACGAACACTTCACAAAAGGAAAGAAGTCGCACAGAGAGAGGCCAGAGCACAGACATCTTTGTGTGTGTGTGTGTGTGTGTGTGTGTGTGTGTGTGTGTAGGATGAATTTCCCCCCGAGCCAACAGGGGCTCAACACACACAGGGTAAACATCATTGGACTCAATCCCGGGTGAGTCGATATTGGGCTTGTCTGAGTGCGGGACTTTATTTTTCTCTCGCTCACTCTTGTTTTCGCAGGCTGTGACCTCAATTCCATAGGGGTCATTTGCTTATCAAAGGCAAGGACTGGAACTTGCAGGTCCTGAGTGTGTGTTCATTGAAACCAAGGAAATTCAATTAGGCAGCATCCCCACTGTGTGTGAGGCTGGGATTCATCAGTGGATATAGGAGGATTAGGGTTGGGTGACTCTACATCAGGGGATTGCACCATTTCAAGAGAAAGAGTTCACAATGGTTGAGGGGAGACATCACAGATGAACGCTTTTAAGACTGCACTGTCTGGACATCCTGGCAACCAGTCAAATGTGTGCTCTAAGTGTTTCATTTCCTCCTGCGGTTCTTCTTTGTACTGGATGGCATCAGTGTCATCACCAGCACCACGAGTGTCCAGGGCTTCTTTTCAAGGAACCAACAATGCGCTCTTCCTCACACCATTTACCTTTTACCTTTTTCTACATGAGCAACATCCTGACACCAAGCCAAGCTGTCACAACACACTGGTTGGGATCAGTCGAAAAACACAGGCACAAAACAACCAGTGCAATATTTCCATGTGTAAATAATCCAAAGTTAACCCTGGGTCACAGAGCCAAGGGCATAACTGCTTAATCATCAAGTCTCCAGACTTTCATTACCATGTAAAGCAGTGCGGTGATGGGTGGCCCATGCTACCTCTCATGGAGAGCTGAGAATGGCAGGTGGTGCCACAAGCGTCTGTCTCCAAACAAGGATAACGTGGCCTTCTGAGTGAAGCATGGCTCTATTAAACAGGAAGAGAGATGGGAACAGGAGAGGGAGGGGGAAGGCAAACAGAAGCCCTGAGTTCACAGGGAATACAGTAGGCAGGCCCCCCATTCAGGGATGTTGGTGAGGTTGCGACTCGAGTCAGTGGGACAGCGTTCTGGGTCAAGGCTCTGCCTCCGGTTATGGCCAGCTTTTCAAGAGCTTCTTTTGATTGAGCTGTCCATTTTCCACAATGAATGCACGCTGCAAGGCCCCTGCTGATGCTCTGAATGTCGTTACAGATTATTCATGGCTGACAAACAGGCGAGCAGGTAGCGCTCCAATCAATCGGGCTAGGTTCAGGCCAATGCCACTCCAAGGAGACTCAGGTGGAGCCTCGACGGTGGAGTGAGAAGAGTAAATGGTGCAGGACAGAAGAAATGCTAATGAAAGTCATGAGCTAACATTCCTGTTTTGAATTTTACGCTTCTCTGACTTTGGGCATTTTCAGATGCATAGGTTGCTGGCTTTGTTCCTTTGTTCAGGGACCAAAGTGGTACATTTGTTGTATTTGCCCATTGGTTCGTTTGTGTCCACAGAGCAACATTCAAGGGCGGTCCAAAAGTTGTAACCAATGACAAACTAAGCTCTTCTCTCATTGGTCAGAAATATTACACCTTTGTTATGGAGCATCAGCAGTATGCATTGGTAAAGCTTTTCATTGTGTTTCTGTGATTAATATGTGAAACAATGTTCTGATGCCTCCTGTTAGAAAACATGCTGCTTCAAGAGGCTCTGATGTTTGCATACCACCACACACGGCCCCAACAACTGTTCTTCAGACGGTGCATCAGGTAAACTTGATCAGGTAGCTGTACTAATGTAAAGTATCAACTCAGGCATTGCGCACGGCAGTTGTTTCGGATGGTACAGTCGATTGCGTTCGGATTGTAAAATGCTCCAGAGACTGAGTGGAGGCGAGCTGAGACCACCCTCTCTGAGTAATTTCTGCCCACCTGTTTTGTCCCTCAAATCTGAATACGATTGCCCAAACAAACCACGCTTGGTTCATTTAGGCAACTAGTCAATTGGTCCAAATTACCTAGGTGTGAATGCACCATAAGAGACGGAAAGTACAGGTCTGTTTAACTCTTTAATGGTTCCACCCAGAAAAAGGACTTTTTCCACTACGAGCCTCTAGCAAACGGCACCATCAAAAGGTTCATGGAGTGATTTTTTTATACTGAATCTCTTAATATCCCAGGGTGTAGAATCATATCTTTTACATACACATGATGATGAAATGTCATTTATTAAAGTAAAGATAGCAAATAAAATGAAAAATATAAGTAGGAGTCAAATAAATTCAACAAAACATCATAATCTGCGGTTAAATGATTTGAGCTCAGTACTAATAATGAACAAAAGTGTATGTCATCATCTGATAGCCCAGAAGAGTGAGATCTCTCTGCAAGAAGTTTCGCTGCCATATTTATCACTGACAGAACACCACTCAATGTGCACACAGGATTTCACAACAATGCAACGTGCAGTACACATAAACAATGCTCAAACTGTGTTTTTAGCTGCACAGGTGTTCACAGGTTTGGAACGTGATAATGAACTGAGTCGAAACTGGATAGCTTTTCCGTGTTACCGAGCGCACACATGACAGACCTTAAAATTAGGTTTCCATTTATGTTTCACATTTATATCTGGTCGCCAGCCACCGTAGAAAAGCCACAACTGATTACATCAAATGGGCATTAATTCAAAGCAATGGATTTTTCTATTTACACTGTCCCTCCATAATTAGTTTGCCTAACCTTTCCTTAATAGCACACACAGAGGCAGTGCTGTGATTTACCACAGTGCCCTTACCAGAGTGCCCTTGTTGTAATTACTCTCCATCCAATATGCTGACCCCGATGATTGGCAACAGCAGAGTGTTCTATATGCCACAGTCTTCAGGCTGGGAGTGACTGGGACCTGCTCCTTTATCTCCCACACACACCTTGTCCTGCCTCGGATGAGAACACGTCGGAGGTGAAGGCCCTGAGCACTTTGCTTCTGCTTCCATTACATTCTGCAGAGTGGGAGGATCTGATAGAACGTTACCCACATGAAAGCCCTGATAATTTGCTCAGGCTAACATGTTTCTGCCCCCCTTGTCTGACATGGCCTTGGGCGCCGAAGTAAATAAGGAAAACTGCTTCAGGTAAGTCAGCCTGGCTCCCATCTGCTTGCCGAGCGCTCCGTGCCATACAAATTGCATTAGGGTTTTCCCTCCCTACGCACGATCGGCTGGTGCCTCTTGGGCCTTTGGCCGACAGTGCTGTCCAAGTCAGAAGGCAGAGGTTTCTGGTAATCCAATGAAGGTGTGTGGGCGAATGTAAATATTCAGCACAACAACAAACAGCATTCAGTAAACAGCCTGGGGGAACACAGACTACAAAAGTCTTTCCACAAAACTCAACAATTTTTTCCTTCAGTTTTGGAAGTACTCTGACATGCTGAAACATTTGTTCTTATAATAACAGACACTATTGTGGATAACGGCTAATACTGTAACCAAATGAAAATAATGATTGTATAAGTATCAATTTTTAATTGGCACTAATTAGCTCTCCAATTAGAATGTTGTATAAAGAACTAAAAGTGCCAATTTACTTTATATACTCTTCATCTGGTATTACATAAAGAAACTGCAGATTTAGAAGTGTTTATTTCTCTTTCTATTTGGAACCGATTGCACCAATAAACCTGTTCACGACATGTTCATATTTGTCTCATTCTAAACACCGGGTGCCAGATAAGAGGACTCCTCTGGGGAACATCAAGGGATAACATTTAGAGTACTTCAGTGATTAATTGAAACAATGATTCATTCATACAAAATATGCAGTGCACAATACAAGACAGTGTTGCAGAATTTGAGAATATTTTAGCAAGTACCTTTCAGTCACACAAAGCCAGCCAAATAACCAAGGCTGAGGAGAAAAATCAAAGCCAGGCACTGACTTTAAGCATCACAAAAAACCTCCAAATAGTCTCAACATTGTGCTGCAATGTGGATACAGAACTTGTGTGTCAACTTAATACCCTCAAGTCTTACCTTCCACCTGATGCCGAGCCGACAGCAGCGGCTGAAATGGGACACACTAGGTAGCCTCACGTACACTAAAGCAGTATCTTCCGATAGAAACGCAAGAATGGATTGATCTTAAAAGAATAATACCTGGAAAATGTTCACAGCCTCAATCTGTAATCTGTTTAAATCCCCTACTTGCCCCAGTGGTCACATGATGTCGAGTCTACGTGGTTCTCATTCCAATGCGAGCCGTGTTGTGAGTCCAGAATCAACAACGATGTGATGCATGAGGGGATGAAGCGCTGCAGACTGAACATGGATTGAGCCTTTAAATATTCATTTCTTTGTTCAAATGTGACCGTATTCATTATTAATACAGTAGATGCAAGACAGAGAATTGTGGACTTTATAAATAACCTGACGCGGAAAACCGGGAGAGTGGAGTGAAAGTATTTTACAGAGTGGACCCCTGAGCTTGGTTTCATATTAGAGTTACCAGATGTTAGAGAGTGGTGTTGGAATAATGATGCAGTACTGAGGATTTTAAATTTTGATTAGAAAAGACATGAGATATGATGTTCCAAACATTTCAAGCAAAGATCACACAAAGGGCTGCAGCTAATTTCCATTCTAATACAGCATAAAATGACAGTTATTTTCTTGATTAATCGATTGTGTCTAAAAAAGGTTAAAAACGTCAATCACAGTTTCCGGGAGCTCAAGGTGACACATTTACAGTGCTTCTTATATCCGACCAACAGCCCAAAGCCTTAAGATATTGAGTCTGCTATCATGTAAGACAAAGAAAAGCAGCAAATCATCACATTTGAGAAGCTATAACCAATGAAAATTTGGCATTTTTCCTTGAAGTGACTCAAATTTGTAACACAAAGCAGCTTAAAGGGGATTCAGCTGACACCAAACAACATGAAACCAGAAATTTGCCGAAAACAAAAACAGCTTTTTCCTCAAATTTTCAAAGCCATATGTTGAATTTTCAGGTGATTGAATAGTGGAAGCAAAAATCTCTGCCACTGCTCATTAAATACACGTTGCTTTCATATTGCTTGAAAGGCAAAAGAAAGAAAAGACAACAAAATTCTTCAGAAAACAAACTCTTGCTCTAAAACAACGTGAACAAATGAATTATTAATATGAATTGCAGAAAATCCTCCGGATTGCGTCCTGATGGCTCCCAGACCAAGACTGCTGCTCTTGTTGTTGTCAGCACGCCTCATTGAACACCTGCTCCGATGAAAAGGTTTCTTCGAACATGTGTGGCTGCGTCTCTACATTTTCTTTCTTGTGTGTGTGTGTGTGTGTGTGTTCGTGGTCGATGCCTTTGACCACACGACACTGAATCCAGAAGCGTTATATGCAGGCAGAAGCATGCTGATAATTGACTTGGGTTTTTATTCTCTGAAACCATGAGGCAGAACATATATTTGCCTGCTTGTTTTTCGCTCTGACACCCACCTGACCTGAAGTCCAGCAGGGTATATACACACACACACACACACACACACACACACACACACACACACACAGTCCATCCACAGTGTGCTTACTGGAGACTGTAGAATTTAGACAATACAGGTTGAGATGCCTTTGGATTAAAAAGCAGCATCCCAGCTGCCACTCACCTCTTATTTGTGATGCTTCCAGAGAAAACAGTCTACGCGACTTTTCATACTTTACACAGCACTTCATGAGGAGATTGAAGCCATTCTTCTTCTTCCCTCGCTACATAAAATGTTTTCTCTACACCGCCACTATCCCATACTCAGGACACCCCGCAGCTTCTAGTTTAAAAGGAGGAGAGCGGTGAGCTGATGTTTGTTCGAGGAGTGTGTAAAATACCTATACTGAAAGCCTCCTTGGGGCCAAACACACAAAGCATTAACTGTCAGCCACTGAGTTCCTCTGCCTATCAAAAATCTCCATGGACTATTTAGCTGTCAGCTCCCTCACTACACCTCCCAGCTCCACTATTTTTAAACGAATTTGAGCAGAGCAGGTGTTGACTGACACCGCAAACTCCCACTCTGCCTCCGTCTGTCAGCAGAACACTCGTGGCTTTGATTTCCGAGGGAGGCGGAGCTAAAGTGAAAGATAAAATTATATCAGAGTGAAAAAACATAAAATGAGGAAAACATTTCAGTTCACTGGCTATAATCAAAATAGCAAGGCTGGGAGGAAGCGTTCCCGGCTCTTTTCTGCTCCGTTCTGAATCCCACTGTGTTAAATCGGCACATTTTGAGGCACATTGTGGAATCTAAGCACATTTGCAACTTTGGCCTCTATTTGCTCGGAACAAGGGCGGCACAAGTGGCCTCGGTAATGCATGTGCTGCATTTCATTGCAGCATGAAGACCACATTTAATTCAGATGTCTCGGCACGGGGAGCTTAGAACTACTGTTAGACGTATCCGAGCAAATACTTCCATGTAGCTCGGAGGACCAAATCGCTTTGCACAAAGGTACACAGACGACTGCGTGCCTGTGGAGATATAGTCGAACACGCGTTTTACTTAAGCATTCAGAAAATTCATCACTCTGCTGCAAAGCTAAAATACTGAACACTGTCACAGAAAAGAACCGACAATCGAGCTAACTATAAAGGGAAGAATCTGTGTGCTTGTGTGTCAGTTTGTTGATTTTCTCGACAAGCTTTCATCCGATCGACTTTACACTTGCCAAGTGTATTGCTGGGGACCAAAGGAAGCGTGGTGTCAAGTGTGAAGGAGTTTGGATGAGCAGGTCTCCAGAAACATAAAAAACAGAAACATTGCTCTGCAGGTACAGTCTGTGACAACTATAGGGCCGCTGTGACTCACCGACATCGATCAGGACAGCGGCGCATCGCAAAGATGGCCGCGCCCGGTCAAAGCATGCCGCAGCTAAAAAACCTTGCCCTCAATCATGTAAAGTTTTTTACACAGAAACCCAACAATGTGGTGCTCTGTAATTGGAAATGGCTTATCACAGCAGTACAACTGCTATGCACAAACACTTGAAGCGAAGCGTCCCGGAGCGCTTTGTCAAGATGGCAGTGACAGCAAGGCAGTCACAGAACCATACTGTTTAATTTTTGTCCCCACCCAAGCATGATATATTAGGACTATCAACACATGGAACGTGTTTCTGCTAGTAGTAGTCACTCCCCAGTGTTAAAAGTCATTTCTGCACTGCTGCTGTTATGGAAATGTAACGTTACACCATGTGTCATCAAATGTTGTTATTCCACCGTTTCATATCATCTGTTTACTTGGACGACACAAATTTAAGTCAAGCGCTTCAGTAAAAAAAAAAAACAGATTCTCCAGTTCAAGGAAAAGGTTGCAATGGCACACAGTGATTCAGTGAATCTGTGTGTCACAGCAGTCAACAGTCCTTTGAATTCAAGGTCCAATATTTTCCACATGAAGCCTCTGACAAATGGG
The DNA here is from genome assembly GCA_037975065.1 of Chaetodon trifasciatus. Classification (NCBI taxonomy): domain Eukaryota; kingdom Metazoa; phylum Chordata; class Actinopteri; order Chaetodontiformes; family Chaetodontidae; genus Chaetodon; species Chaetodon trifasciatus. Next base: position 3,323,549 of record JBBMOE010000010.1, on the reverse strand, counting down.
GTCTATTATTTGTTATTATCATAACACAGCAGTGGAAATTAGATGATGATGATTAGATGATTGAATAAAATACTGAAATATTTATGAGACAAATCAATTAGTCAATTAAATGTCATTTTATAAATAAGCAGAAATAACCAAAATGATTATTCATCATTTTTCGTGTGGCTCATGTTTTGAGAACACCTCACACTAACTTTCAAAACTGTCTAAAACTGGTGGTCTATTGGAATATTACTGTGTTGTTAATAAAGTTTTAAAACTGAAAAAAAAAACAAAAAAAAACTGGTGGCACATGTGTCTAAAGCTGTGGGTCTCGAGCTGCTGGGGTGCTCTGGCTCTGCAGGTCAATGATATTGAAAAAGTACCGGAGGCAAAGCAATCAGCAGCTCCAACGGGCACATTTTGAACTGAACTACGGCTCTAGTTATTTAAAAATGATGAATTCAACATGATCAGACTGACTTTTAAAAGCTTTTGTTGCACATACCATGGCATGTGCCGCATACACTAAGTACAAGACGGGCTTGAAGGACTGTATTGATATCATGTCTGTCTTTACCAGAGTGGGTAAATAAATAACTTGAACTACTGTGAAAGAAAGAACCACAAAGATGGCTGAATGCATTCCAACTTCCAGCAAGGGCACAGCTTTTGTGAGACTGACAAACACAAAATTACTTTGGAGAAAGCAAAGCACGGGGCTGACGCGGGATATATTTTGGTGGGAGGACAAAGGCTGCGCGCGTGGGAGAATGGAACGCCAGCGTTGTTGTTTGACAAATGGTAATTATCATTCACTTTTGTTCCACTAATTGCAGTTAATTTCAAAATTCATAATTCCTGCATGTCAAGACCAACTTCAGAGGAACAGATCCTATGTGCTCCAAATTTCCAAATAAAAATAGGACTTGCACAAAGCGGGAGAAACTAAGACATGTGGCCTTTGTGCGAGTCTATCGCGAGATCAATCAGCACAGCTGGTTCGTTTTTAATTCTGCCTGCCTCACTTTACTCCCACTGCTCCAAAACACACTTGAAATTGTCAAGGCCAGACAAACACAAGCTTCAATTAAATCCACTTTGACTCCCTTCACACTCGGAGGTGCGTTGCTTTACTTTGAGAAAGGTGTGCCTCCACACACACACACACACACACACACACACACACACGCGCGCGCTCGGACGCAGACACTGTGCTGACCTGCCTGAGAAGCCTAATAGAACACGCTGGCAGATGTGTCACGGGAACAATTCACCTTGCCATCTGTTTTTCGGCGCTTCGTCGCCAAATCCTTCCCTCTCTGTCCCGCAATCAAGGACAGAATGAAATACAAGTCCCATTATGGCGAAACGGCTAATAATGCATTATCAATTAGTCCCCTTGGCTACTGATCGATGCTTAGCAGGTGGTACAAGGCCATTTCGTTCATTTAGGACTACGTTGTCCTCTTCCCCCGATTCTCTTATTTCCCCCCTGTTCATTAGATCAGGCTCGCAGACCTATCAGGTTTTGCTTAAATTGCAGCAGGGCCGTTCTTCAATATTCCATTAAAGATCATGTTTAATCACTGTTGTGCTGCCCCAGCGCCATTAGGAAGACTCTTGTCCTGGATTCACCTGAATTTTGACGATGTGAGCGGCTTGCTGCTTTCACATTTTACTAAATGTCACTCATGTTAAGGGACCCCCTGTAAGCCCCCTGTAAAGGTAAAAGGTATTTATCAGCATCCATGTTGTTGACCTATACAGGCTGTGAGAGAGGAGGAAAAAACGTGGACTGCAGCGAAAGAGAGAGGGGGTGGAATTTGGAGGGAGAGAGGTGATTGGCTGCTATAATACCACAGATAAGTATTGTGGTATTAAAATAAAGGTTACAGATCATTTCAGCTAAGCCAAGCTTATCTCCCCCTTAGATCAGAAATTAAATATGTCATCACATTACAATCCAGGATCTAGTCAATCAGAAAATACATATTTCATACAAATGAATCCTCGCTGGTGTGCAGGTGCCGGGGTTAGCCCTGTGGTGCCATAACAGATTATTAGTTATATTCAGAAAACTGATAGATGGTTTTAAAAGATTTACCGACGACGTCATACGCAGTATTTAGACTTCAAAGGATTGACAGAGGACAGGAGCCGGTGCTGATAAACCTGGGGGTTGTAGGAAGGGGTTATATTTCCTTATAAAGGTTTAAAATGATACCTGGAGTATAAAAAGGACGTACATTGAAGAGTTTATGGATACGGTGCACATGATTCTACTGTAAACTCTAAGAAATTCACTTTCATCAAGTAGAAGGCAAATGTGTAGCATTTGATTATTTTCTCCATCTTCCTCTGTTTTCATTGTAGAAGCATTGTTGACATCCGGTTCAATCAACAAAGAAAATATAATCTCCCCCACATCTTTATCAGGCAGTTGCCGAGGTTTATTGAAATAGGAATGTGAAATGCATGTATTTTCCACCTGAGAGGGTTTGCTGCAGAGGTGACAACGCGACGCGTGGATCAAAATCGTTTCCATCAATGCTGGCAGATGAAACGCAAACACAATCAAATCAGTCTGGCCCATACAACAATCTTCCGCTCAAATGCCAATCTCCCTTCTCCTCATCATGCGTCTGATGAGAAATCATAGTGTGGTAGAATCTCCTAATCTATGCAAACACACTGTCAGCATTGATTTGTTCAGAGGGGATATGTCTTTATTAGGACTCGCCAGACGTCTCTGTTTCTCCGGTTCTATAAAGGATGACCTGGGACAGACAGCGAGCCGGCCGAGGCTTTGGAAGCAGTCACAGCCATACCAATTGAGATAAGTTACTGAGGACAGGTAATGAGAACCGATAGACTCGAGGATGGATCGATATCAGACATTGATACCAGGAGAGGAAGGACAAATTGTGACATCTCTTTCCTTTCCCATGTTCAAAGGAGCTTTTGAGACATGTGGCCCTGTGTGTGTGTGAGTGTGTGTGTGTGTATGTGTGTGTGTGGCGTACTGAAGTGTTGGGGGGGTCCAAAGCGTTCACCGAATATAAATGGGCTCCAGTAACTGTAACAGCAGCAGCAGCTCTTTTGTCCTTCCTGCACTTCAATAAACAGACCTGTCTGATGAGGGCAGAGGTCACGTCTGCTGTAGTCGCTTATCCACATGTCATGTTTTCTGCCTCCTGAGCTTCGACCACTGAGCCGTCTGACTGAAACAAGTCTGCACTTCAGACCTGGGTCAGTTATTAATTTATAACCTTCCCGTTACTTTGACGTTTGGTCTGAGTCTGCCGGTAGTGGAGCTTGTTGAGTACTGCCTCCGCCGTGCTTGGCCAGACGGCTTCACCTCTGAAAGCAGCCGCATTTCTGATCATCGCTTCAGCTCGGTTCCACCGCGTGACGGTGAAGGGATTATCGACTGTGACTTCCGCTCTCTTTGATCGGTTTGTTTTCCCCATTTGATAACCTTTAGTAACGAAACCATGCACAGAAGTCATTAGGATGGCGGGAATCCCTCGACATTCGCAGCAGAGATATCACAGGCGCAGACGAAAGGTTGTGCTGGTGATCAGGCCTGCATGCGGAAACAGGCAGTCTGGTTTGACTTTCAACTTATGTTGCAGATGTAAGTCTCAAAATCTGTTTCTCACACGCAGGAGGTTATCAGATGTAGCGGTTTTAAATAAAACAAACTATTACTTGAAAAGATTATGAGCAGGAAAATTGCACTATTTGTACTTTAAATGAACTAATCTTAATATGACTTCATAACTCGAGTGGGTGTGACTGTCTATCAGAGTGTGCCTGTTATCTTATACTGTGTTATTGGCACATGTTGTGATTGGTTAAGTAGTTAATCCCGTCGGTCAAATACCCACAAATCAAGCTACCTTGATGCAAATATAATAAAACCCACTGTTGCCATAAAGTCGTCCTGCTATTGATTTATTTCATTACCCACACCAATCTCACACACCCAGAGGTGTTGTCTCATGGTGTATCATCGTATTGCTCAGTCCTATTTGAAGAAATGAGAATTATTATTCTACTCAGTAGATTTAGATAAATTTAACCTTCTTCTGCTCCATGCTGTGGCTGTGATTCATCTTTATCTTCGATACTGTGAGCATCTTGAAGTGGGTAAAGGAGCCTCTCTGTACGCTGCCCCCCCGCCTTAAACCTTATGCAGTTACTGTAGATCTAAAATAGCTAAATTTGGCCTCTTTGTGTATTCAAATCATTGCTGCACAAACCGGGTGCTCTCTCTTGGCTTCTGATGTTTTGGGGTATTTTAGACTCTCAGTGTGTTTGTCTTTGTTATTGTTTTGTATCAGCTTGTGTTAGACAACTGTTTTCGGATTAAATCTTTTGCACAGTTGTATTAGAAAAGATATGCATTAATAATCTGTTTCTGTTTAACTCACATTTGTGGCTTAATTAAATGGTTTAAATTAAAAAAAAATACTTAACCCTTACTTTGCCCTGACATGTTTAAGGGATGGTTAAAAAGTAACTTTACAGGCTGAGAAAATCTTGCAGCTTGCAGTCTGTTTCTCTTTGTTAATGGATAAATAAGCTCTCACACATGCAGTGCTAAACCAATAGCCCAACTCTACACAATCTATAAGACTATATGGCTATTACACAATACTAATATATGAATGGCATTTTGAGCTATCTGCCACTTTACTGCCTAATCAAACTGTACGTGTGCTTCATTGCTGAGAGGCCACTCATCCATCAAACAGCGAAAAGAAGATTATCATGTTGAACAGAGAACAGCAGAATGTGCGAAACCATCTTCAGCAGTGACTCTTGACTCTGATTTGCCTACATGTCATTTCTATTATTTTATTGTTGGAATTAAGAGCATTAACTCCATCTGCGGCTTGAATTTACATAACAAAGGAACAAGTGTCCTTGATGAGAATCCCAATCAGTTTGAGCGCGCCAGCCGATGAAACCGAGGCTGAAATCTCAGGGGCTTCTTGACTGTTGGCTGCTCACACGGGTGCACAGTGTGTACATCACTGTCTTTGTTAACAGGAGGAACAAACATGGATTCTGCTCAGTGTGAAGCACAGGGGGAAGAAAAAAAACACAACCACTGTGAGTCAGGTAGGAAATGTCTCAAGTTTCTTTTAGAGGATTGGGCTATTTTGAGAAGGTGATTTTTCAGAGTTACTCTGGGTATGAATTGACAATCAATTTTTGTCAACTTGGGCAGGTCTCCAAACTCCTCACTCCTCCCTCCTCAAGGCACGATGTTGATATCAGGCAGCTTCTGGCGTGACAGAAGTCCTGGTTGCTTGGCAACAGGTGCGAGTTTCGAGTCTGGTGTGACTGTGACGACCAGGGTGAGAGGACGGCCTGAGAAGCCTGTACTGTGCGCGCACACACATGCAGCTTTACCGCGGTTGGATATGTGCGCCTCACATGTTTCTTGCAGGAAAGGGGGGATTAGAGGGAGCCATCAGTAAACTCCTCGGGGCAGTGCTGACATTAAACAGCACAAGTGTTTGAGAGATCAATGTGGGTACCTTCGAGCAGCCATACCTCTGGACAACCACGTGTCCTTCATGACTGCACAGCACCACATATGAAACATTCATCATCAAAGGCAGCGGGAACACAGCGTGATGTGGAGAGCAGCGAGGAGGCCTTGGAACTTCACAGGGTTTCTGAAGACGGAGCCCCTCCGCTGCTGCAGGGGTCTGCGGCACCCCGCCATGACAGATTTGTTTCATAGACAAATAAATGCTGACTATAACAGCTAATAACCACATGGCAAATGGTCCATCATCATTAAATGTTGGCAGAGCACCGTTGCATTGGTAATGTGATGTTCCCATAAACCCGGTCGCAGTTTATGGGGCACATCGTGTTCTTGACAAAACTTGCTGTTGACAAAACGCAATTCATTTTCACCGTATCAAAGTTAAGCAGCCGGCTCCACCATGTCTCCCACTGCAGGCTGCATAAAATTCAGAAACAACTAGTATCATAGAATCTGTGTGTTTACACGCACCTAAATAACCAGCTTAATCCAAGTTTACATGAACCGTAGTCACCCGCATGATTTATTTTTTTAGTTTTTTGACGGCACAGTGAGAGGACAGGCAGGCAGAGAGGAGCTTTGCTGGGAATATGTCTGAATTTTAAAAATGGTCAAATGCTCAGCAGTGCAAACACACCTTTTGAGACTCTGTGTTCGCTTCAGTTCGACCTTGGATGGATTTCATTTAAATATTGCTCCATGTAATGATCTCTCATTTCGTCCTGCCGCTCTGCTGTCACATTGTCTTCAGTCTTTTGTCATGCTCATGCGTTCTTGTTAAAAGCTGATTAAAAACTAGGTTATCCATGTAGTACATGGCAGAGAAACCAGCATTCAGAAGAAACCAGGTTTGTCTGATCTTCAATCCAAATCATGGAAAGCAGGTTTCTAGTTTACGTGACATTTAAGAGTTTATTGGAGAAAACCTCCTGTAATCTAGTTAATAAAGTGCATGTCAACAGTAATACAAGGAAAGAACAAGTTTGCTCACAGAAATGCAGTAAAATAAATGTCTTTTTACTGCATGTCATAGCTCGCCAAGGATTTAAATATACTGGTGGCTTGCAGATTTTGACCAGTTATTTAAAAATTTCACCAGACAAAACCACTTTCCTCCCTCAAAGGATTGTTGATACTGGCAGCATTTTGAATTTGTATCGCTCCCCTCGACAACTGAGGGAAGAAGCGCTAATGAAAAAAACACAGGAAAGAAGATAGTGCTGGGAATTGAACAAATTGTATCAGTGTTGACTCACTGACAATCTTTTCTTAATAATCCAAATCCACAAGCGCTCCCTTGTGTGTTCGCTTGCTTTTCACAAAACAAGAAATTAATGTTTCACACGGTTATATTGCCATTATTCAGAAGAGCCTGATTCCAGAACGACTCGAGTATCTAGAGCTGTGCTGAACACACGAGGCGAAACACGTCACACAACAGAAGACGAGTGACGTGACGAGCTGCAGATTCTTCTCCCACACGTCTTCAACACAAACTCCACTCTATGGAAATACTCACACATCAATCAAAGCCTCAGTGTGGGACATTCATTCATTAACTAGATCAAATTAAGTGTCAGGCTGAACCGTTAGTTGCCCCCATGACACTTTTTAGACAACGTATGCCTACATTTGGTCAGCAGTTGCATGTTAATTCCAAACCCTGAAGACCAGGTGGATGAAATGTTAGTGCGGCGAGCTCTTTATCTAAGACAAAAGACAAAAAAAGAGACAAAGCATTACTTTACTTCCCTTTGTGTATTTGTGTGAATGTGCGCAGACACTGATGGGTCTGTGTGTCTTTTTTGTGTAGTTCTCAGTTGTTGTGTCCATTATGGCTCCAAAGCTGAGCACGGATTAACGTGTTTGTCTGTGTGTGCGTGCGTGCATGCGTTCCCGCTTCCCAAAAAAAGCTGTCATTTCCGCGGGTCTTGTCCCAATCAGTTGTCAGGCTGTGAATGGGTGGTGTGCATTTGCCCATCGCTGCTGAATCACACATCAGTGTCATACATGTTTATGACACTGATGGCGGAGGCGGGGGACTGCAGCACAACAGAGAGGAAAAACAAACAGGTCTCCAAGGTGATCGAGAAGATTTCTGAGACTGAAACCAATGTGCTTATTATGAGACTGGCAGGCTAAATAGGCTGGATGATGAGCCAAGAGCCTGATGGAGCAGAGTAATCACTGGCAAATTGCAAACCTTACTTTCAGCACGCAAACACTTTTACATAATGTATCTATGGAGCCGCACATGTCACACATCCGCCACAAACAGCGTCCAAAAGCAGTGAAAACACTGCCCATCTCAACTGAAAGCGTAGAGGGAGCTAATTTCGAGCCAAAATTAAAAACGGAATGAAGAGTTTAGATGGGGATCAGACACTTTTGGTTTGGCATACCTGTGGCCGGGTCAATGGTCCGCTCAATCAAGTGGTCGTCCTGGTGAACCCACTCGCCGTTGCACTTGAAGTAGATCTGCGTCGCCGGGGTGGAGCGGCAGGTCAGCGTCACAGGCTTGTTCTTCACAATGTACTCATCCTCCGGCTCCACCAAGAAGTGAGGTAACAGGTCGGAGAAGGCGGCCGGAAGTGTTGCAGTGGCGACGTGCTCTGAGCCTACGGAGAATAAGAGAAGCAGAGATTTTAGAAGGATGCCAAAAAAAAAAAGCTTTTAAGTTTTCAAGTTGTCATGATGGCAGGAGCTGACTCCTCGCTGTTGTGACTGCCTTGACTAGTGAGCGAAAATGCAGCTGACACCAAATTTCTAATGCAGAGATTTGGCGTCCTTGTTGAATTGAGACTCATGCATATGCATAAGACAGAGGCAGAAGAAGATGGAGGCAGATGGACAGACAGAGTGAAGAAGAGAGACAGGGCTGTGCAGGGGGGAGCGTTGGCAGTGACAGAGCTCGGCCTTGTGAGCTCTTGGCCGGGTCGGAGGGGTAGTGGAGTCCACGTCTTTACTCCAGCTCTTAATCACAGCCCTTTAACATCACCGGTGATGGACCGACAGCCATAAATCCCGTCTCAGCGACTAGGCCACTTCACTCTGTGTTATACGGCTCCTCAAGCGGGACTCTAACTCCACAGACATTAAGAAAGACGAGGCGAGAGGCAGGTAGAGATGACTGACAGCTAGACGGCCAGTTAAGTTGAAATCACTTCCTATATACGGTAGAGGTCCTTTTATTCCTCCGCAATCTTATGACATATAGCAGATGTGGAGGAAGAGGTGGGAGAGTACATCTTCACGGCGCGGATACCAGTGCTGTCCTTCAGGGGGACAATGCAGCGATTTACAGCAAACTTTTCGCTCAATGAAAAATGCTCAACACAAACACGGAATGACACAATGGAGCCTACAGCACACACATCCCTCCTCTGTGAAACACTCTTTCTCTCTCTCTAAACATATTAGCCTTGTGCGAGAGATAGTGAGAGGACATAGCAGGAAGAGGGAAATAACCTCTTTACACCGCCGACACTCAGGGGAGACCAGTAAATCCCAAAATAAAACCCCTTTATAAAGGAGTGTAATATTAATTTACTGCCCTGAATCCAATATGGCTGACAGACCGGGCATTAACAACCTTCTCCATCACTCCCTGTGCAGCAGGAGAGGATGGGAGTCCACATCTCTCATAATGAAACGGCAACACTCACGCTGACCTTTCTCTCCTCCCTCTCCCAGCCGTCGTTCATCCATGCAGCTTGCTGATGCCCGGGTCAGGAATAATATTACGTTGCGTCATAAACACCAATCGTTGGATAAAGATATTATCTGTCAGTTCCAACCCCACTACACATTATATTAATGTCTCTCTTTCTTCTCCTGTTTTTCCTTCACTCCTGTGTGCTGAGTTGCTAATTCATCAGGATGAGATACAGCGAAGCATGCCGCCGCCGCCGCTGCCGCTGAACCCCATTAATGTTTCGTGTACATGTTTAACTCTTAATGAAAACTAAATGTTCTGTGTCCAATGAACGACATACATCACTTGCTGACACTTTGCCTCTTTCCCCATTTTCCGAGCACATTTTCTTACTGCAACACATTTGCAGAGGAGAGAATGTCATTAATATGGCAGCTTCCTATTCAGGACAACACAGCCTAACATTATTTACTATGTATGTGAGTGTGTGTGTCTTGTCTCATGGTGTTGAGGAAAAGGCCACAGTTCATCATGAATAGTGAGTATAATTGCTCTAACGGAGAGCCAAAACTTTGCTAATAAACAGCGTGGGACCAGCAGGTCAGGTTACTTGAAAGTGTGTTGGTCCTAATGATGGCGGCTCCTTCTAATGGGCCGGCTTCCAGCTTTGTGACCGCAGCCATTAGCTGGCCGGGCTGACCCTCTGTACTCCCCGCAGACTGAAGACGACAGCTCACTAAAACAGTGGGCGAGACTCACCTCACACCTGCCAGGTTAATCATCTCATAGAGGACAGATGATGTTGAAACTGAGAGTGAAAACGAAGCCACCTGAGACGCTGACGAGTCCCGCGCTTGATGAGCTCCTGATGTTGTTAACTCGCCGCTGGCTTCTCATTTGCAGGGGTCACATTCAACATGAACTCTCAACTTTTGATGATGTTTCCAATTTGTGTTTGTGTGCACGTTCGGTGTTCGGTATTTGTGTTGCAAGGGGTGGGGGTTAGTCTTGCATTTTAGTACATGCACTTTAGGTTAATGAGGTTAAACACGTAATTTCTTTTGAGAAGTAAATTGTATTTTTATGGGAGTGCATTCTAGTCACGCACCGCTTTATATCAATCCCATAATGGAGGGCTGATGCGTAGTAAATTGGCTTAGATTATTGTCACGACACAATGTACTTCAAAGTCAACGTGCACGCACGCACACACAGGGAGTATCAGCCACTTAACAGACTTCTTGCAGGTCAATGCACAAATCAAATAGACATACAGCAGCACTACGGGCACTGCATTAGATTCCACTGAATGTAATTGGCTAAAGCCGCCATTAGCTGTCAAATGCATCTGAGCCCATTGCCAGATCATTTAGCACACACACAAACAACAACCACTGGTCGCTAAATGTCTCCCTTGTTGATCATTCGGCCAATGAAAATGATTTAATTGATACAACACGCTGGATGTGTTGCTGGGGCCCAGTAAGCGTTACGTAACCGTGCATTCCTCCACGTCCTCATGAGCAGAACCCGGCGTTATAATTTGGATTTATTTTTTCTTTCACACATCAGAGGTTGTGACACGGTATTTGTCTGCAGCTGTTGTTCTCTCGAGAGGCCGCTCAACTGACCTCACGCACGCGGACAACCGCGTGCGCACGTACATACAAACACAACAAGGGTGCACCAGGTGCCAGTGTGCTGAGCCATGATGTCCAGGGCAGATTTCCTGCTGCGCACAGACCCCGTGTCTCATCTGCCCGGCTGACCACGTCAACTCCCAAGTCAGGGAGGGAGCACGTCCACGAGAGGAGGAGGTGAAGAGGCAGTTATGATGCAGAAAATCTCCAAAATATATATTTAAAAATCGGGAAAAGTTAGATTCCTGTAGCCGCTGGAGCTATATATGCACCCACCGCCATGTTCTGAAAAGTGTGCTGGATGAGATCTTTGTAGCAGCTTTGGAAATGTCTTCTGTTACCCTCCATTTTCAATATTTCAGAACGATTTTTACTTCAATGTCACGTACTGTCTCACTTTCCAGGATTCGGGTTCTTTTTTGTGTACACACAAACCTCAAGTCCTATTTTGAAACCCGCTCATCCCCACTTCTCCTCTGCTCGCCTCGCTGTGCCACGTACTGTCAACTTGTGTTACTGCCATTTGTAAAATAAGCATTTATTTTTTAATTTCACTCCTTATTATCTACTTGGAGAACAGAATTGCTGAATGTGCCACAGTGTGAGGATGTCAGCAGGGAGAAAAGCCAGAGCTGGAGAGAAAATAACCCTCTTTTGTGTTCCTCCCTCATGGCACCAACACATCGTGTGCCCTTTGGAGCCAATTACGATTTTTTTTTTTTCTTTTTACAACGTCATGTCCCCAAAGGAAAGCATCATTGAGCAATCACTGGGCATAATTTACATCACAGTGATGAACAGCAGCTATAACAAGTGTTTTATGACACCATCAGCGCCTTACAATGTCCTCTGAAATTAATTCAATTAAAATTACTATCCAGAATATTAAACCATTTCATGTTTAGCTGCCATTAACAACAAAGCCAAGATCAAATATGTCACAATCACTTTGTCGGCTGATGTTTTCTTGTCAGAGTGCTTGGGTTTGTCAAGTGGCTTTCTGGATGCTTTTATACCTCTGACTATCTTTATGTCCTTATCGCTCCAAACATAATACAGGTATATTAGGTTTCCGCAAAGAGCAGCATTGTTCTCTTACAACATTAACGTTGTACCGTGATCAAACACAGGAAAATAAGCAAAAATGGCATGAGTGAAAAGAATGAAAATGAAAAAAAAAAGAGCTCTATCCACCTCATATATAATCTGGAGCACAGCTGACTGATGTATGTTTGTTCCCCAGGTGACAAATATTTACTCCTCCACATGTCTGGGGTTTGGAATATGTTTTTCAATGAGACAAGCATGCTTCAATAAGCACTGCTTGAACCACGCATGCATTCTTTGTCAAAAACACACACAAACCCCTGTATGGTGTGCACACACATATACATTCGGAGCTGAAACACACATACACACACACACACACACACACACACACACACACACACACACACATACAAAAAGCTACAGAAAACATGCACATGTATGGAAAATATAGACTGCACGCATGCAGAAAAAAAAAGTTGCTCACAGACAGCTTTCTCTCAATCAATGGGAGCCACAGAATTATGCATGCAATCAAAAATGGAGGTTTGCTCAGAAATGTTCAAACACCAACAAATTCAGACACCATACAATATCCATGGTCATTACAGTTGGTCTGGAAAGCAATCAATCACCGGCAGAGAATGCACACTCGTATAGGAATGAGCCAGATGCATTAAATAAACATGTCGGGGAGATAGCACCCATAGCAGCCCGAACTTAATCACATCACGTTTGTATCAGTGGTGAAGGATGCAGAGAGGTTTACAAAAAAAAAAAAAAAAGCAGAAATCAGGGAATGAAGGACAGAAGGAGAGGAGGGGACTGGGACGACAGAACTGGGAGGACGGGACTCTCACACATGCCACATGTGATATTATTATAATCTTATCCCATTTAAATGAATAGTAAATTGGCTGCTAAGCATGTACATCGATGCACGGCTGTACATCTGTGTGCATACATTAATTCAGGACACTCACACCACACAGCCTACACTGTTTCCTGATGAGAATATTTTCATGATAGACGCTCTCCTGGAGCTCAGGTCACTTCGTTGCCATCAAAAGCTGCCAACATAAATCATCTCTACTCAAACAGGCAGCACTTTGAATGATTAAACGCTGTTTTTCTGAATGTCATTAAACAGTTTGCCAAGAAAAGAAAAAAGTTGAAGCTGTTAGTTGTGTAAATATGATGCACAGCAACACTATTAATGAGCCTAACACCTTTGAACAGGAGTTTACACATCTGCTTATTCCGGTTTGTGACTTTTATTTTTTATTTTTTCTTGTCATCTATTTGAAGCAACACCCCAGCAGGGGGGTCCAAGCGGGGAAGCGCCTCTGTGCCGTCTACCTTTGCCACCAGCGCTGACGCTCCCCGACACCTTTGCTTCGTTCGCCTTTCAAGGTGACGGCGTCTTGAAAGGCACATTTGCCTTGAAAGCTATGAGACCATTTTAAGTTGCTGTCAATGTAAAAGAGCTCACATTTTGAGAACTCCGTGCTCAGTGACAGAGGCAGCATGTGTGTGAATATATTTGTCTGTGCAGATGTTTGTGGAAAAGTGTGTGACTAAACGGCTCAAAGCGATGTTTAACAAGATCAACAGCTGGGAGCCTGAATTTGTTTACATGACAGCGAGAGTGCTAACACGAGACAAATGTATGTTTTTGATTCAAACTGTCGTATGGCCAGACCTGCGGTTTAGAAAGCTCACATTCCTATTCTTAGAAGCATCATTAACATTGTGTGGACTAAAAGTCTCCAGAATGGATGGAGTATTCATATTCATCACTCAAGTGCCACAGCTGATGCTTTGTCCCTATTCACTTCCAGATGTTTCCCCACACAATCCAGTTTCATGGCTGAATCAGCCTCTCAAACTCAAATCACTTTTCTATAGCGGTGGTTTAATCACTGGCTGAGACTCTCCAATAAACTGGATCCTGCACTGCATAATTCAGTGACTACACTAAGTTGCGTATTTCACTGAAGTTACACATATGATGTCCCGTTTCATTACGAATCTTAGGGCATTGCAAATTAAGTATGACAGCGTTTAGCTGCTTTGTGAAAAAAATAAACTTTTGATCAAGGCCTCGTATTAAGTAGCATCTCCTCAAGAGATGAGGAGCTTAGAGTTTAAACTGAAAATACATAATTCAAATCCAGAGCATGGCAAAGATCGAGTTGCATTATTAGTTAGAAATGTGCTTCTCTTTGAGTGTTTGTGTCTAAAAATAATTTCTGGTCTTCAAAACAGCATATTAGGCGGAGGAGAAATCATTCAGAAACCTCCATAACATCTCTGCTTTACAAAGCTTTCTCTAGCTATTAAATGTGTGGCGCCCTCGGTGTATAAGGTCACTTCAACCAAGCAAAATATCCACTGAAACACAAAAAAATTAGATCCTTCTGCACAAGTCCTTAAAAATGAATTTATCTCAAGATGCTACAGAATACACTGAGATATAAACAGCAAGGTAAAGCCTGTGCAGACACAGAAACACTTGATAGATTCAGCTCATTTTAGAGGTAGATTCAAAATGCCACGCTTGAGCAAAACTCAGGATTTAAGTGCCTTGGATTCTTCAAAGCTTCACCTCTTCGGCACTTCAGTGCATGATGCTTTTCAAAAGAGTCACAAAGATTTAAACACATTTTGACTAAATAACTACATCCAATCCTCCAAGGAACTGAAGACATCCTGAGCTGTCAGGAGGGCCAGACACAGTCGCGGTCTTTGCCATCCAAGGCACGCACAGGCTCACGGATTTGTCGTCCCCTTACGCTTAGCCGGAAACGAGGTTATCCTGAAGCAAGTTGATTACAGAACTCAGCGCAGGCTCGGGATGGAACAGAAACGCAGACAGAGAGGAAAAGGAGGCATTCTTAAATCTTTGAAATGGATGTTAGGAAATAATGGGAGGAAGGAGGAAGGAAAAGACAAGAGACAATTTAGATTACCAAGTTAATCCTTTAATTAGCGGATATGCCTACAGCGAAAATGAACGGTTTCACACACTGCGTTTTCTAACTGTGGAACAATTCGAACCGCAGAAAGTGAGGCAGACTGCCACGATGATCAAGAGCCATAAACCTAAAATTAATGGAATGTCAGTATCACTGGTAATCTATATTGTTTATGATGCTGGAGAAACTGAACAAAAAAACGACAAATTGCAAGTCAGAACTAAAACAAAACTTGCTCCATATCCCATTACAAACATAGTTACTTTGAGAGCTTTACAATTAGATGAAACGTGTTCCCTTTCAGCTGATGTGACAAACGTCCACAGGAAATGCACGACCAGTTCAGGGACTGTCCAAAGAGACGGGTTCAATTTGGCAAACGACTGAGCAGCGAAGGGAGTGTATGGAACTGCTGATCCTGGCAGCCACTCCATAAAGTTCCTCAGCATGTTCCAAAAGGCTTTGACACAAACCGATATAAACGTGAGGCCCCCCCGCGACACTTGTCAAGCACGTCAACCTGCCAATTCCTTTCTCTTCCTCCTCCTCCTCATCTCATCATTTACCCTCCTCCCGGTGAAGATCTGGGTAGAAAGAAATAGGGGATGACTCCCTCTATCTAATTAGTGTGACAGAGCATGGAGGCTCCTCAGCGTCAGACAGAGAATTAGAACGCAACGTGAAGATATGATCCATAACAAGGCTGAGATAAAGCATCACCTGTTCAACTCCAATTACTGTAACAAAATGCCGGCACCAACTTCCCAATTTAACAAGCCACCAGCCTTTACTGTAGCGGTGACACACTGTACCACCGGGCTCACCGACTGTAGAGTGTAAAGATAAAGGAAACGTATGCTTAAGGACAAAAAGGAAGTCTCACTGGTTGAGAGTTTGTAGTCTCATTAAAACTACTTTGTCTTAACAAGACTGAGACGCCATTAAAATGTGATCTGGGTCTGGATATCATATCTGGATAAGGAAAAGGGTGTAATATAAGAACACACTGTGAAAGATTGCAGTGGTCTGGCTCATACTGTGACTGGATCTCAGCAAGATGTGCAACCTGTACAGATTCTTATGAAAAACAACTGCTCCACAAGTTGAAAGGTCACGAACGTTAAGCTTTTCCTGTTAGCTAACAGGTGCCACATTGGCTACCTGTCCAATTCATACTCCAAACAACTTGGGGGCAGCACAGATCACTAAGAAGTTGCAGTGTCCACCCCTACTGTAAAAAACAAGGAAATGCAATCACAACACTACACACAGCCATCTTTGATGTAAGGCCAAAACTATTATTTAGTTTAAACGGAAAGGCCTCTATTGGATGTCGTCATTCAGACAATATATTAAGACAGATATCACATGTTAATATCAGATGGTAAGTCTTTAAATATACTGTCTAACCCAATAGTTAGCCTGCTCATATTTGCTAATTAGCACTGAATGCAAAGTACAGTTGAGGTTTATGAGAATGTCATTAGGTCTGAAGGTATTTTTGAACCAATGATGGCAGCGCAGGAAAAGTCGGGGTTCACCAAAGTCACTAGGATCATCCTCTGGGGCCCATGAATGTCTGCACACAATTAATTGGCTATCCATCCAATAGCAGCTATTTCAAACTGGACCAAAAGTGGTGGACCAACAAACCAGCAGACATTGGCATCCTTAGAATCACAGCACCAGCTTGGCTAAAAATAATTTTTACTCACTAAGCAATGAAAACACAAATACATGTGTGAAGTCATGTGTAGCAGCCTTCATCTCCTACATCCACCAAATTCCAGAGACTAACAACAACTACAGACATGTGACAGCAGCTATCAAAAGACAGTTTACCACAATGTCACATGTTCACAAGCAGCAAAGACTCACATCCAGAGGCTCTGGACCTCAAAGAGTAACTGGGCATTATGGGGATAAGCATGAACCTGACCAGAAACATAAAGACAGAAGTATATCTGACATGACTTTCCCTCCAAAGCAAATCAAAGCACATTTGAACTCCACGTGTGTGCAGGATATTGGTTGAAGGCAGAGGCAGTGAGCAGAGGGGGAAATTCATTTCAACCTAAACAGCTTTCTGCTTTTTCTCTCATTTTATATATATATATATATATATACACACACACACACACACACACACACACACACACACACACACACATATATATTTTATTTCACCTCCTTCCAGTCCTCCTGACATCACAACCAAAAGCAAAGACGCACTGACAGCTGTGATTTAGCAATGCATGAATATGAATCTGTTTTGGAAGAACATCATTCCTCAAAACACACTTACTCCTCCTCCTCCTCCATTTCAACTTAGTCAAGCAAAAAAAAGAAAAAAAAAAAGAGTTTTCTTAAGCAATTTAAGAAATTAAAATTACACACGAAGCACTATCTTTAATTTGGTGCACAAAATTAAGCCCTGAGTGTGTGACAGCAGCCACATGTAACATTCACACCAGCTAATGCCAAAAACACTAACACACAAAAAAACAAAAAACAGCACTGATCCGGATAATGTCCCATCAAAAACGCAGTGATGGCAGCTGGTTCAACAGCTTATCCCCCTCACTTGAGAATGACTCATGTTACTTGGCCTTTATCTGTGCATTGGTAATCACCCCAGTAATATGTACATGACTTCTCACATACTCGTGTACATTAAGATTGCTGAAAATTAAATAGTAACCCTGTGTACCAATAAGCGAATAACAACAATAATGTTTCAGGCCAATGTGCAGTCACTGCAGACGTCAGTGAGGTGGGAATGAAATAAACTGAACAGGGTTAAAAAAAAAAAAAAAAAAAAGTGGCAGGATAAGAGGAAGACCAGCTGCTCGCCAAGAGATCCAAATAAAATAACCTCTTCCTAAAATGGAGCTGATGGTGCTACTTGTTTTTCCTCCCAGACAGTCTAATTTCTTTTGCTTTAACAACTGAAGCTCGTAGAAAAGAGGGAAGAGATGGTGTCACACTTGAGCACAGAGCTTGTTCTGCCTTAACCCTGCAGATCAGATGTAATGTTATGGGCTTTAAGCTACTGAAGGCTCTGACTGCTGATGCCTACACAACGTAATTCCCCACACCTGTGACAGTACAACCCCTCACACCTCGTCTTAAGAAAATAAATGCATTACCACATCGATATAGGGATACTAAAAAAACTGTTTAGAACAGATTAAAACAGAAAATCTGTGATTACCAGGAGGAGCAACTGAATTTAGAGACAGATATAGTGTTTATTTCCCAGATGTATTTTTTAAAGGATAAGGATTGTGATATTCTGTAATGTTAGCCCGTCTTCCCTTTCCTAAATTATTTCCTAAAATAGCTGGGCACTGTAGTTTTAGGCTAACAATACTCAAACAAGAATGAATAGTGCATTCGTTGGGTACTATTTTCAGCTGTGGATTAATACACATTTGATGAGCTAGTGAGTGTTTATGGTCCCAGGACAGTGTACCCCACGTACACATTGACTCTAAAAATACAATGGCCATGTTCATGGTAATGAAGGAACATGATACCGTGTGGCTTACTGATGTGTTTTAATATTTGCTTTCGACAAAAATGGAGCTCCGTGCACCGAGGAATGAGCTACAGTATATCAGGCTTTGAATAAAAAGGGAAAATATGTGTTAGTAGGATCATTTCACATTTAAAAACATCATCAAATTTATCCTTTAGAGCCTTTACTTTACTGAAATTAACAAGACCATTGTACAAAAATACTGAATCAAAAGGTGAACATACATTAAAAGATTTATGTCAAAAGTAAGAAATACTCATACTGAACAATGACCCTTTTACATAACATGAAGAGGCAAGAAGCATTTTAATGTTGTAGCTGGTCCACGGGGTGCTCAGGCTAACTAATTTATATACTGCTGGGTAGTCTGAAACTCTGATCATGCATCATGTGTTTTTCATATAAATTGTATGTGAAGTCTTAATCTATAAAGGAAAAAAACAAGGCAAAAAACAAGCCTCTTGGAAATATAATGGAATAAAAGTGTAAAGTCTCAAACAGAGACACTCAAATACGCAGCAAAATGCCAATACATCTCAACCACAGCAGTACTTAATACTCAATACTTCCCTCCTCTCGCAGGGGACGAGAGCCTGTGTGTGTCTGAGACAGATAAGCAGCACACGGGGATCCTCTTCCTCCTGCGCCGCAACGGCAACTGATGATCTTCTGACAGATGATGTGATGAGGTGGGACAGCGCCGCTACGCTGCTAATAACACCTCACCACAAATAAGGGCTGAAGACATGCACCATCTGATAACAAGGGAGCTGCTCTCATTGTACAGGAGTCTTTAATCTCTCTTCTTATTTCCTGCTCTGCGCTCTTATCTAATTTGATTTGATAATTTTAAGCATTTTAGGTGGAAAGGAGGTGACTGAAATGCTGCCCACAGTTACATGAGCTGTACAGGCTTTGCCTTTCTGCCACAGTCAATAACATTTACCTAAAAAATCACCATAAAAGGGTCTTTTTCTGGATGACTGGCAGTTCTATACTCATACCGTCTGTACATGTATTATTTTCAAGTGAAAGTCAGGACAATAAACTCTTCAGTGTAGTTGTAACACAGAGGCCAAGCTGCAGTGGGCTCATCTGATGCAGAGGAAAACTGAATTTATAACACAATGGTCAGCTTCTTCTTTTTTCCACCTCACTCACATTTGCAGAGGGTTTCCAGACTTATGCACAATGCACAGCTGTCCTTGAGATCCTCCCATTGACAGTCGTGCCTTTCACTGTGTCGTCTCTGTATTGTGAATGCTAAGAAAACACTATGAGGACAAATTCAGCATGTTTGCTTTGTTATTATAGTGTACATGTTGAGCACAGTAGACCTTTCTCCCGAGTTCCCTCAACAATGGCAACAATAGCTGGTTGGGGTTTTTTCTCCTCCCTGCCTTCCCAAATCCATAAAGAGCCTTGATGGCCACGCTCTACATTACAGAGACAGAAATGGCTTCCACATCCAACCCAATAATGTGCATGAACAATAGCAAAGCATTAGGTGACTGGCAATAAATATCTGAAAAGAGGCACTTTGCTCCAGGAAAATATACCAACAGAACTCAAGCTATGAGCCTGTTGGAGACATCTTATTAGGGCTGTCGACCAGTGCATATAAAGGTGTGAAGAATAGTGGCAAGTGCTTTAACGGCAAGAAAGATCATTATCTAAATTAAAAAGAACACTTTTTATAAATTGAGTCAGAATGTCACCTTGTTCTTTCTTGCATGCCGTATAGAAGATAGAGCCCGAGTGACTAACTGCAATTAGGGCTTTTCTTGTATGACTGTAAAAGTAGCAGGAAAATGGGAGTCTCAAACTCTAGGCTCACTCTGAGAGCATTTGAATGTAATTTGGATAATGGGGTGGCATTCAAGGCTTTTTTTGGGCCCTGCTTTGAAATGCAAGGCAGGTGAGCACTCTGGCTGGCCAGGTACGAAGGAACCATCTGGTGAATTTGGTTCAAATGACAATTCAGAATTTGAAAAGGGGAAATGTTACTCCTTCTAAATTTAGCATGACAGGCCTTATTTCACTTTAAGCCACGCTGTGTCTAAATAATGAGCCACTTCCTGCTATGGACCAGTACATGGTTTGGCTTCCAGATAACCGCCTACACACACACTTGAGGAAATGTGGGTGGACCGCTGCCAGTCTTTGTCGGTGGAGCAGGAGTGAAGGCAGGGTTTAAGACAGTGAGGAAACCGGAGCAGAAACATTATGCACCAAAAGCCATGCAATTTTTTTATATGGACCACTGCACCGCAGCAAATACCATAGCTAAATCTAAATTCTGCCCACTAAATTTTGAAGATTAAAATTAGCTGTCAGTGAGCCGTCAGTCAAATTGTTGATCTCTCAGTTAAACTGTCAAGAGGCCATTTTTTGTAATTTCCCTCTGCTGTTATCTGAAGAACTATCCAGGATGAAACGCTCTGTATCATCACATAAACAGGCAACATTATTGATTTTTTAAGGAAGAATTTGTGAAATATGCTTTTCCTTGTCCCATCATGTTAGATCAATGTTAATTTCATCACTCTGCACCCAGTTAAAGAACAAAGATGATGTATGTTTATCTGAGCTTAGTTCAAAGAGTGGGGGTGGGGTGGGGGTGGGGGTGGGGTGCTTCAGTCTATTAGAGCTGGCACTGAGGGGTCTGTCCAGTGAGGAGCAGCTCAAACACTTGGGGACGGCACTTTGTCTTTTTAGGAGTTATCAGAAAATGTGGACTGCTGCTCATAAATCATCTGTCCACAGTGATCCAACACAGTTAACAGCATCAGCTTTTTGCAAATTTCATCATCATTATGTGGTTAATGCAGCTACATGCAGACATGAGTCATATGTATTGTGCCATGTGTGTCAGGATCAGCACACACTACTTTTTCACCTGAAGCTAACTTGTGATCAAGACATTGCATTTATTGTGCAGTGAATCAGTTCACGTCAGAGCCAATTGAGCACAGAGCATAAAATAATTTAGATTCTTATATGATCAAACTCATGTGACTTAAATAAATGTCCTGTTCCATTGCTAAAAATGAGCCAACACAGTGGTATAAAACAAAGGAAGGGGGGAGTGGGAAACAACAAAGTGTAAAATAAAGATATCTCAGAAAGAATTATGTTTCACAGACAACACTGTCATGTTATTTTCCCAATTTCTAAGATCCTCTGGACAAATGACTGAATTGTTGAAGCACTTGTCATCGTGTCTCAACAGAAAAGCTGTTTTATCTGTTTTTTTTCCCTCCAAGTTTAATGATGAAACCTCACTGATAAGAAAAATATAATATACTGTTGTATTATCTATTTGATACTTTACTGCTTCAGTTCTGTAATTAAATCCCAATTTGTAATAAATGTACTGTGGTTATTATCCTGTCTGAGCTGAATAAATTTAGTTTCCAGGGTAAATGGCAAGTGAGTTAGATCTACCATGCCATTAAAATAGCGCAAGTATTCATACCATTGTTATTATCATAATTATTATCAAACTAGTAATTTTGAAGATGCTGGTAAAGTGTAGCTGAAAAACAAGCACATCAGCGGATGTAATCATCTGCTTAAAGTTGTTTTTCTAAAATCTGAAATGTAATGTTCTTGTGTTCATCTCTCCTTCCAACTTAACAGGTTTGGCTTTTTCTTGTACAAGTAAGCGAGCTTGTAATTTTCCAGTTTTATGGAACTTCCAAATGCACACACTGCCACCTGCAATGCTTACAACAAAATTCTTTGTTCCACTTTAATCAGCTGGTCACTGAACATAAAAATATGCAGGGTCATCTGCAAATAGATGCTCTGAACCTATGGTGACATGAGAATAAATGCATTAGCAAGGCTTAAACTGGATGACTCAAACTGTTATTTTACATCAAATGCAACATACAGTAAAAATCAGTATTATGAGGAGTGACACATGAAGGCTGACACTGAGGCGGAGCGACCACCTGGCTGCTCCCTGCAGTTATTTTGAGGGAGGTGCTGCTGGTCGAGGTTATGAATGTTTGTCATTGTGTAAAACAGCCCTTTTGTTTTTTTGTTACCGTGAAGGATCAGAGTTCTGATGTCCGGTGGCAACCTAACAGCCCACCCCCTCCCCGGCATACACCTCCAGTGGAAAGACAGATTGGCTATTTTTCTATCACCTGTGCTGGGGCCGGGCCCATGACACCTGCTAGACGAGCCCAGTTTAGTGCTCTCCCTGTCAGCTAACGTATGGGCCTATTGATGTGCTGTGACTGGGCCGGGCTGATCCTACCCAACACGCATTAGGGCCAGCTGTTGTGCCTCATCTGTCTCCGTGTGAGCCCCGATAGCCGCAAACAGACAGTAAACACAGGCTGCTCCAAGCATAACGCCCCATCTACCTTCACCCCCGTCCCGCTGCTCACAAAGCCATCATTTCCCAGGCCCCCGACTAAATGACTGTAGAAGTGCCGGCTTTAATTGAGTCCAAGAACGTGGCTGATGGGGAAAAAGTTGATTCACTGCAAGTACGGTAATTGCAGCCTTGATTACACCCATCTGAGAAGCTAATTTGAGGATTCAAGATTCAGCGAGGCTTAATAGAACGGTCTGCAGGATCGCAGTCCGGAGACTTACCAATACAATGTAAACACTACAAATTGCATGCTGCTGTGTTTGACACCAATGATTAAGGTTAAAGAATTCAATGATGATTACAATAAGTGCATGAAAACAAACAAAGGATGTTGATAAATAAATGTGAAAACCAATCCACACTCATCAAGCAATCAGTTGAAAAAAAAAAAAAAAAACCCAGCACATTTCACATTAACCAAGTGTGATATTGTGGATATGACTGCATTCATTAGGAGATAATTTGAGCCAAAGGCATGAGAGACTCGGGAAAGTCTACCTATCCTGTTGAGAAAGATGAGGGAGACGCCCTTTTCAAAGTTTGAGCCCATGAACCCCTGAAAGGTCTGTTCATGCCCCTGCCGGCATGAATAATCACCCCCAGCTCCCCTGTAATGT
Source organism: Chaetodon trifasciatus (assembly GCA_037975065.1). Taxonomy (NCBI): domain Eukaryota; kingdom Metazoa; phylum Chordata; class Actinopteri; order Chaetodontiformes; family Chaetodontidae; genus Chaetodon; species Chaetodon trifasciatus. The sequence goes on along the minus strand of JBBMOE010000010.1, from coordinate 3,300,124 downwards.
GCTGCGGATGATATATTGGGCCACATTTATTACTGCTCCGCTTCCACCTGGGTAGGAGCAGCAAGTCCTCCATTAATAAGAAAACCCAGGCCTGCAACAAGATTTCTGCACAGCCACAGCAAGACTCCAGGTTCAGATCCACTGTTAGGACTGCATGACCTATTTGGAAAAAATTAAAGGCATGGACAGCTCCCATTTTGCCTATAAACACAGCATGATATGGAGTTCCCCTTTGGTTCATATAGTAAGTCTATTCAACAGTTCAGGACCACTTCCATCACTAATCCTTGTCCACTCACATGCCTTTGATACTCATATTGTAAGAGTTCTGTCATCTCAGCAGGGAGCAAGCAATCAAAACACATGCAGCCTTGAGCTGGTAGACACATATGCAGGACATGCTGTTGGTTACAACTGAAGATTAGTCCTGCAGGATAACACATTCTTCTTTGAATGGGATTAAAAAGTGCCAACACTTTGCCGTGGTTTTACAGGATTAAAGCACCATTTACATGTCATCCTTTGGCTGTCAAATTAATTGTACAAATTTGCCCTTTAGACAAACATGTCAGACTACTGACTTCAAAACAATACCAATGGTTTCCGACATATGGGTCACGCTGACATGTTGTAAGAAGGTGTTTTGAGGAGACTCTGGCATATATTTTAAATATCAAGAGGGCTCACGACGGCGTTCAGTCAAGGAAAATAGAAATCAAATGATAATCGACCAATTCTTGCACCAGAGCAGCGATCTAACCGACAAAAGAACAACTTTAACTTCTGGCAGTGTCTTTTGATAACCACTGCTATAAGCTCCATACGATGGAGTGATGTGACATGCTGACAAAAATCAGAACTACCTGGATGAAGCACAGGCAGAACAGTGCACCACTGCAGAAAAACATTCCACCATCTTTGGCAGGTTTACAGCAGCTTTTCCACAGCCCACCTTCTCCTACAGTCTCTGAAGGTTGCTGGTTTTCTTGCTGCTGCACTCCCTTCATTCCTTCTTCCCCTCCTGACGCTATAAGCAGCAAGTATTGCAAAAGCAGGCCTGAAGTTGATAAAGGTCAACATTGTTAAGTGCCTGTATGTATGTGGGGAATAGCCTTTAGTATTACACCACCTTATTCTTATTCTGAGAGCCTCTCTGTATTCTGAACCAACACCGAGTGTAAGCAGAAAGGAAAATGTTGCCGGGGATTGTACCTGCTGAGCCAGAGAGCGAATGTGTGTGCATGTATGGTGTTTGTACATCCATGTGAGTGCAGCATGTCTCTGGGAACGCATGTGTGCTGAGGGGTCACAACATGAATCAATTTAAATCCATCTTCTACACAGAAATGACTTATTTGTCCAATTTATTACAGAGTGTTCCATTCTATTGTGAAAGGCCCGAGAATTCGCACGCCTCTTGATTGAAATCATTGCCACTGGGAGAACCTAGCCAACACCCTCAGAGGAGCCGCTATTCTGAAAGTGAGTGAATCATTGATTTACAGCAGGAAATCATCAAGGCGAATCTATGGTAAATGAGAGAGTGGAGATGGAAAATAGTCCAGTGCAGCAGGATATTCAGTTATCACTGTATCCTTTTATAGACAGGCCGCAGTGTCCAGCTATTTTCAAGCTTGTGGTTAAGTGAAGACCAGTCACTCTCAGAGGGAGCTTGGTCCTGCGCTTTAGTAAAGTGCAAATGGAAAGCACCCTCCAGTGAGCAAAATTGTGTGAGAAAGAGTTTGAAAGAAATTGTAATCTTGCCAAAAATAAAAATGAGACAAGAAAGCAATAACATCCTGAACCAACACAGAAATCCTATTGTGGGTTCGACGCCAAAGGGTTGTGCTATGAAAATGAGCTGCTTTGATGTTTGATTAAAAAAATATCCGACTTCTTTGAATCCCTGTAAGAATTGTTTGAAAATTAATAATGCTTGAATTAGAGGATGTAATAAAAAGGGCTAACAGAGCAAAGCCAGTTCAGTAGAAAAGCACAGTGTTGTACATCCGCTGCCTTTCTTCTCCCAGAAACAGATTTGACATCTTCATCGCAAAACAAACAGCTCACACAGCCCTAAACAATTATTCAAATACAAATGACAGATTGTCAAGTGCAGTTCGGTGAGGAGAAAACATGTTTTTGCAGGACAACGCATACCTTGTCTGAAGTTACATGCGCGTTCGGAATAACAAAATCATTTGGCGTCAGGGACTCCAATTAATCAAAACATTTTCTCTTTTTTTTTTTTGTCAGATGTCAAATTACAAACATTAGAAAACACATTAAGCAATGACAGAAGCTGCAGACTTGAGAATAAGGTGTCTGGCTGCAGAGCTGCTGTCAGCGAGAGATAAAGATTAAGGCAGAAAACCTCCTTGTTCTGGGTGTGGATGCCCTTGGTATGGAAATGCTTTTTGAGGCTAAAGCATCCGTGATGATAACAGCTGACGCTTCCTCATGTGAAATGTTAGGATGTCGGCTTCTGCTTTGTCACCAGGTTTGTTTTCATTTATCTATGTAAAGCATAGTGCAGAAAAAAGAGAAATCTTTGAGCTATAAGACATACAATTTGTTTGCTCAGACAATACATGAAAACCGCAGGCAGCGGGGCTGTCCAGCCTTTGATGATTACGTTTGAAATTCAGCAGATATCTTAAAAATAAACTCAACAAAACCTCCGTTGGTGCAAACTGCGCAGCCACCAGTGATGGCTCGAGCTCACAAATACAATTTTGGGCTTAGCAGTGCATTTCAGGCTGCTTTACAACTTGATATAAAAACATATTAAGCCTGATGTTTTAGATCAGTCGTGACTCATCCGAAACATTCATCCGGCTGTGTCAGCCCTTAACATTTTGAGATTATACAACTGATTGACTTGACTGGCCTAAGGCTACTTGTTAGGGAGCTGTGATGGACCCGTGCCAGAACCTGACAGGAGGACGGCAAAGAAGGAATTGGGTTCAAATGTCCAAACGCTGGACAACATCAGTGAGTAAATCTCTCGGCTGTCTTGAGGTTGAGTATATTTTCACATGAAAAAAGCCATCGACAGGACAAGAAGCCGGGTGCTGCACTGCACTGTGGTTTATTCCCTGCCTGGTATGAACAATAAAAAGGCTGGCACCGTGTTATGGGGTGTGTGTGTGGGTGTGTGTACACATCTGAGGGCATGTGTGACTGAATCTCCTGAGCAGCTTAAGTGAAAGTGATAAGCAGTAGAAACGGCGTACTGCTTCTCACAGGCTGCTTCCAATGATCGCTGGGAATTCATTGCTCTTTCTCACTGTCAAGCAGCAGAAGAGAAGGGGGGAAAGTGTATTTAAAGGATTTTCACAGTCCTTAATGCTATTTATTACATCTCACCAGCTGCAGCGAGGAGTGGCTACATGTAATTGCGGCCATAGATCTTTTGGCCTGAAGACAACCAATCAAGATGGATTCCTTTTTCCGTTGCCGGGATTGACCGTGAGTGAATCCTGGTGACTTAGAGATGGGACATTATTTAACATGGACCCAGAGTGACGTTAAGGAGCATTAGGTTGCGGGGTTGTTAAAGCACTTGTCACACTCCAAAGGCATCCATCTGCACAACGCTGGCTTCAATCAATAGATAAGTAATCGGCTGCAATGAGAGCCAGCATGCGGTATTACTCACCGACTCTGTCCTGAAACAGCCCCACCGCCCAGTGAGCGGAGGAGCGCCAAGCGTGCAGCTTCATCACGAAGGAACTTATCTCTCAGCCGAGCACGACAGTATCGACAGCCCAGAACTGAGAGCACCTTTGTATTGGCACGATCTCTCAGCAGGACAGTGCTTTCATGGTGCAATCTTTCCCTGCTACAGTCAACGCGCTAAAATTAAATGTGCAGCGACTTGCCTTTGGTATACTTCACATGAGTCCCTCATGTGTGCATCATTGAAGGTAAGGGAAGCAGATATTTTGCCCCTTCATTTAAAAAAATATAAGATAAAACAAAAAAATTAAAAAAATCTGTCCACATGACATTCGTATTCATATTTATGGACTCACAGAGACGTAAAAATAATCCCAAACACTCTAGCAAGCATGTCGGACCAGTAGGTGGCGATAAAATCAACGAGCATGTGTAGTGAGCCTATTTTCCTTTGGCAGTAGTATCAGTATCAGTATGTAATTATTTATTTGTATTTTCTGGCACAAGGCCCAACAGTGCTAACCTAACGTCAACCAACCATTGTCCTTCATGTTGTTGTTTCAGATGCATGGTCATTAAGGTCCACTTCACATGTAAACACGGATACACAGAAGAGTCTTAGAGTTTCAGTGGCCTAAAATGCCATTTGCTTGTGAACAACAGGCCCAAACACAGAAGAAACGTTCATTTTGTTACATACATGTGGTCAGGCTTAAATATCCGGTAACGGTTTTGATAACAAGGAAAACAAGTGAGCAAAGTAACACCAGCAACATGGCCGTTCTAGTCACTGTATGTAATATTGCCTCCTTGCCATTTTATTTTCCATGAGGACCATTAAGACTGCTGACTAAATTGCAGCATGCTCCAGAAACCGTTAACTGTGAGACCCCTCGTTGAAATTAACTTCCACATATTAGCGCCTAGTTCCACAAGCATGTCCTCATGAAGCACGGAGCCTGCCAGATTCATGTCCCAGCTCACAACGAACTAACTCTTCTGAAAAATAAAGCTATGTGCAAAATACTGATAGCATTTGTGCAGGTTATCGTGTTTATTCTGTTTAAGCCTTGAGCTTAAATCAGGCTAAACTTCTCAACGCACATCTATTTATAGACGTGTTCAAATAAGACTAATGAAATTATTCCTGTCCAGGAACCAAAAGTAGGACAAAAGTAATTCCTTTCCTCTTTTGGGCAACCTATGAAAAAAAAGGTCAGGATGTGTGAGAGAGTCTCTGCCTAATTCAATTGCACCTATTTTCTGTTTGTACTTTACATTACATAATGCTTCATACTCGCTAATGATCCTTATAGAGGCTACAAATGATTTGGTGTTTGGCAATAATATGAGAAGCAACAACGCTCCTCTGCACAGTATAGCTTATTAAGAACAATGACTGTGTGGAGTCAGGGAAAAGACAATTAGTTCTCTAAAAGTTCAAAAGACTTGCTCCTTTGCTCGGCTCTGCCTGTACATTAAGACCATGTATCATTAAAAACACAAGACCCAGAACTTTGATCTACGACTGAAAAAAAAAACAAAAAAAAAACAATTTAATGCAAAAAACACTATTATTAAACTGCATGAATGCACTTCAGCTGACACATTATTGATTGCTTTACTGCTGGAATAAAGCTTTGTTCAAATGCAGCTTGTGCACAAGTCCTCGAACTCTGGTGGAAAATTTGGTCAACCTAAGCATGTTGAGCAGTAATGTCCCTGAAGATTAACGACTGCAAAGAATATAAGTATGTAAGTGTTAGGCAACAGCCGCAGTACCGAAGCAAGAGCACATATCTGTATTTAGATGTTGACAAAACGATGGATACACCCACAAGCGTCTGATGCCTTCAGGCGTCACAGCTTTCTGTGCAGCTTCTACTGAAGGGAGAGTTGAATCTTATTGAAAGTAAAAAGCCTCAGCTTTGTGGAAAAAAGAGAAAAAAAGATGACATGACTTTAACAATCACAACAGGGATATGAATAGCGTCTGAGGGAAGGCAAAAGTTGGCTAATGTGCTTCAGTGCATAAGAATGCAATCAGTCTTCACATGTTCTGCATACTAACCTTCTTCCCTGCAGACGTGACTACAGCAGGCTGCAGTGGTCGTGCCCACTCGCCTGCGACATTAGGAAAATAAAGCCGTTTTGATGCTGTGTGATGATGTTAAAGCGAGCGCAGTGTTTATGTAGCACATTTCTAATGGTCCTAAAAACGCTTAATCATGCTGAGTTGTTTTCAAAATGCAAAGTAAATGTATTCTTTCAGCATTTTTGTCTTTGAGAAGTACACCCTCTTCAAACAATTCATTAGCATACACCCATGCCATAAATCAAATTAGTACCATGATGTTGATGGGGTCTCCTGCTGTGATTTCTCTCAACAGACATGGACAACAACACAGCTGGGAGCTGATATGCACACCAATTTACTTTCCGCACAACAAATATATGCAGGAGATTCTCTCAAGGAAAATGGAATATTTAATTTCTCATTTTTGACTGAATTATCAAACACCATGTAAAGATTCCCTTGATTATCCAGGAAGAGGGTAGCGTCGTGTACAACAAGTACAGCTGCGAGATGAGGTTGAATCACGTTTGCCTTGAGAGGCTGTCGGTAAGACGACACTTAAAATTTTACTGTATCTTCTGTTAATTGCTCTTTATTTGGATTGAAGCAAGTGCAATTAACTTTAAACAAGACCTAGTAACAGCGCAGAATATTATGTGCCTTTAAGGCTACAGTTCAGGATCAAGATTCCTATTGGCTGTACAAATGCAGATGTGCCTGCACGTCGCCTCAGACGATCCATCCCCACACTTCAAGTCAAAGGTGGAAAATCCTGGACAAAATCCTGCACCTTGTGTTCAATTTCCAATACCTCCCATGCCTACAAGGGCGCATAGCACAAAACACGTCCCAGCGCCACACGGCATGTCAGGCCCATTATGCTCAACGCCATGGCGCTCGCATTGACAAGTGGTTCAATTGTTGCCTACTGGAACAACTGGGCTAAAATTGTTATCTGGCCCTGCTCTATTTGGCATATTCAGTGAAGACATGTCATTCTTCTACTGACAGTGGATATTGATTTCTAGGCTGGCCTGCTCTAAATATCGGCCTCACACAATAGACCAGGCACAAAGGCTATTCTCAGGATGAGAGTGTTGCATTCAATCCCTGCTTGGAATTTTTGGTGTGATTCTGCAAACTATTCAACGGGCCCATTGTTGCTCGTTCTGCAGTACGCACATCTAATGGAGGAGCTTCCCTTGTTCTGCAGTGAAAGTGGATTACGATGCGCTACTGTGAGGTCATGATTAACACATCACAGACGCTTCAAGGCCTTAAACCAGCGGTCTCCTCCAGCAGAACGCCCCACCACCACCACCACCCTCCTCTCGCCCTACACTCAGCTGATCAGTCCTGCCTTCTCATTTCCTTCCATACATTGCAGAGATTCGATTGCTTGCCATTTTCCAGCTCATTAATGAAGACTTATGCTGCATTTGTAATGAATGTGTCCTGGCAGAAACATGATCAAGTTTCTGGCCTCACTGAGTGCTTTTCAGATGATTGCTTTCACCTCTGTGGTTGGTTTCACTGGTGTGGCAGGAGGAAGCCACTGCAGAAAAGGAGAACAAAAGGAAACTCTAGCACAGGAACCCAATTACAAAAGGATTTTTCTGAAATGTTATACAGAAAGCCTGGAGAAGCTCCAAAAATGGAGGGCATTTTAGGAATTAGATGCACTGAATACTTTGAAATGCGTGATGTTTCATGGATTGTCACAGTTGATAGCAAACAACGGCATGAAAACAACACACTCTATAAATGTCTATGATGTCTATTTAACAAGGTTTCATATTTTGTAACCACATCAGCTTATACCAAAACTCTACCGAGCGAACAAGTAAGACCTCGTGAATCGGGTCCTTATTCTTTATCCGCCTGCAACAAGAGCCCTAAACAGCTGAAAAGCCAAACATTCAGCAGCTTTCAGCCCAAATCTAGCTGTATTCAGACGCTGCAGATGTGACTGTTGATGCACATCAGTCGTATTCACTGGAGGCAGGATATCAAGGCTGACATCCATTTGCAGCCATACTCTCAGTGCCCATCATTCTGAGTTTATTGTCACCAGCGTGTACGGTAATTACAGTTTATACCACTTGTGATTTATAATGATCAAGTGATCCCAGGCTTTTCTGCGGCTTTTATGCAGGTTGTCTTCTTTGGTGAGTTGGTTTTTAAAAACTTACGCTGCATGTGAGGCTGAACCAAAATCTTTTTCTAAATTTGAAATTTCAAATCTGTTGCTGCAGTATTTAAAGAAACTGTTTGATGCAATTATCTTAGCTTAGCATAATGACTGAAAGCAAAGGGAAACAGCTAGCCTGGCTCTGTCCAAAGTTAAAAAAAAAATTGTTTACCAGAACTTTTTTCATTTAATCCACAAAACATGCACAAAATGTAAAAACAATCTGTCATTTTACATATAGTACATGTTTAGTATTTTTCACATCCTTGATCAACGAGGACATTTATCCATGGGGATAATTTAGCTTTCCTCATCTGTAGAAATTTAACTATATACCATATTATTCAGGGTGCCTTAAACTCTGAACGAGACATCAAGATGACTTAATAGCTCCGATGAGAAACATTAATGTATGGTGAAACGACTATCTTGTCTCTGACACCTCTCTCATGGTCTTTTCTCGGAGTGCTCATTTGCAACTTTAATTCCACAAATGGACTCCAAAGCTGTGTTTACAAGGACTCAGACAGCCTGAGCTGTGACAGCTCAAAAGCAGTTTCCCTAATAAATAGACTAATGCGGCACAATCAGTTCACATGTACACTAATGTCTACTTGAAAGCTCTTTAGAAGTCCATGTCATGGCAAAGTTGTATTAAAAATGCATCTTGTGCAGTTTATTTTTTCATGCCTACATACACAGTATGTGTCATACACAAGGAAGCACAACGGCACACAAAGCAAAGCTTCATGGCCACTAATGATCATAAGCTGGAACAAAAAATAGGTCAAGGAACCTACAATAGAGTTGATTGCACATGTTACTGCATTGTCCAAACATAGTAAACCACCTGCTTTGTGCTTTCTCTCTCTGTTATACTCAAACACACACACACACACACACACACACACACACACACACACACACACACACACTGATACATCATTCACTGAGAGCTCGCCGCTGGAGCCAGAGAGTCATTTATTCTCAAGCTTTTGGAAAGACTGGTCAGCAGAAGAATTGCTCAGTGAACATCACTGTTAGTAAATATGTCAAATGCCTCGGTGGCAGGACCCGAAATAATACGCAGCTCTTCTGTTATGACTGTCACGTATGCCACCCCTGTTCTCTCACTTCTAAAAAGCCCGGCGAGTGTGGGGTCGAGTCACTGTGGAGAATTGTGTCTTATATGCATGAGTGTCTGTGTTGGTAGGAGGGTGGCGGTTCCAGAGTGAGGCACTGAAGAGGTGTTGGCATCCCACGCCGGAAAAGTGTGGAAATCTGCAGAGCGGAGAGAATTAGCGGCTCCCTGCTGGGCCAAACCGATGGGTGCGGTGAAAAAAGGAGGGGAGGAGAAAACTCCGCGATGGTGGAGAAAATGACCTCTGAGAGGAGAGGAGAGGAGAGGAGCGAGCGAGAGGGGCGGGCGGGAGAGGATGGGTGGGGGGTGGTCCGCTGGGAGAAGCACAGAGAGGGATCCAAAGCCAGGTCACCTTCTCCAGAGAGAGCAGCTGTGAACACTCTGCCCCTGGGAGGAGGTCACAGTCGAAAGCTCTGTATCTTATACACCGAAGCCCAGATTCTCTCGCGCTGCCTTCACCCTGCACAGGTCTGCAATAACAAAGCCAATTAAGAAGCCCAGGAGAGAAGCTAGCGCAGTCTCACAGTCGCCTCTCGCTGACTTGGCAACCAGAATTACTGCTCAAGAGAGTACCTTTCAACATCGAATATAGAGAATACCAGCAATTACCAGCAAATATCTCCGTTCTCCAGCTCCATTTTGCCGAACTGATGTGGTGACTCATAAAGCTGTTTTTAATTTATCCCAGATGCATGCTAACTCACTGAAATAATGGATGCAACAGCATAACACCTTGTGCTTTAGGCCTAACCTCGGCAGAGTGTGCCTTTTGTGTAATTATGTGGTCGTGGTGGGGTTGTCCTTATTTACTGTACGTGGCATTTCAGGTGGCATTTGTTTCATCTGGATGTGACACTGTGTGACATTAATTCAGATTCAGCTGCAAGAATCAATATCGTGATATTGTTTGGGGAGACATGCGGCGAAGTGACAAGTTTGATCTCTGCTGCACGTCCTCTATTGTCCAGGAGCACAGAGTGAAATAATGCTACGGTTACCTTCTGAAATGTGCAGATGAGGCTGCCACGTTTGTGTGATGTACTGTAAAGAATCTTTGGGGTTTGAGCAGCGATTTGTGCACAGAGGTTCAGGTCACAAGGCTGGTTATTGCTCCTTGCTATATTCCTTCTGTTCCAGCAATTGCTTTCAGATTGTCTTTCTGTATTGTAACAGCCCTGTATGAGAAAAGTGATTGTGAACAGTGGATGCAGGTTTAGATCCTTTTCATGGGTGGCCAGGCTCTGGTTATGTGCTCCTCTGTAACTGTCATCTTGTAGATTTGAAATCCCTCCCCGATCGATTGTACTAAAAGCTCTAATCTGATTGTTAAAAGAGCTGATTTGACAAAGCTGTTATCAAACTGATTTAAGCACCAATCAATACTGCATTATGGGTGGGTGTCTTTTTTCTTTCACAGTTGTGGCAACTTTTCCAAGGACAGGTTCAGGAATGTCTTTCACCTCTGAAAACGACACTGAAACATACCTGTATGGGGTGAAACACACAGACCATAATTACATGTAACAAGAAACCCACACTCTCTCTCCGGCTATGAGATCTGTCTTATCAGGACAGACTAAAAAACTACTACCAATGCATAATTGCTGAAGTGTGGAAATGAAAAAAAATCCCATCATTTCTTTGTTGATGTTTTAACATTAACTGGGTGTCGATTGAAATGGGCTCCAAAACCTCCTCGGTGTTGATGTGTGATTGTATTTTTCAGGATAGTGTAATGGTCCATGAAGAGTTGTGTAGTCCCTCTGAAAGGATCGTTTCTCAGAGAGAACAGGAATGCACATGGATGGCAATTTCACCTCCCTTTCCCTCCTCCATCTTTGCACGTCTTTCAGTATTCATTCCACACACGTATTCAACATTAGAGGGCAAATAAATTGATTGCCAGCAGCTGAAGACACTTATCTCCCAGCGAGTCAGCTTTGCACTGGAGACCCCAATACCAAAACCGGGAAGCACTTCATTACGTTGATGCTTAACAGTAAGGAAAAAAAAAGACCAAACACTGGAACAACACCAGCAAACTGCGGTTACAAACACACCAAACACAGTTAAGACCAAGATGGAGTGCGATGCAATGATCAAGACCTCCAGGCTAAACTGTGTTCATTAGTGGCAGCAATGCAGAATGAATGGAGCTGCTTACTTATTCTGCAAGCGTCCTGGTGAAAGCGAGCAGGCAGGAACAGGGCTAGCCTTAGCCTCATGCTTGCCTGGGTAGTGATGGCCAATTAAGCCCCTCTCTGATGAGCCATGCAGAGGCCCAGCAAGCAATTAGGAGGCCAGGAGTCTCTGCTCATTACTGCAGCAGACCGTTGAGCATTGTCCTGTATAACGCACATCTGCAGTCATGAGATTCCAGATATGCCTATTAGATGTTGGTTTATATCATTCAAACCGAATCAAAGAGAGATTGTCCTGCAATCCCTGCTTTAATGACACAATGTTACTGTAGTAGTGTCAATGCCTGATGAGGAAATCTCTCCGTGTGTACACCGGGAAGTGGTATGTGAGTAGAAAGCTTCTTTGATTTGACATTCCGTATCGTCTTTTCAGATGTAATTTGTCAATATGATGCTGATAACCAATGAAGGAGTTGACACACACTAATGCATCAGAAGTGATATTGTCTCTTGACTGACAGCCTGCTGCTTCCAGTATTGATTTAGCTTGCATTTCAGGATGCGACGCTGTTGCAGGGGGTCAAAATCCAGCTCTAATACAGTCAGGAAGCCAAGAGCGGGGCTGTTATTGTGAAGATAACTGAGTCTGATAATAGCAGTGCACAGAATAAGAGTTAGAGAGAGGGTTCTTAAATGTAATGCAGACATGTAGGTAAATATTCCTATTCTGCAGCAAAATTTGCACCCAGAAAGCAAGATTTATCTTAATTTAAACAAATAATAAAAAAAACAAAGGCATCATTTAAAGATATGAAAACCTATGCCTCTGTACTGTCGCTTATCTGATTACACAATAAAAGCAGAGGAGAAATACTTTCAACACATCTACTGCTGACTGATATTGTTTTGAGATAGGGATGCGGTTGTGATTTTTTTTTTAAGATGAGAAATAAAAACACACCTGCAGTAAGTGAGGATTTAATATGCCAAGACAGGAGATGACTTTTATACCAGATGGCACTTTGGTAGAAATAATTGTATGCTAAGAAACTGAAGCGCAAATAAGTATGATTCATTTCTAAGTGCTCTGTGTTTATACAGTACTTTAAGAGTATTATAATTGTTTGCTTTTCACAGGGCTCGGGGCAAGATGGGATAAATGAGAGCCAAAGGTACAGTAAATAATAGTAGTGTGCAGCAGAATTACACAGAGGCACAGAGAATAACATAACCCTGCTAATGCTGCTGCAGACCTGAGCTCCACTGCTGAAAAGGCTTCTGCTCCAGCCGAAGCCCTTGTGTACGGCATCCGTCCTTTCACAGCCAACCGGAGGAAGGCCATTAAGTCAGTTTGGAGATTTCCTGCTCTCATGGCAGCCGAACCTGCCAATCCCTTTTTCACCCCCCTCCGGCATCATATTCCCCATATCCTGGTTAGCACCAGAGGCAGGTGGCACTAAGTGCTAACCATATGGCTGCTGCTGTAAGAATAACAGTGAGGAATCAGCTCCAATGGGCACTGAGTTGTACTGCGACTGAGATCAATGATAGGCATTTATCACCTGAGGATGGGCGCTGCGTGGGTGTGTTTGTGATCTTTATGGACACCAGTTTACAACCGAGTAAAGTATAGCGGGAATAATCTTGAACTGAAGGAAAAACACAAAGTGTGAGCGTGTGGCTTTGTGATGAAGGCCAGAAACAAACATTGCGAAGCTGATGGTCTGAAAGAATGTGCAAACCATTGAGGGGTCCAACGGGAGTAATACATACAGAGAAGCCATATGTGAGTAGAGCAATGTGGCTCATTCCTTAAGAAATGAATTATTTCCCTGGGAGGCCTATTCACCAATACCCAGCCTGTGGCAGCCTTCACATATGTGATCTTGCGTGCACACACCCACACACACACAAACAGGAGCAGAAGAAACAGATGACATTTACAAGCATTACGGTAATTGGGTGCATTTATGAGTAATTAGACACAATAGTTTATCACAAAACACGCTTTTCTGCATTTCAAAGCACATCCAGGTTTGTGGGCTCTCCAAAATCTTTGTGCCAGTAACTGGCAAATCATAAATTACATCTGCATCAAAGTTGTACAACGACCAAGAGGAGGTATCCAGTTAAATAACTTGGAACATGCAACACTGGAAAGTATTAAATCATAAGAGCTCAGCAATCAGCCAACGAGCAAATCCATCCAGCTGCAATACAGCTATAAGCAAGAGAGACATCAAAGCACATGTAGGAGAGCTTACGAAATAGTCTCAGCATTTTTCACTTTTTACCAGAATCCAACTTTGAGAAAATTCCCCACAATGGCACAAACATGCTACATCAGAAGCACATGACAATCAAAGAGGATAAGGCAGCTGTAGGACCACACAGTCATGCTTTAGCTATTCATGCTTTTTCATGGCACAGTGAATAAACTGCCAATTACACAGCGCATTTTATTGGACCTCATTATCTTTGTCTGAGTCTTCAGAATTCATTTAACATAGACTACTACACACATGCAATTAGCTTTTCTAAAATTAGCCTCTTGAGTGATTGATGAGACAGGGACAGTGAAGAAGTAACAATGAGGTTTGCAGAGAAAAACGAGACATATATAACTTAAGAAAGGTCACTGAGAGTGGCAGTGTGTCACACACATACACATTTTTTTTTTTTTTTTTTTTTTTTTTCAAGACTGAACATGAGTCTAAATACCTTCAAAGGACAGGCTTGCAAATCCTGCAGGGGGCTGTCCAAGCCACGCTTGGCCCTGCCACGTTTTGATGGTTATTGAAAGACATATGACTGAATAGCAGCTCTGTGTTCAGGGGAGAGCAGAGCTAAGTGCAGCCCTGAACATATGGACATTAGCATAGGCTGTCGGTATCCTGCTGGCTCTCAGACTGTGCATTGGGACTGGCCCACCTGAACCTGTGCCTGATTCTGGTTGGTCTACAAGCACAGCAGGCTGGCGTGGGTCCAGCTCAGACTGGACCGCTAAAGAAGCTGGATGTTGGCCAAGGTCATTTGTGGACACTCCAGCTAATTGACATATAGTTGAGAGTGACAGCACACGTAACCAAAAATAAGTGAATAAGCTTAAGAGGGATGCCTTTCAGTCTGAAACATTACAGCTGCTATCAAAACGCCTGGACGACAACAAAGTCTCTCTGCTCCTAAAATTCCTCATAATCCTCCACTACCACAAAACTGAGGAAGTTCTTGACCAGCAGAAGTGCTGCGAAGCAATGTTTTGATGAGCCGGCGCATCATTAGTTTGTGCTGTACGAGCAGACTGGACGTAAATGAAGAGACCTTTCTGCCAACTGCAGGGTGGTGATGCAGGGAAGCAGCATGAGCTACTGTGTGCCAAAGTCTGTTTTGTAACCAAGCGTAACTACCTTTGACCAAGACGCCTTCTTTGAGACCCCGATCGACTCATTATGAAAGCAGTTAGTCTGAGAGATGGTAAATCTGAGGTCCCTTCTTTGTGGGAGAATTTTTACTGAACATGATTACTGTATTTTTCAATTATGGTATCAACAAGCACAGAGAGACACAGAGAAAGTTCATATTCTCATTTTAAAAAGATTACTGCCCAGAATTAATGGGGCTGTGGTTTTCATTGAGTTTGCAACTGCAATGTGTGTATTCAGATCTGATTTACTAAGACAGCATCTCATTACGCAGTCAGTTCTTGGACTGAACCTGGTATGCCCTCCAGATGCACTCTGCCTGTGAAGGAGCGCTCCTAAATGCAGAGGTGGGATCTGGACGAGATCATTAAGCTTTGAGAAGAAATTAACACAGCCATCTCGATTACAATATTTACTTCTGTCACTTTGGTTAGTAGTACTGAATAAATATTACTCATTAAATGACACTATCTAGCATAAATCTAATTAGTACAACATGAGGAGGCAAGTATGAGATGACTTCTAAAATTACATATAGTTAGGGCAGCTTTAAAACTGTCATAACATTATAGCAATGTGCAACTATGGTACCATTATATCACATTCTCACTTTAAAATGCTGGAACATCATAACAATCAATGAAGGAATCTTTGAATAAACAAGTGGATCAGTAAGCTAAATACAGTATCATGTAGAAATAATATCACAAACTGCTCAGCTTTATAGTGAAGCACAGAACAAGTATACACAGAATAATAACTTGCAGCAGAGTGCAACCGGGGAAAAAATCCATAGCCTCGTGTCGTTGGGTAACAGTGTCTCTCCATCACTTCATTGTGGCTGAGATTTAGTCAGAACTAAAGATCTCCCGTACAGCAAATCTTCCTCTTCCAGAAACAGGACAACTCGTGTCAGCGTGGTTGTGGAGATGCATAACGATCCCAGCATTCTCCTGACAGAAATGCCACTACGAAAACATTCTGTGCCGCCTACGTCTCAGGAATGCAGAGTTCTTGTCTAGAATGTAATATTTATCTTGTAAATGTCTTGCAGGCTCAGCTTCCGCCTCTTACCCCACTTGATATGTGTGCTTAGCTATGCAGCTAAGCACTCCATCCATGCCACATTAGGTGCTCCATGCCACAGATACACCACCTTAAATGTAGACATTTCAGAGAAGACATTCCAACATCAGAGAGCCATCCATTCTGTCTTGCACTCCCCTCCCTCCAATGCTGTGCTATCAGCATTGCAGGATAAACAGATACAACCCTGGGGTATTGAAGTGGGCAGGAATATTCAGTAGCACATAAAGGCTGAACTCGGCAAAGGCCTCCTTTGGGCTGGTGTACCTGATCCACATCGAGCTGGCTTACTTCCACCACTGTATCACTTGAAGCCTTCTTGCCAAAGAGGATAATTATATTTCACCTCAAAAGAACAATAACAAAGAACGCACAGTTTGGACG
This sequence comes from Chaetodon trifasciatus, assembly GCA_037975065.1. Taxonomy (NCBI): domain Eukaryota; kingdom Metazoa; phylum Chordata; class Actinopteri; order Chaetodontiformes; family Chaetodontidae; genus Chaetodon; species Chaetodon trifasciatus. The sequence continues at coordinate 3,284,001 of JBBMOE010000010.1, read as the reverse complement.
GAGGCAGCACACTAAAGTAGTAAAGGTTGCTTTTTTTTCACACGCCAGTTCACACAAGCTTTGAATGGTCCCGACTATGATCTCACCTTCCTCTGGTTCCTCTGGCTCGACTGTTCAGTTGTGCATGTAGATGATTGCTCCCTTCCCCCGTGTCACTGGGGTGTCATCCGATGTGCACCTGCACTTAGCCATCATGCGAAGGGCATGACTAAATGCAGGATGTGATCCCTGGGTCCTGGTGCCTTTTAGATTTACATTCCATTAGATGCCTTGATTGAATCCACCTGCCCTGTGCACCCATTCACCCGGGCAAACCTCTGCTTGAGCCATCTGCAGGGGACAGATCGGGCCCATGGAGTGAAACTAGATGTGATGAACAAAGCAAATATGCTCGTGCTCGGTGATTCTTGCGCCACCTCTGACTTAATATTATGTGATGCGTTTATTTTTACCCTTCTCCTCCATTGTGAATCAATGTCTTTAATCTGCCTGTGACAGAACTCTGCGGGATATTCATGTGGGAGGAACACAGTTCACGAAAAGCATCTCAAAAGTTTGCTTTCTTTTTAACATTTCATGCTGACCTCAGTATGAAGAGCTGTTTTGTGCAGCCTAAACTCTATATTTTGCAAAGAGAGGATGTGCACTTGGTGCTTGTATCTGGAGAGCTTAAGCTGAACCATAAGGTAAAATGATGCAGATTGATTTGTAGATTACATAAACTGGGCAATCTGATAAAAGTACCAATAAAATGTCATCAAACTGTGATGTCCGTCAATCATCCACCACCCTGACCACTGCAGCTGTGTCGCCATGTTTTTCTTCGCTGTCACTTTCACGAAATGCTTTAATGTTGGAAGATCATATTTAACCCCACAAATTATCTCAAAGCATATTAAATTAGAAACAATTTTCTCCTCAAATCCTCAAGAAACAGGTGTAGACTGAGCAGTGACACGACTGAATTGGTCTTACGGGGGGATTCTCCTTGCTTTATGTGTTGTTTCTCCATCACATGCACCCCAACTACACAGCTACTGAACTGAACAGATGGTTATTTCGCAGGCAGACAATGGTTTCGTCTTTTCTGACTGCTCTTCCATTAAATTGCAGAAAAAAGTCAATTCGATCTTTAACCTCCAGAAACTTTAACTTGTGAATTATAGAAATTACTTTTTACAATAACACAGAAAGGCCTCTCTTGCTTTTGCCTTCCGGGCCAGACTCAATTTATTATGTTCATGCACTCTTTGATAAGATACTTGGAAGGTTGGAGCTGTGCAACCAAGTTTAACCTTTTCAAGAACTGTGTTGATCTTTCTCTTGGGAATTCAGGAGGTTCCATGGACAGACTGGACGTCATGAATATTCACTTTCTGGCTTTGAACGGGTTTTCAAATCAGTTCTATCATCAGCTTCTAGTTCTAAGGACACCATCATGCTTTCAGTCCTGTCCATGTCATTACTTCATCAGTCTTCCAGTCAGTAGAGTCAGTCCAACATCTGTGGATAGATGTTGGAACTACAGGATCAATCACACTGTCTGCTACTAGAGACCAGAAATGATTAATAGTGGATCAATAGATAAGTAATCAGCAACCAATAGATAATGGATTAATCATCAAGGCAAATTTTCAAGTGAAAGTGCAAAACATATTTGACTTTTTGACGGTCAAGTTTTTTAAATAACTACGAAAAATGATCAGATGAATGGATAATAAAAATGAATATTCCTTACTTATCTATTTTTTCAGCTGTGAGCAGTGGTTACTTGAATTTCTTTGGGTTTTAGAGTGTTGGTCAGTCAGATGTCACCTTGGGCTTTAAGACATAGTGACAGCAGTATGTCAGTATTTTCTTTGACATTTTGTGAATGAAATAATTCATTAATTAATCAAGAAAATAATAATTAGATGACTCAGTGAAATGCATCATTAACTGCAGCCCTACGCCTTACTACTCGATTGTATTACAAGGTGAAACTTGTGTATTTGTTCTTTTTTCTGTACATGCATCAACAATCATTGTGAATATACAGTAATGTAATTTGCTGCAAACCATGGGGGCTGTGGACAGTTGTTGGGAGCTGTAAATCCTCAAGTGAAATCTACAAACATGGTGAAACGACTTCTTGAGGTAACATTCTTCAGGCGAAACTGCAGCGTTGAGAAGATTATGATGCAGGGCATTTACCCGAGGGCCTGAATATAAGATATATCGTGGCAATTTTGATTTATGATATTTTCTTTTACATATTTGACCTCTGTGCATTAGGATGCATTAGGAAACCATTCCTCAGTGCAAAAGAAAGGCTGTTGCTTTGTGTTTGTTGGTTCTTTCCATCTCCAACAGACATAAATTAAACATGGCTGCATCTCTCAAACGTTCACTTAATGCTCAGAATGAACACCAGCGTTGCACAGACGTGGCTAATGTTTTTAATCTCCAAAAGCCTGTGATATCATTTTTTTTTTCATTTTGGTTCTTAACCTGATGATTTGCTCTTGACATGAATCTCCTTCAATTCCAATGTGACTGCCTTCATTAAGAGGTTAATTAAAAGACATGGCTTTATTCTGAAGCAATTAACTCTGCTTCTGTTTTATGCTATTCGCTTTCTCCGACTGACTGAGCGTAATTTGTCTAATTAAATCAAAAGCATTATAGGAGATGGTAAACATTATGAGATGGTGTTAGCAATACATGCATATTGATTAGGTTAACTAACAGTAAAAGCACTCAAAGTTGAATATGCCAGCTGAGAGATGTCAGTCTGAAAACACTGAGACTGAACAAGGTTTCACTTCTCAGTAGATGAATCTTTTTTTATTAGTTATTTTAAACAAAATTGCTATTTGAATAACTATGTTTCCTCCCATTAATATCAGCCTGCCTGACAACAAAAAGATTTTAGCTAAACCCTGGGATCAGAGGGTTTGAGTGGTCATTTGAGAGTCCATGTAAAAGCAAATGCATGGAGCATACCTGCTCCTAATAATAGCTTTAAGCTCAAAACCTTGAACCAGCTCCAGCAACTCAGAGCAACCCCACAGAGGGTCCTGATCCTCGGTTTGTCTCTGTGGGAGAGGGGCATCATGGTCCACGAGACCTGGGTAAATGTTTGTGCACAGAGGCCAAGCTAGATCACAGTCATAACCGTGGTCTCTGATTTACGAGGTTGGATTTACTACCTATTGAGTGCAATTACATACAGCACAGGCAGTGTGCAAACAAAGCCTCAGACAGCAGCCATTTTGCACTCAACATAATATGATCTAGTGGTGATAAAGTGAGTCGTATGAGTGATTTATGACTATTTTGGAGTAAAAGTGTTATATATCCACTAAGTTCAGAATGCATTTGAACACAGTTTGGCTATATGGTGTTGCATTAAATATGATCACCCCTGCCTATCAGATACACCCTTTCGAGTACCTGCATCACCAGAGGAGGCAAAACATGTATCAATAAATCAATACATTTCTAAAGGGCATGTGGTTCCATTCTATTGATTTAATTGCCAGATTCTCTGTGCTTCACTGATGATGTATGTTGTTGATCATCTCTGGTCAAGACTGAATAAACAGAAATATCTAATCATGCTACATTCACAACTCTGTTTCTATCATGGTTGAACATCTGGACCACGACACTGATGCTGCTTATAGCTTAAAGCTCAATGTGTTCTATTATCTCCACCAGGCGCAAGATCACGTGTTTGGTCGTGTGTGTGTGTGTGTGTGTGTGTGTGTGTGTGTGTGTGTGTGTGTGTGTGTGTGTATCTGTCCACAGCTAATCTCGGATACTACTGGCCGATACTTTCTGCACACATGTATGGCTGTGTGCTCAAGGACCCCTCGTGGATGTAGTGATTTCACAATTGTTGAAAGCCTACTCTATTGTTTGATACCGCCATTTCCGCAGCATTCACAATTTTACAATATTTGCTAGCACAAAAAGTAATTTTCCAGCTCAGCTCGGCTAAAAACAAGGCTTAACTAGTCTGCTGCAGGCCATATTTTGACCTTTATTGTGGCTCAAAAAGTCACATCCATTGAAATCCATAGAGGCGTTTCAGAGATCTGCACTCTACTGAGTGCACTCTTTGAGTACATATTCTATTCATATTACTAGCAAAGTAAACTATGGCTACGAAAACCAGCAGCACATGTGAAGGCCTTCCTCCTCCTCTCATTTATAGAGGTCTCTAAAGGCAATCACATAGTTGAAAAAGTGGTTTTGTGAACTTAAAAAAAAAGGAATGTACCACACATTTGCTTGATAATTTCCATTACCATCAAAAGCAGCAGAAGCAGGAGAGGGCCCTGCTCCTGATCCTTAAGCTGATTGAAATATGCTGCTCATTAGAGTCCATTCACAAAATTCATGAATCACAGCAAGACAGACGACAGTTGCCTCACCTGTAAAAAGGTCCCCCCCATTAACCAGCACATAGCCTAACTATTGTACTAAGGAAAATGGCTCAATTTATTACTGCCTTCATATGAATGCAAATGAGGCCCAATCAATAAGTCAAATTTCTGACATGTCATTAATAATAAGCCAACGAAGAAAAAAAGTAATGCACACATTAATATAATACTGGCACATATTAAGGATGGAAATGAACACATCCAAATGAAATGGGCAATTTTGAAAACAGATAATAATTACATACAGTTGAAAAAAAAACAGGAAGCAGGAAACAGCAAGAAACCTGAACAAGCTGTCAAACAAAATGACAACATGAAGGCAAATCATTTCAGAGGTGAATGAAAATTTTGATCGCTTTCCCCTTTTTTCTCCAGAGTAATTTCTAAAATACATAAAAACAACACTTATTGAATCCACTGACAGCAACAATCTGACCTAATACTTCTTAAACCTCAACAGAAAAGAGCAGGGAGACAATCCAACCATAGTAAAACAGGAGGAAAGAGTGAATGCTGGGAAATTCGAAGTGGCTGCAGAAAAAAAAGTGAGAGATTTATGCTAAACGTGTGCTGACTGACAAAGCAACATCTTCTCAAGGCTCTGCAGGAGATCGGCCTAAATCCTCCTCATAAATTCTATATTAATGCCAGAGGTAACCAAGGTTGTTTTTCCCAGAATTTCTACAGGTCCATTAAACACACCTAATATACAGTGTTTCAACATTCTCCCATTTCCTCAAGTAGCTCAGCTGAATTGCAAAACTTGTACATAAGAGAATGTTTATTCCTCGCAGAGTCTGATGTGACTTCAGTGGCTGTGCTTTTCTGTTAAGCTTGACTGGTTTAAAGATAAAAAGCTAACACGCTCACCTTCCTTTGCACCTGTAGGTACTGTAACCTTGCCATTTCACGAGATAATAAGACGAGCTGTCTAAGTGGGGCGGGGGGGGGAGGGGCAATCTTACTCAGATCTCGCTTAGCTCTCTCGTAGTTTATTCCTCAGGAATAACAATTCAACTTGATAACAAGACAGGAAACCTTTTATTCCTGGAAAAACGTGAGGGCTGTCTATCAACATTTCTGCTTTGAGTCAGATGAGGGAAAAAAATGCATTCGAGCAGTTTGTTAGCTTCAGAGCAACAGTCTGTGCAGACAACGCCGAGCTTCTGCTTTCACACCTCTCCTCTTCCTTGATTGGCCTATTTTAAGATGCAGAGAGCTTTCCCCTCTTAATTCCCAATACAACATAGTATATCCCAATGCAACAGACTGAAGCCACTGCCATCAAATAAAGTGGCTACCACGGACCTACCTTGAACTTCACTATGAATATACCACATAACTAGATGGTAGTAAAAACACTAAAATAGTCTGCATCCTTGGCACAATAAGTCATTAAGATAATGTGCCACATGAATAATAGGCCTACATACAAGTAATGAGTTCTCCGTCCCTTAGTGAACAGATACACTGTATTCCACTGTTGTTCAGTGACAAACCCTATTAGCAGATCACTTAGTCACTGCATAGGAGGAACACGAGCTTGAGATGGCGAATAAAAAGTGCGCTGCAAACTGCAGGAGAAGTACAGCATGGATTTCGACATGCAACAACCTCCTCAGTCAAAATGGTGGCTGCCTCCTTTCACGCTGCGAGAAAGGAAAAAAACATGTCTCCCAGCTAGACAGGAGCAACAGCGGTGGTTTGATCTCTGCTTGAGCTCCACTTTTCAATTGCAAGTCACAAAGATGTAAGAGCATATGTCTGGCATTTAACAGCCATGAAAAATAGTCGTGGAAGGAGCTGGGGGAGGGGGAGGCGGTGACTTTATTCTCAAACATCACTGTGTCAGTTGTCAAAAACACGCTGATAGACAAAACATGCTAATAGTTGCACCCGCCTGCACGCACACATGGAAACACACACACACACACACACACACACACACACACAATTAAAAAGCTCTAGAGAGAGCAGACTGATTGTTTATCTGCATTGTAGCATAGAGAATTGAAATCCACAGCCACAGATAAGACATCAATCTTCCTCAGTGGGCTACGTAAATAAATCTGATTATGGACAGAATCATTTCCCCTTTAGAATTGTTTTATCTGCTCGTTCTGTGCCTCCGCACCAGATAACTCGGGAAGTGCTCGGCACGAGGCTCGCCTCGCGCTCGGCTCCCGTCAGCGTCGCAGGCTCGACGCCTGTGGAATGATGGCGTATTCGATTTAAACTTCAAAATGTCTGTAAAGGAAAAGTAGATCTACTAATCGACTAACTCGCCTGGCAGCCGTTATGTAACGCTTCAGAAGGGTTGAAACTGAAGATAATGATGACGAGTGTCTCACAGTGGGAGGGAACAGGGTTAATCTGTAATTATTTCTTTAGATTAATTGATCAGTGTCAGAAAAAAGTGAAAAAATATGATTACAATTTCCTAAAACCTTCCAAATAGGCCTAACAGTCTGAAGCCTGGAGACATTAGATTTATGATGACTGAAAGAGAAATTTAAAAGTTAAACCAGCGAATATTTTTCATTCATCAAGGAGCAAAAAAAGGGATTTGCTTGTCCACTTGTGGAAAGTTGTGCACGGTCTGTTTTATAGCCTGAAATTTCATGGAAACTTTGGCTTTTGAATTAAATAAACATAACCAATTTGCCTTTAATTCAATAATTTCACATTTTAAAACATGCCATGCTGATTTTTGCCATTATTCTATGTAAGACTGGATAAGCATGTTTATGTCTTAAATTAAGGATAATGCACCTCGTGAACTAATCTAATCTGAAGTGACCTGATCACAACTCTGATGAGACACGGCGACATCCAAACATGTTTTGATTATGTGCATAATTGCTCTGAAATTCCTTACTTCAGAATTTAAATGATATGTACTGTAAGTAATTCCGACTGAGCATCAGCTCATAATTTCAATACATTTCAAGCTTTTGAATATTTTATGCAGCCAAAAAAACAAAAAAAAAAAAACACAAATTCCGTACAGACTTGGATAAATGAGATAATGTAATGCCAGAGTGTACAAAGCTTTTTACACACTTCTCAACAAATCCTACTGTTTGTTTTCACTTCTAATGTGTTGGAATCCCTTTCAACCAAAACAGATTTGCTGGTGTTTCTCTGTTAGATCTGATAAAGCATTAAAGAGCATTCAGACACTTGTGTGACCTGAATAAGCGCTGACAGCCAGTAAAACGAATTTGGGCAAATCACACAAGCCAGCAGCTGAGCACATCTACATTGTAGGAGCGTGCATTCAGCAGACAGGCATGGTGACAAGCATTCCCTTAAAACACACCAGATAAAAGACTAATTTGGTCCAATTTTGCTGGAGGGATGCTTATCTCAGAATTCAAATAAGGTCAGAAGAAAAAACAGTCACAGAGTCCTTGATAAGATCGTGCTGGAAAGGCAAAATGAACCCTGTAACCCCTCTGAAAATGAGTTATGCTCCGGATCCTTGTAGATGTGGTTATGCCTCTTATTGCCATTTACCTCCAGTGAGGACAACATGAGTCACCGCAATGAAGCTAAATAAATAACTGATGAGGGCACTGAAAAGGGAATGCAGAAGTTTGGCTTATCAGAAAAAAACAGCCAAATTTTCACTCTAGAAAGACCATGATAAGAAAAGACGAATCATAAATCATCACAGATTAAACGTTAGCATACTGTACTTGGCCGTAATCTCCTCGGCAGCAGGAAACTGTTGCTTTCAGCATTTATCAGGTACAGTGGGAGGGTGTGTTTCGTCGTGGGGAGGGAGAGGGGAGCTCGTTCGAAACACCTTCAGCCGCAGTGCCAGATGAGGGAAGTGGTGGGAAATGAAAAAAGAATGATAAAAGTTAAGGGATTTAGCAAACTATCTGACAAATGATGTCAAGAAGAGGACAAAAACGGAGAGAGCTTCTGAACTAAACGACTCAGATCTCGTAGGAGTTGGCTTCGCGTCCTACCAGCAATGAGCCGAGGCGGAGAAACTGCACCACGAGACAGTAATGAAAAAAGTGCGTTTCCATCAGCTCACTGCTTCACCTGTCTTCAGATGAAGGTAGGAATGAAAGATCGCTGCCACAGAACTGTCTTTCACTTAGGAAGTACAGCCCATCAGAGGAGGATACCATTCAGAAGACAACATGGGATCACAGCACTTCCACAGCACAGCTGCTCCGTTTTGATCAATCATTGAAGATGAGGGCTGGTTTGAGTTATTGACACGGGAAAATATGAGATGTAAGGAGTAACTGATCGCCTCAGAAGAACCAGTCCTGGATAAGTATAATGCAAAAATGTTCTACGTAAGATACATTAGAAAAAGCCTGATTTCTCTTACTATCCAGTCTTATCAGTGGATTTAACAACTGCAAGTGTGTATTTTTACCGCATCCAATGAATAAGATGAAAAAACACTGCTGGTTGATCTGTCGATTGCTCTTTCAACTGCTCATGACTCAGTTGTGACGTCACCATAGACATAACACATGCAAAGAAATGCATCAAATCCACACAGCTGAGAAACTCGAATGACAGAACGTTTGGCATTTTCATTATTTTATCATCAAAATAGAAGTCAATTAACTCTAAGACGAATGACTAAGTGATTCATCGACTGACTGTTGCAGCTCTAGCCATGCCAACTTATCTTTGGAGATTTTCAGCATCACAATTAGCACAGCTTAGTGGAAAACAATAGAATTACTTTTCAGTGGATGCAAATTATGGGATGCATCCGCTCTTATCAGGTTGATAGGTGACAGATCGCTCTAGCATGACACAGGAACTCAAGTGAGAAATTGCAGCAACAATGCAAACCCAGATTACACCACGAGCGAGCTCCTGCAGGTGCTGAGAAATAACCTGATTCACAGTACACCCGTCTATGTTCTGGGGTGTGTGCCTATCTGGCAGTTCTCTCAGGTAATCACACTTGGCCATGGCTGCTGTCGCTACCTCTGCTCTGCTACTGTTGTGACGCCCCCCTTTGCCTAAATTTAGATCTTCTTGTTCCAAACAGCAGGGTGATGGTGGTGCTGGACTCAGTCTCCAGGCTCAAACCTCTCCTGAGGTCTTTCATCTCACAAAAGTGGCACTTTATACTTTCTGCTTAAATTTATCTGGTGGAATACAACAGCTATATTTCCCCATTAACAGCGGTTTACCCTTTTTTTCTTATTTATTTTCTTTTTAAATTTAGCTTGTTGTCTTCCTGAATCCTTGTTCTAATTCTTGGCAATATATTATACAGTATGCTCGAAGCATTAACCATCTTTAGGACTATACTGTACATGCATACTGATGACTGTCTTATCAGTAATATAGATGGAAGCTTAATTTGGTATTTAGCACCGCATCTGTANGTGTGTGTGTGCGCATGTGTGTGTGTGTGTGTATGAGAGGAGAGAATGTCAGTATTTCCCTCAAAAGTATTGAGGATTACTGCTTGAATACTGCAGATATTGTTTTATGGTTTTCCACATGCAGTTACACTTAAGGCAGAAAAAGTGGCTGATAAAGAGAAAATAAGAGGCTGGTATTTTTGGGATCCACCAGCCTCAGTGGCAGGTGGACAGAGGAGCTAACTTCCAACCCTGCTGAACCCTCCTCAGTCTACGTCTCCACTTCCTGCTTCCTGCTGACACATCGCACATTGTTTAAGTCACGTCTGCCTCCTGTTTTGTGTAAAACACAACCTAATTAGCCCACTTCAGCTTTTCTGTGCGCAAGTCAGAAAAGCACGAGTTCAAAGCGCGATCGTTAATCACTGGCAAGACAGTCGAACACATACAGCTGCAGAAAAAATTAATAAAATACAATTAATCCGAAAACACAAGTGCTGCACAGATGCACAGCAGCAAGGAGCAGGGGGAGGAAACTGCAAACTCTCTGAGCTGGACAATTTTTCACAGCTGCTGCTCACTAGCATTGACAGCAACAAAACCTGTGTGGAGGTCCATAAACTGAGATATGAGAGTGCAATTTCCCCTTGTTTTGAGATGTGCATACATAACACACGAACCAAACACTAACCAATATATTACGCTGCCACACCGCACATGATAAATAACGATAATGTAAATGACTATATGCCAAGAAAGTGGATCGCTTGCACCTGTGGGCCCTGCGGTCATTTGTTTTGTGATTGCCAAGGGTGTAACGAGCAATAGGTACCCTGTGTGAGTAAGGCCGATTTGTTTTGCCCTCTGTGTTGCATTATCTAGCTGACCTGTCACAGCTGTATCACAGGGAGGTTTATTGGATTCAGAGACCGAGTTGTCCTGGTTTACACCTACACCTTCTGCTGCCATGGGTGCTGATCAACATTTCCTGTGTGGTGTGAGAGTTACCACAGTGTCCTCTCTGGTGTCTCATTACTAAACCTGCCTGTTGCCGGAGGCCACACATGCTGATGTGAATGTGATGATGTAGTAGTTAGCGAATGAAAAGTAGGTGATGAGTGGGGACCCAACAAGAATAAACTGGGGCATGCCAGAGCCTGTCGTTCTCATGTTAAATGACCAAAAGCGTGTGGACATGACAGCAATGTGTGTCTGTTGAACATTTCGGTCCAAAATCGTATCAGTGTTTTGGTACCTGGCTGCAGGGATTTGCTCCCATGCAGCCACAAGAGCATCAGTGATTAATTGAGTGGAACTAAGGGACTTGGCCAAAACTCCAGCACCAGACAAAAAGTACACAAACATATGCAGAGACTCTTCTGGCCATATAGCACCTGTGGCTTAAGTACATAATGAATATGCATGCTTGGATTTGATTCCTTGTTGGACTATGAACACCACAGTCACGTATTTTTCAGGGCCACAGGTAAGCTGCTTAACTCCACCTCTCGAAGTGGGACAACAGACTGAGGGATAATTCAATAAAGTGCAGCTCTCAGAAAGATCGTGCCTTCTGGTGCTTCCCCCCCTGCAAAGCCATGACACCGCCTGAAATCTGCAATGACAAAACTGACAGCTGTTGACTGGGGACGTGGCATTGAGGAGAATCAGGTCCCGGTGCACAAACGCATCCCAGCGCTCCCGCATCATCGCGGTGACAGAACTCAGGAGCCGAGGACTGACAGGAGGGAGAGGGGATGGGAACATTAATGTATCATTCACCAGAGCTCTGCACCCTGCCTCTACTGCAGTATGAAAACATAAATGTAATGAAAATCTTATCGATCGGAGTCGCTTCCTTTTAGACAAATTGCACTGTTTTCTCTGCCTCTCAATTGTTTGGAAGCCAAACCCCCGGAGACATTGTCAATGCACCATCATGACAGGCAGACCTTGAATCAACTTTAGCTCAGAGCCCTCTGCAGAGGCTAATGCACAAGATTTTAGACATCTGCACTGAGAGAAGGTGAATGAATTAAAGTATTCAATAAGAAAATTGGCCAATCAAGTTTATAATGGAACATATAACTAAGTCAAGTTATGAAAAAACTGCAGTCATTTTAAAGGCTTGATAAGATCATGGGTACAGTGAGTGCGATTCCATTAAAATGGGATTTTTGAGTGGATGTCAACAGTCGTGAAATGCCTTTCTGCTGTGACTAACGGCATTTTAGACTACTCAAGTTAACGTTTACTGTTATCCAGAGTGGGGAGCACCTCCCCCCCTTAATCCACCGACTGCTAGCAGAGGAGGCCTCGTGGTTAGAGAGACCATCTCTGCTTTGATCTACCAACACCCCTGCAGAAGTGTCCTTGATCAAGACGCAGTTGCAGGAGAGCAGCTCCTGGCTGCCCCTGTTTGTTCACCGCTTTGCTGCAATCCAAACATGCAGCTCTCTCAGGAAAACACACAAAAAAAATTCATTTCAAAACAATTTTGAGTTCTTGTTCCGATCCTAAAATTGTCCTGTTGGTTAGACAGCCCTCCAATGTCTGCTCTCAGAGGCCTCTGACTCATCAAGATGGAAATCTCCAGAAATTATCTCTGACATCATCACCGCTATCAGTCGTCATTAGGGAATGGACACACAAAGAAAACTATTTTAAAGAACTCTAACACAGCCGGTTACGTGGTCCCGAAGGAGGCTTTCGCAGAGCTAACATGCATGAACTGACAAGACAGACAGTGAGGGTGGATAACCATCTTACCCATGTGCAGTCCTCCTGCGTTCCTAAATTAAAGATGGGGAGATAGCACAGCCACAATCTCTGCATGGGATCTCATTCTCTGCTGAAGTAAAGGGACTTGGAGGAAATAGATCAACCCAGCATCTCAAGGGTCAAGGGTTTATTTAATGAAGTCATATCATGCCATGCCTGCTCCTTTCTCCGATCAGCAGGCGCCGTCTGTCAAGAGGGGCGGTTTGTGTAAATAACCATTGTACTGATATAAATGGCACTTTAACTATTTTCACTATTTTCATTGTCACTAATAAAGATAGAAGACTTCAATTCTTTTAGGTCTGTACAATTTCTAAAGAGCACACATGTATACCATGTGTAATAATACTTTGATAACACTTAGCAGACACATACTGTGTAAACTTTCCATATGAGTTATAACTTTTAACCGATTAGCTCCTAATGCTAACACATGCTAAGGTACTATGCAGGAATTGTAGGTCACTAGTGTTGTGTTGCCTCTTTGAGTCCGCTCTGTTAAGTGAATGATGAGAGCTGGACAACAAGATGATCCAATAGCGTATTTGTTAAATAGGATCTAGAAAATCTTTGTCTGTTTGCAACATACAAAACATAGTTTTACATTACTTGAGAATTTTTCCATCAGGCACAATGTTAAATAATCGTATTCTGAAAATCATAAGATTTAGTAAAGATTTTTGTGATATATGTGCACACATATCATCTTCATGGGTCAAAATTTAAACAAGTTTTGGTGCTGTGTCCGCCATTTTTGTAGCTTCCTCTTGAGTACATGCTGTTTATTGCACACTGCTATTGGCTGGAAGCTGCCAAAGGTTGCAGCCCAGAAACATCCCTAGCACATAAAGTAAGACGAAAACACAGAGTCTCTGCAGATAAATCCACCTCCACGCACTGGGGTCATCACTGATGATTGACAGGGATTACTTTTGTGAAGCTACACATTGTTTTTGAGGATTGTATACCTTCAAAGAAACATTCAGCCCATCCCAAATTTCTATAGTGGAAACCAGTTTGGTTAAAATGGAATTTCAGTTCTCGCATGGCTGAACGACACGGTAAACTGAGCAACAGTTGCTATTTAAACCCACAAACTCTCTGACAAACTCTGCCAACTGGGGTGAAAATCTTAACTCAGAAACCTCAATTTCTACCGCTGCGCTACCAACTGTTCATGGTGAATAACAAAATGTGTGGGTGGAGACTGTGTGAACAAATTCTGTTTCTATAAACATATCATGAACACAACTTTGAACTGACAAATACAGAGAGGGATTAAAACTTTTTTTTGGCTTGGCGGAGGCATTTGCATCCTCGCTCAAAGACTAAACGAACACAAAGCCACAGCGGAACAATAAATGGACATTTGCAAGACTGCAGAAGAGATGATGGATGCATGGAGCGACATATGCTGTGTGTCAGTTAAAAAACATACAGCAGACATTCTCCAGTCTATATCTATGTATGTATGTGTGTGTGTGTGTGTGCTGATGGGTGGGGCATTCATGCTAACACAGAGCAATAAAGCCATGAGTAAAAAAATGAAAGAATAAGCCAGAATTGAGGATAAACTGACACAGGAGCTTTGACAGCAATAACCTGACATGCAGGGGAATTAACGAGGGTATTACAGCTAAACCTGTGGGACTCTGCAGCATCCGCAGGGAAACTTAGACACATGGACCCGCATACACGCTGTGACCTAGGAAATAGGGAGGGTGGAGGGATAATACTACTTTGCCTTTGAAGCAAATGGGGGGGGGAAAGCAGGTCAAATCTCACACTTCTAAATATCTGCTGTGCTTTTTTTTTATATTTTAGGAGATATAATTAAATAACTTTTAATTCTGTCAGAATCATTAGCGGCTCCAGCCCGGAAAAGAGAGCCGTTTCTTGACACTAGGAGGGCTTGCTTTTTCCAGGCTCGTGTTTTGACTCAAAGTGTCATGGAGACAGAGATTTAGTGTGACAACGCTGATGCCAAGCGTCCTCCTGCGATGCTTTGCACAAACGTGGCACATTCAACATTCTGACTTTGCACACAATATTCCCCGAGACTTGAATTAACAATGTGGAGAAACACCCGTACGGCTTGAAATAAAGCAGGAGCTGAGAAAAGCATTAATCAAAGAGGGAGTACACCGGAGAGCACTTTTTGTTTCACGAGTCAACCTTGGACAAAAACAGTGATCCTTTACCAAAGGCAGGAGACGGCAGGATTCGAACACTTCCTGCCGAGAACGACAGCCCAAACGGTGCTTTACTGTCAATCACTTCACTCCTGTTAGTTTGGGGCGAGATGTGCTGTTTTTCATAATGAGAACGAACAGCAATGAAATGATTTTGGCAAGTGAGTTTGTCTTTTAATCCAATTAGCTCTGGATCCGTCAGCAGATGACAATTCTTCGTATTAGGGTTGCTAGCAAAAAAGACGAGGGACCGCGGAGATAACAAAAAGCAGAGTGTTTTTTTTAGTTTCTGAAATCAAATTCAGCAACTGCAGTTTTCAAAATGCACTTAATGCTGCTATGCTTCATCACTATCAGTTCATTTGACTCTCAGCGACTGTGGAGCTGATCTTCATTCGTTCTTCGTCGCTGTCACAGACGCTCCTGCTGTTCAACTCATATTCGACTGTCGGCAGCTTAAAAAAAAAAAAAAAAAGCCATTGGATTGATTACTGCCAGGATAATGCAAATTTGCATATAATAAAAATTAATTCAGAAGCAGGCCATTACCAGAAAAAAAATATTCAGCTCAGTCAATTGAAATTATTTCCACGGCCAAAGAAAATTACAAATGACTCTTCATAACATTTGCTTCTGTTGTTATTCTGCATACGCCTTGTTTTGGTAACACGATAACCTTATCGGATTTAACCTTGTGACTAAAATAAACACAGGAAAGAGGAAGCACAACATGCTAACATTTGATTGGCCCCTTATCGTTGCTTCATGTTGACACACGGAAAACCAGTTACATGCATGTGAAATTACAGAGTGTGCGTGTGTGTGTGTGTGTGTGCGTGTGTGTGTGTGTGTGAGTGAGTGAGTGTGCAAGCATGTGTTTGCTGTGCTATTCATTCCACATTTTTCTCCTTTTTTCGTTGAAGGGGGCGCCGGCTTAGCTCCAAGCACATTCACCCTATAATTGTTCCTTGGTTCATATCTGTCATGACACTTCTATAGGTCTGCAGCCACTGTCAGAAACCACCGCCTGCAGCCCAAATGGGGTCGCTCTATTTTTTCCTCAGTATCTCACACAACCAGCCTTTGTTCCTCATAGCACGATCTGGAGATGCCATTAGTGGGGAGGGAGACAGTGATGTTTAGTGACAGCCTACGACTCCTCTGGTCAAGAAAGTGCCCTAAAGTCATCAGAGTGTCACACACACCCCTCCACTCTGCCTGAGCGCGGCCTCGGCTCCCCAAGTTCACCTTTGTTCTAGCTATCTGAAAAGGAGAAAGCTAATTGTATGACAGGGGTCGGGGGGTGGGCAGCACCCGCGACAGCCTGAGTGGTGCCACGGCGTAAAGCTGCCAGGCCTTCTTGTCAAACACACTGCAGGAGAATCCGACACGAAAAATTAGGCGAGAGGGGGGAGGCTCTCGT
This sequence comes from Chaetodon trifasciatus, assembly GCA_037975065.1. Taxonomy (NCBI): domain Eukaryota; kingdom Metazoa; phylum Chordata; class Actinopteri; order Chaetodontiformes; family Chaetodontidae; genus Chaetodon; species Chaetodon trifasciatus. Next base: position 3,267,812 of record JBBMOE010000010.1, on the reverse strand, counting down.
TTTGCTGCAAGTGGCAGTTTTTGTCTTTGTGTTCTGTTCGTGACTATTGTCATCACATTTGGGGCTGAGCTCAAAAACATGCGGAAATTCGGCAAGCGGCTGGGTGGGATGATAAGAGAGAAGCTACACGGCCTGTTTGCGACTGATAACTTAGACTCAGCATAAATCAAACACCTTCTGGCGATTCAAATAATTTTTACAGTTGGGCATCATATGTTGAGAGGGGATAGAAGAATTCAGAGTAAAAAAAGTATCATGCCTCAGTGCCCCGAAATGAAATGCTGCAGTCAAATTATGTCTTCCATGTGAAATGCTTATGCTGTGATTTACCAGCATTACTGTGTATTACACAAAACATTTTTTACACTATAAATTAAGTACAGCCGCCGAGCCTCCAACTTTTCCCCCCAACTACTTCCATCGTGAATATAAAATGATGAGAACACATTTCACTTGCTCTCCCAGCGGCTGCAGAGTGACTGAAGTGTTGTCTTGACTCTCCTGTGGTTCTTTAACATAGCCAAAACAAACAGCAAATCAGCTTGTGGTTCATTTGTGGAGAACGTCACGTGGAGACAACACCACAAACCACTCTATAGGCAGTTAATGGGGTCTACTTGGCTGCTTCGCACTTGTGGGACCTCGGGCCCTGCTGTTTGCTTTAGGCGCTGGCAATTTCCACCAGGCTGTGGAGGCTCTATGCATCACTGCTGGCTTAACACAAAATGGCAGCCTGTTACAGAGGACGGGCACACATAATGCTGGAGTTTATGTTGGGGAAAAAAAGCCCACACATGAATCTCAACCGATGTGTGCTACTTAGCTCAATGCTGGAACTGTGTTTTACTGACTATTCCAGGTCTCAGATGTAGTTTTACAGGCATAACGCTGACACGGAGAACAAAAAAGGATTCAAAGCGATCTACCGTCAGCATCTCAACCTCCTCTAGTGAGTGGCGAGAGCTAAGGTATGCCGTTGATTAATATTATGGAATCTGAAAGGTAAGACGAGCTTGATAAAAGGAAAGCTGAAGGCTGCTAGCAGAGAAAAGCGCCTTTGTGAGACCTCAGAAATGTTATCCAAGTAAGAAAGTCCTTTTTTCCATAGGTGGGATTGGTTTGTTTCACAAGTTTATCTTGATCCACAGTGTGGGGACAAATCCTCTCTTTAAAATCTGGACAAGGGCTTGAAGAGTTCTGTAGCGCAGTGCGCAAAGATAAAAGATTTTTTCTTGTGTTGCACGTGATCTTCTTAAAATGATGACTCTTGGGATTTTACGGTGGAACATTTCTGCAGGGAAAGAATTAAAAAACATATCTGAGGAAAGAAGTTGAACAATGACATTTTCAACAGCAATCTGACTCAGGCAGAAAAGTTATTATTTAATCACTACTTTAGTGAAAATGGCAGAGCAAAGCCATATGCAGTGTATGTTGCAGACCAAGAAATTAGAAAATAAGCCAAATTGCATTTGGCTTTGTGATGATTCAGCCTGAAACCAATCTGTCCAAGTTTTCAGTCGGGCGATTTAAAAAGCAGAAAAATGATTTCTAAATAGCTAAGTATGGACTGTCCAATCTCACACTTCTAACAGTGGCAGGGACGTGGTCTGAAGACTGGCTCAGAGAATTTGTGAAAGATGGAAAATAAGATGATTCATAACACTTGAGATTTCAACTGAGCAGCAGCAGCAACAATGGGAAAGGTTAATCAGCCACAGACAGAGTCTAACACTTAATAACGTCCTTCTTCTTTTGTGAGCATGATGAGAGTCGGTGACGTGACACGCGCACACACATCACAAGGCACACTGTGTATATTTACTGCATGAGTGAAAAATAAAGAGCGGGTTAAACGTTTATTCAGGAATCAAAAGCACAAAACCATTTCAGAGGTTTAAATATGTAAATGTGAGCTGTGAGAGTACAGTTTATGTAACACTCAGGCTGATAAACAGTAATGCCCGTCAGTTACAGGTAAGAGTAGGTGTTCTGTTTATGTGTATGTGTTGATGTGAGAAAAATAAAAAGGTAAATGGAGGTGAAGCTCTGGAGGTAAATTAAGCGAGGCCCAGCAACAGTTACAAGTGGGAGGAAGGTGATTCGCATCAACCTAAATAATGAAGTGAAAAAAATAAAACTCCCGTTCTCCCCGCCCTCTTCGACTATTTCCACTTGCCTTGTTATTTATTAGTTCCCCTTGTTCACTTCCTCATTAGATGCTAATATAGAAAGAAGAAAAGGGATCACCTTCCTCAGGCCCTCAGGAGGAAGCAGGCCCAATGCAAGTCGGACACTGCTTCCCACTCAAAAAACATCCCCAAACCCTCCAGAGAGAGCCTGCTTTGTGGATTAATGTGCCTCTATAAAGTTGTCATGTCTGGTAGAGATTAAGGGGACCCGGCCCTCCCTCCCTCCCCATGCCACACCACATCAGTCTGGCCCAGTGGAGCCCCCTGGTGCTAGGTAGACTGGAACCAGTGGAGCGCACGCCACCAAAGATCTCTCTGAGAGCAAAGCTGGGACTCCAGTAAAATAAATATATAAAGGATCACAGTCTGAATGTAGTTATATTGATTCTAAAGGCTGATAATGAGCCACACAAAAGTCAACATCTGGAGTTCCTTGAGGTCTAAGTGAGTCTGTCAGATGGGGATACTCCAGTAAAGAGGAGGATTTTGGTGTGACTATCTTGTGGTTTCTGACTATACAGAACAAGGCTGAGTTTTTGTTGTGTGGTTACCGTACAGCTGGGGACACAATAGAAGACCTTTGAAACTGAAACCCTTGAAATCCAAACTCCAGCCGGTCTGTCAGTTACAAATGTCCTCTCCTTTTTAGAAGCAAGGACAGAGTCTTGCGCCGTAGCTGTATGGGATAAAATGGAAAAGTACTGTATCCTGCTGACTCTTGACATGTCACTAACATCAAGGAGCGCACATTTCCTATCTTGACATGATCAAAACAGCTACGGAGGAAAAGAGCTAGGCACGGTTTGCTCCAGCTCACTGTAAACTCCACTGGCTATTGTCATCGCAATTATACTTACCACAGCTGGCAGATGCTCTCATCCAGAGCGACTTACAATGCTGCTCAGTGTTCTTGATCAAAACCAACATCATCGGATCAAGTGAAAATAGACATTTGGCGACATTTGTGACCACTCCCAGGATAAATCTGTGATCCTCTGACCCCACAGGACTTGCCCAAGGCATGTGCAGATGCCCAGACATGCTGCAAACATCAGTAATGTCTGAGATGAAGCTAAAACATGAAGACTGATTAATCCAACAAATGATTTTTTTTCACTGAGTCATACCTGCTACATCCCAACTGACTTTTCAGCTCCAGTTAGACTGTCAAAACTGGAATAATTGTGATGAATAATCCTCTATATTGTCTTCAGCTTATGAGTGATGGGATGTTCTGCACCGGGAGTAAAAACTTGTAACAGTGACTCAGAAATAAAGGATGGATGAAGTCATTAGAGGAGCCGTTAACAGTATCGTATGAACCGAGCTCGGTCAGAGGCCAGCGTCCATTCAATCACCGCTTGAAATTGGATGCCGGCTCACATTCATTAAATGACAGCCACATCGAACTAATAACTCCTTACATTCTTGTTTATTGGTCACCAGATGTCTGCCCGCCCTAACGGCGTGTTAGGCAAATGAATTAAAATGACCAAACCGAACCGAGCTTTGTTGTTTTTACTCAATGACTTCAACTGTGCCAACTCCCAAAAGACAACAGCAAAATTACAATCGATAATCTGTAAGAGCACTTTCAAGTCTATAAACAGTATACCAGCAAATGCGCATGATTCAGTGTCCAATTAAGCTAAAGCAGCAACTGTTAGGCCAGAGTGGAAGCACTGCAGTACATTGACATCATACTGCCTTTTTGACAGAAGAGGCTTGAATGCTAACAAGAACCACAATATATCTCTCATCCACCCACAGCAAATATTCTGCTAATGTCAGTTTATATCCGTCAATTGACTGCACCCAGCAGACTTAACCCAAGACCTGTTGTGCACTAATGAAAGGTATATCAACACGCTGCGTACATAGCTCGAGCTGTTTAATTAAAAATAAATGAGACACAAAGTTTGCCCGAACATGCGAGCGCCTTTCCTAATGAGCAAAGCTTTGTATCTGCCATCAGCACAGAATCAGCCTGTATGCTGACAGCTACAAGCCTTCATGTTGGAATTTACACACACAAAGATATTAAATATGCACATCCAGTGCCAAAGACCACCCGTGGGAGACACAGAGACAAGGTTACCATCACCCACCCAAATAAAACCAACTGTTATCATGTGACAGAAATTCCATACCAACGACAGCTGAGGCGTCTTCATGACAACTGAGCAAACTCAGTTGTGTACAGTAACACTTCCTGTACATGAGCAAATCTGCAGTCCTGTTTGCTTTCTGGTTTACTCCAGCAGGCTGCCTGCAATAGCCTGAGGGTTTCATTTCAGCTTTGTCCTGTTGATTTGGTTTATTTTTTAAAATCATACAGTCCATCTTCTAATTGCCTTTGGCGACTAAATCCAATGTTGATTTCTCAGAAAATGATACCCCATCGCGTCAGCATCGCATAATCACAGGTAGCCACTGGAAAACTGGTCTCATGAGCAGCTCACAGTATTCAATTTCAACAACTTTGTAATTTCAACAGTTGCTTCACAAGTTACTCCCGTAGGCTTGATTAAACATTCATCACTGTCAGCTTTTAATGTGGATTAAAGCAAGATGTTCTCTCCAACAGAATGGTACATATTGGATCTAGATGCCTGCCAACGTTTAACTGAGCAAATCCAATATGGGTATCTAATGATACAGTAAATAGTGCTAACAGGAGTCCAATACTTGAACAAATGTAGTCCAGTGAAGACCATGAGGAGCAAGATACCTTTATATATTTGAGGGATGTATGGTGGAAGAGTTTTAATTAAAAAAGGAGCAAACAGGGGAAAAGCTGCTGTAAACGGCTCCTGGTCAGCCAGCCAATCATTGTTGGGCCCTCCTCCACCAACCTGTTAGTTTTCTCAGTGTTCAGATTGGTGACAGCATGGCATCTAAAGTCTAAAGTCAGATCTCAGTCAGATTTTAATCACTGATTTGTGTCTGAATCTTTAAAGTATAACACATTGCATTGATACTATTATGTCAAAATAAACAGATGAAAATGCCCGATGACAGTTTAAGACTGAAACCAGTGTCACTGATGACTTCACATCACAAGAGTCCATTTCTCTAATACCACTAAACCTTCAACATTAATTCTGCCTCAAACACAGGATTGTAAATGAGTGAATAATTAACAAAAACAATGCCGGAGCAGAGCTGCTCTGAGCTCATCTTTTGAAATTCAAGCATTGGTGACAAGAAACTGCGGGCGTGAAAGCACACTTTGATTCAACATGAATGTCCTGTCAGCGGACGCTTAAAAACCACAGAAGCCATAATCAAGTGCAAGGTGTGCTGTTTAAAAAAAAAGGGGGAGTGTCTAGCCTCAACGGTAGCTGTGTTGTCATGATTAATTCTATCGGAGTGAGGACTTGAATGTGTTTTCGGTGAGCCTCGTGTTCCTGATGGCCTCGCCAAGAAAATCTGCTGCTTAGCTTTACGCTTTGAATCAGTAATGCTCAGACCTCATTTCACATCGGGAAATGCTTTGTTTGGGAAAAACAATAAAATGGGGACCTACATAGATCAGAGAGGCTGTTCTCTCGCTGCTACACATTAAGGGTGGATGACAAATGGCTCATGTTTTGGGGGAAATCAACTTGCATGCTGTATAACGTTGCAATGATTCGGTGATGACTTCAGGTACAAGTGGAGGAAGAAGGAGAGAGACAGAAGGTACCTGATCTTTCAATTTGTTTCTTTACACAGCTGTAAAGAAAAAGCTGATGCCAATGACATTAGTGATGTTGTATCAATTCTGAATTATTAACAAGCTTGCTGCTAAACCCTGCATGCTAACCTTACATCACACAACATGCCGCCTGGGCTTGAATGTGCTCTGAGAGTCACCGCTCTGTTGACTCAGTTGAATTGCTTGCCTAAGGCATCAGTGCCTGGACACATAGACATAATTAGGAAAGGTCACTGTGCCTCCTGTCTTGTCAACAAAATCACTTCAAGATGACAAATTCTGGCTCAGGCTGAGCCAGACCTCTCTCAGATACCCTTGCCAATCAAGCGCCAGCAGCGCTGTCTGGGTAGCCTCAGGTGATTTCTAATTGCGTCTTTTACGTTCCATGCTAAATAGGGCTAAGCATAACAATGAGCCATACATTTGGAACTTGGAGGTGTGTTTTCCCTTCAAGGTTGAGGTAGCAGACAAAGGAGTCATTATCTCGTAACTTTTGACTACAAGCTGCTGAAAAACAGCCTTGTGAAATTCAAATGAGATCATTTCTCAATAATGTAAGAAAATGTTGAAATACATGCTTACCTGCAACAAACGCACCCAAGATTTTTAATGAACAAAACATAATGATTTTACACGATGACATTAAGCTGATAAAATCTGCCAAATGCCAGTTCACATGTAACGACCTTCACACCTTTTCAAAGTTCCTTTTCCACCGCATGCTCTGCAGACTTTCCATTCAGACCACTTTATGATTAAGTGGAAGTGGCTTTCACATCGCTCCCTCGTGGTCTTACTAAGGAACTATTAATCTATGGCTCTCCATATTGCATTCAGATCCGCATTCCCCAGCCACCACCTGGCCTGAAGTAAAGGCCAGAAGAGGACCCAGAGGACTGGACACTCTCTTATTATGAGCTGCACCAAGACACCTCTGGGTTTCTAAGCGCTTCCTCTGACAGTGACTGATGGCCAATTAACCATTTGAAGAAGAGTATTGATCACTTAGAGAACAGGAAGGATCTGGGAACATCTCCTCAGACACCACTATTCTCACCGTACAAAGTGAGCAGCCAGACAGCACATCATGTGTACTAAAAACAAACATTACAAAAAAGCCCCGACACAAACAGACAGCCTTTTCACCGAGATGCTGCATCTAAGGTGAGCACACAGCAAAGCCTTTTGAGAAGAAAACTATACTATAGTGCCTTTTTTCCGACATTATCTTCTTCTATTGCGCCGACTTGGAGAGCATCAACCTCCACATACCCCATTGTTCTTTGCAGAGGTGAAATCTTTTCCCAGCAACAGATCACAGTGGCATGCAAGGTTCGAGGGTCACCATCACATGTTCTTTCTCTCTGCGAGAGAGCCAGAGAGATAACCAAGGAAAAAGAACATTCGATTAGACCCTCCAGGAAAAGACTCAGCGCTCAGCTCAACAGGCTCATCCCGACTTCTCATTGGTGGCCCTTAGACACATGAGGCTGAGTGCGGGCACGGGATGGTTGGAAGTGACAGAAACACAACAGTTGAGATTGAGGGCAGTCTCCCAGCTGCTGATACAATGTCAGATACTGTGGCCTTCTGTGAATTATGATCCAGGTTTCCATTCAAACAAAGGGCAATCTCATCCCACAGCAGGGGTGAGAGGTCAATTTTATGCTGCCCAGATAGAAAAGCACAGAAAGTGACTATGTTGCACCACATTTCAGGAGGGAAAAAGCCCAACTTCAACCCCTAAGCGCTCTCACATAGACCTGAATCATAGAAATGGGGTAATTGAAACAAAAGGCCAGAGTTTGACAGAGATGTAGTGCCTTCGCAGGGCCTCTGCACAGACTGCAGAAAATAACACCCAACTCCTCCCCTCTGCAAGGTTCATCCTCCACGTGTCCTCGACAATGCCTGTGTCCTTCCTGTACTCCTCAAGATTGCCATTTGCAAATGATAAGCGCAGGGACATAGCCTTCTGAAAGATAAGGCGCCTGCGCATTTGTCACCAAACAAAGCGTGCCCATCCATTGCTTAACGCTGACCTATGTTGACATGCACTGTTTACCTTTTATTCATTTATGCTGAACTATTATCTCTGCCTCCATTAATCACAGTAACTCGAACTGGAGAAAATACCTTAACAACACTTGGACAGGGAGCGGATTCATTCAGTTCATCTGTATTCTTTTGTTCAGACAAATTAACATGATGGAAAGTGAATTAAAAAAAATTAAATGCATTTGATCATCTCTGTCCCGCAAATAAGCAATTCCTACTCTTTTTCAATGTCACGTTGTCCAATTCAAATTTTGCAAGCAGCACACAGTTCGTAACAAGCATTTGTACTCCTGAGAAGTGAAATCATTTCAGTTCTTTCCCCAACATGTAATTGCCTCCTTGCGTGATATATTCTGCATTTGTACATCATGCTAATTCACTGGGTGAGTATGAGCAGTTGAGAAAATAAATAATTTTAGAGGATTTTTCCCTACCCCACCGCAAACGTACGTCTTCCCGTTGTCTGTGTCATTTGAATTCATCTCCCATGACTACAGGGAACAAAAACTCTCTGGTAGTAAATTATCACTTTGCTGTAAAAGACCATATCCCTGCAAATACATGGTGATCATTTGCCATGCATTAGCTATGGGACAGAAACGAAGTGGTTTTAAATTCCTTTGACCAGAAGGCAATTTCCCCCAATAAATTATGTTAATTTCAGCTTTCGCTCTCCTTATCGCATTCTTTAGTGAGTCAATGAGGAGAGACAAAACTGGCTGTGAGAAAGACAACTCTGGGATGATTCACATTAGAATGATGAGAAGTCTGGCAAAAAAAAAAAAAAAAATATGCCTTATATTATTGTACTAAGAAATGGGGCCTTGCAAATGACTACATTATGCAATAGATCTCCACTTGTTGTCATTTGATGGCCATCTCCTTGCATCATCACAAGGTTTACACCTGGCGGAAACTGCTCCGAGGTGACTGTTCACACAAGTAGGAAGGTGCCTGATACCAAATCCCATGCTCCCTCGCTGAACCAGACAACAATTGCTTGGCAACGCTCTCACTGGGTGGAGGGAAAAACAAAGAAAAATCCTGGATTTTTATTCTCTCTGCATGGATAGCTGGGTGTTTTGATGGCATTTTGGGGTGGGGCGGCTGTGGCTCAGGAAGTAGAGCAGTCGTCCATTTATCAGAGGGTTGGTGGTCTGATCCCTGGCCTCGGCAGTACATGTCAAAGTATCCTTGAACCCCAAACAGCTTCCAATGCTGTGCCATCGGTGTGTGAATGGATAACTCTTGTAATGAGCAGGTGGATTAGCCGCCGTACAAATGTGTGTGTGTGGACGAGTGAATGCAGCCTTGCAACAGCGCTCTGAGTGGTCGTCATACTAGAAAAGCACTATATTAATACAGTCCATTTGCCTTTACAGTCCATTGTCTTGAGGAAGTAAGAAGGGACAAACAATGGGAAACAGACTAACAGGAAAGTTTCAAATAAATAAGAAACAGGAGAAGCAACAGGGGTTGAAATAATCTGCAGACATGACAAGATACATGCAGAAATGCATGTATGCAAATCCTTATGGAACCCCCCCCCCACACACACACACACACACACACACACACACACACACACACACACACACACACACACACACACACACACACACACACACAGGCCTCGCATACTGGAAACATCAAGTGGTGTGCACACAGGCAAAGCAGTACAGTTCTTTGTTCCTGAGGCTGAAAGCACACCTACCCCCTCTGTCCGGCCCGTCAGATCACTCACAACACAGTGAAAGGGAAAGTGCTCGGCTTGCTCAAATCTAGATTGACAGGCCTACCTTTATTACTGACTGAGTTATGTTTCCCTGCAAAAAAGACAAGTCGGCTTTTGATACAGACGAATGCCGAGTCAGCGCCTTGCCTCTCTACAGAGGATAGCTCGACTGATCTCAGCTGAGACTGTCCCGGCCCCGATGTAGAAAGAATCGGCTACCAAATTACCTTTGCGATCCATTTCTGGGACAACGTCCTATAAATGGTGGCCTGTAAGCTGTGATGGGAGCTCAGAAGGATGCTTGTACTGACCTAACATGTGACACGGAGTGATGGGCTGAAACTGCCTGAGAAATGTGATAAAGAAGATAGAAAAGTAAAAAACAGATTATACCTGTATCCCTGCACCATCTATTCTATGAACTGGCTCATTGCTATTCAGGGTCACAGAAGGGGTGGGAGCCTATCCCAGCATGCATTGAGTGAAAGGCAGGGAACCACCCAGGACAGAGCTCCCGTCTATGACAGAGCGAACAAAGGAACCGACAAACAGTATCGCACCTATGGGAATTTAGAGTCTTAAAATTGACATAATGACGAGAAGAACATGTGACCTCCAGACAGAAGTGAGGCACTGGCACCTGAGCCACCGCACCGCCCATGTATACCAGCAACTCCATCAAAATGCATCGCTTGCAACATGCATCATAAAACCACTTGTAAATACCACTGCACTGCTACTTACTTAGCTTGATATATGGCGTCCCTGGAGCATGACTGTTTATTTAATCCTGATATATTCATAATTACACACTAATTAATGCAGGAGAAAAGCCCTCTTAATTCATCATCTCAGTGTCCTGAAGCAAGAGACACAATTACAGCAACTTTAACATGTTTGCCTTCTGTCCAAAGCAAGGTTAACAGTTCGGAAACAAGCGCAAGGCAAATGATGTGTGAAATTCTCGTGCTTTGGATACTCACCAGCAGCTTCCAGCTGTGTGGCATTGTGAGGGTGATATTTAGCAGAGAGAATGAGTGTTTTAAAAATAGTCAAGAGGCCGAACCGTGAGGTGGTGCATTGTGGGCAACAGGGCATAGATTGAACATTGATTGCACTGATCAAATCACTGATTTGACCAGCTGGACTGTGCACCACAGTAACCTGTAATATTAGGGGTCAATGGCCAGCGCTCTGTTATGTCGGATTGCCTTAAAAACTCCAATTGCATTTGCACATATATTGTCGTTAAATACTATTATTATAGGGATATTTGATTTTCCAAATGAGAAATCCTACTGAGCAGAAAGAAAACGTGAACCTGCATTTTAGGCCATCTCACAAATGGCTTCAGGAAACTTCTCTCCAGTCTCGGCTCTTCAGCTCACCCCACTGCTGTTGATTGTTTCGTGCATCAAAGCACATTTGCATGCAAGCGGGAGTGTCTGGCCAAGAGGCTACATCATAAAATGTAACTCATCAGTGCGAGTAGGTCGTCTACCAACTCCGTAAAGCTGTCACCATACTGCAAATGCAGCAGGAACGAGTCCTGGTCGGAAAGAAACGTGGAGTTGAACGATCCTGTCCGCAGCCAGCAGAGCTCCACGCACACACGGTCCGCTCTGCAGCCACACGGCGAGCACATTTAACTGCACAGATGATGGAGGTGATATTCTTCTTCTATTGGAATTAGACTCGCAAAAATAAAACTAAAAAAGGCAATGAACCTTGATGATGTGACAGCGTGAAAGGAGCGCGGTGTGGCTGCATTTTATTGTTCGCAGGCCCAGGTCTTGTTAAAACATCTCAAAGTGAAGGTTGGCTCTCACCGCTTTCCGGCAGGTGAACTTCCCTTGCAGTCACGCCGGTGGGGGTAAAAACACACGCTACAGACTGCGCAGCGCTGCTTTAGCCCCATAAACCAGCAAAACACGAGGAAGCTGCTGCCTCAAGTTCTACCCTCGGCAGACATGTTCGAGGCAACACACTCCTCCCCATGTAACCTTGAAGGTGAAGGCTAATTGATGAGTGCTAGCAATTACAGAACAATAACGAGCGCCCACAACGTGCTCTGTCACGCGCGGCTGCATTTCGGTAAAAAGAAAAAAAATAATAATAAACGCCAGCAAACAACTTGTCACGTGCAGCCTTTTTTGTGTATACTTGCTGCGCTTTATCCCCTCACAAACACACAATTAACAGCTTAATTAACCGAAAGCTTTTCATGATCTAGTGAAACTCACCAGCGCAGGTGAAGCCAGCGAAGACGAGCCAGAGCACAAGGAGCGTGGCGCTGTGCCGACGGCGGACAAAGGGGCCCCGAAGTAAGGGCATCATGGTGTTTTTTTATCACCTAAGTTTGAAAAAGGCAGCGAGTAGAGAGGAAACGCTGGCACACTGGGCTTGTTAAGGTCCGGAGAGTGTCCTCTGTAACACTTAACGCCTTTTTCACAACGTCCAAGTCCTTTTCTTTTCTCCTCAGCACATATCCTCGCGCCGTACCGTGGCCATCAGCATCCCGGTCGCGCGTCTTGGTCGCTCAGAACAACGCATCACAGGTGTGGTGAACAAACTGCCTCCTCGCTCGCTCGCTCGCCGCTTTTCTGTACTGTATTTGTCCAAGAAGCCGCTATCCGCTCACAACTCTGCCTCTCTGTGTCACCGGGCCGAGGAGGGAGGCAGTTTCACTTGTTTCTGGTCACTTTGCAGCCCTCCCGCGAAACAATACCTTCTCCGAATGCGAAAATGGTCAGAATTGGCAGCGGAGAGGGAACATCTGCTTGCACAGCAATGCTGGAGTGTTGAGAGTCAGGGAAGGTAATGCGCCGCGATGAGCGGAGCAGCAAAACCAGGAGCGGATCCTGCGTGCACGCTGGGAATGGAGCGTCCTTAGCGCGCCCTGCTGTTATATCCCTTTTCTTAGGCAAACATTTACATATCTTGAATAAGCGTAACTAACCACACACTGGCAATGCACGGCAGAATGGAAATTATTTCGTCCGCTCCGTCGCAAGTGTGCTTTTCATATCTTCTGCCTTACATGAAAATGATGGATATGACATTCAGTCCTGTATGATAGCAATCAGACCGGTGCTTTGCATACAAATTCACACAGATCACATCTGCATGTCATTGAGTTGCAGTTAAATATGCCTCTGCTTTGTCTTGGGGTTTTTGTCTGCTGCAGTACATCAATGACGGACAAACACAGATGAAGAAGCATGAGGATTAGCGCTCCCATGAGAGCGCACACCTGTCAGCAAACTCAGACCAGGATGTGACTTATGTTGCAGATAGCTTTTTCCTCATTTTCTGGCGGTGTCAGTGGAGTGATTTTCAGACTGTTCAGTCGTGCTTTTACAGTGCTGCATGCCAGAATCGACAGCAGATTATTAATACACTACAGAGGGAGGGGGTTGTGTCTTTGTTTATCCATTTCTCCACTCCCTGGTAGTCAGCAGAATAATAAGTGGAAGCACAGATCTGGACCACTGTCTTACCAGCTAATTATTGGCCTCATGTAGATGGATGATTCCTCAGATAGAGCTCAGCTATTATACAAACTCATTAAGCCCTCTCTCCATCCAGCATCCCTTGCGAAAGGTCAAAGTCACAGTCACAATGACAGCACAAAACGTGCACGCATACATGCAGAAACGCACAGCCCTGCAGCCATCTAGTTTATGATCAAACCCTAATGGGCTCTGTGGATGTGAAGTGGTAAGCAAGGCAGACGAATGGCAGCTAAGAGAATGACTCAGCCTTGGTCACTTGTGAGGTTGCTCGTAATGATCTCTCTCATTCTGCTAATCTGCTCTGTGTCCTATCAGGCAGTGCAAGCTGGTCTCTTGTAGTCACAGTATGTGCCTCCTTCTCCCTGAAAAAGTACCCAAGCTACATGCATTTCAAATGAGGGTCTGAGGATACGTCTGAAAATGCATAGTTGGTTGTACAGAGGCACGGAGTATAGCTGCAGCTGTTTTTAAAGGAATTATTAGAGTGTGTTTTCTTGCTGCAATGTGTTTGCTGAGTCAAGGCAGGGCACAACCTCTTCCGCAACCCTGTCTTCCACTGATTCCTCTGGGTCCAGCATCCTGCCCCCCCTTTGCTCCCTCAATCAGACTACAATGAACAATCACAGCTCTTTGGGGAGTTGACACATTCAGTTGTTCATCGATTTGTGGTGTTGTAATTAATTTTCTCTCTGTCATTGGCTGCAGTTACAATATCCTGAGACTTGAAGCAGCTTGTTCTCCTGCAATCAATCACGACACCGGGACAGAACCGAGCCATTTCTCTTGTATCATCTTGAATTATTCACGGCGGCTGTCATCCAAAAAGACCGCACTCACTGACCGATAAGTGTCAAAGAACGAGGCTTGTTTCTGTGTTACAGATTGTTACAGGTGTTTGTGTTCCTGGGTGCTTCCATAAACGGCGCAATTACAACACATGCAGCTCATAAAGACAACTGATTCGCCCGGTCGATAAGCATTGATCCAACAAAGGTGTCCAGCATGAAATTAATATCAGTTATTGTTTACAAACAACACTGAAGGTCCCTTGAGGAGGATGCAGAGCAGCCTCTGACTGTCTGCATTCCAGCACAGACTTGTGGAGAGAGAGTGAATGAGACAGAGAGAGAGAGAGAGAGAGAGAGAGAGAGAGTGAGCGATAGAGAGAGAGAGGGAGAGAGAGAGAGAGAGTGGGTGTATCAACTTCCATCATGACCACAGCTTCACAGCCTATTGTTTTGTTTATATCAAATTAAACTGCAATGCTACTCCAGAGAGATATAATTGACCACAGCCTCAGATTAAATGACTGTAAAGATCTTAATAAGCCATCAGCGGATTGCATATTACATTGCAAACCACTTATGAGGATGCAGTCCAATGAGAATGAAATTGAGGTTCAGATTTGCATGCCACAGCATTTTAGCCATTAATTACCATGCAAAATGACTGTATGATGATCAATAGTGTATCAATTTAATTAAATATTATTGGTATGGGGTTAGGAAAATTAATTAGGAGCTTAACAAACCCCTGCAATGTTGGAAGAGAAGGTATTACTTTAACATCATAACATCTCCAGTGGGTCCTCCGCTCTCTATTATAGATTATAATGGATAGGGGGCCCACATCCTCCCTCCACTCTCCATGAAATGCCACTCAATATATGTGTGTGTATGTATATTTATATGCATACATGCATACACATGCATTTATATACCTTAGTCAGGATTCATGAACCAGATATTAAATCACATGGTTATCTATAAGTGCTATAAAAGCCATTACCATCAGTACATAAGTGATACACACAGGCTTTTATTCCAGGTTATTGTGTCCATAGCTCTCTACACAGTTATGATCTGCATCGCTGTGACTTTGTTTAATTAAATTATGTCACACAAGCAGAGATAAAGTGGCCTCGGTGTGATCTCCCAACATCTTGTGCAGTTGAGTGAAGAGCAAAACCAAATGAGAGCGAGAGATGGAGGGTTTAAAAAACAGAGAGGAAGAAAGTTAAGGGGGGCGGGGATGAAGGAGCCCACTGAAGGTCTCTCATTTCAGCAGCACAGACTGCTGATGAAGCTGAACTTCCAATATCCCACCACTTCAGCTCTGACGATTTCTCAATTTTACAGATATGGCCCGAGAATGTGATTTGATGAAAATGTAAAATGGGATAACCTCCAAATCATATGAAATGGGCTGCATTTTATTCCATGACTATAAATCAAAAGCAGACACTCTAAAAATTAAAGTTGATTTGGTGTGTTTGATTCAAAGTACAACTCTCCTGACGTGGAGGAAGACAGGGTGTCCTGTCGCACCCTTAAATTAAGATTTTCTTTCGTGCAGATTCTTCATATTCTTGGCCCAGGCGGTGTCTGAGTGTAGTGCTCTAAGAGTTTGTTTCAAAAGGGAATTCAAACAATTTATTCATAGAATGTGTTTCCATCCCAAATAGATTCGCCTAATCTAAAACACTGTGTGAGTGTTTGGAAATATATGATGATTTCATTTTCTCCCAGTCTCAGGGTCATAAATAAATTTGCATTCTGTCAGCGAAATGGACTAACTGACTTGTAATTCATCAAACCCGCTGCTTAGCACTTAAACAGTTCAACACATGGTAACCTGATTTTTTTTTTTTTTTCCACAGAATTGCCTCACAGCTGTGTGCTCTAATGGGTGAGGAGGAAGAAAAAGGAGCACTTACATTTTAAAGACCTCATAAAACAATAAGATAAAAAAGAGAAATGAACTCTGTGTCTGGCACATTCTTACGTGGAGTTTAATTTTGGGAGAGATGCACAATGAATGCTTTTTGTTTACCGATTTTGATGTAAATGCTAAGAAAGCTCAAAGACATACAAAGTCTATCTGATCACGTCTGAATAAGGTGCGATTTGCTCCATAAAGATTCAGTATAAATGTAGAATCTGCATTCTCTCCCCTCTTTAAGTCCTGTTAATTCAGACTCCTGTATGCCTGACAAAGAGTAATCTGAGGACGTTAATGGAACTAACTTGCAAACGTGAATACAGTGTGTGATCCACCTCTTCAGCAGGCAATGGGTGACAGTAAAAAGTGTCAAGCTGAACCATTTTTTCCCACACTTTTTTTTTTCCTCCCTCTACATTTCATTATTCTCTAAAAAAGAGGTTTCCTGAAATATGCTTCCTGGACCGACATTCTCTTGTTGTTTTGAATGTCACATTGTCTAAGCGTGCATGGGAGAGGAGACTTTGAATGATGTTGAATGTTTTATGACTCCCTGCCTTTGTGTCAGTCCTTGCTAGTGCTGCTCTGAGACTCTGATAGGAGAACCTGGTCTACCACTGCTGGATCTGACAGCGGAGGGGTAACTCACAGGCTGGACACGTTTAACATTCAGGGAGCTTCATTTTATTTCAAAATGTATCAACCCCGGGAAAATGTTTCCAGGAGTTTATCACTAAAGATCAATTGAAAAGATAATGATGATGATACATGAGAGGGGTTTTCACTAGCCTGCATTTGGATTCTGTGCTGTGGTCCTTAAAAAGTCCCATAATGCTTTTTTATTGTTTAACATTACTAATATCCTTTACATAGATCCAACTCAGCCATCATTACACATTACTAGGAGAGATACACCATCTGACATTAGCAGCAACTGCTGCACTTAGGTCCAATGTTGAGGTATTATACTTTTTTAATAATTTTTTAGTACTTCATACTTCTATTCCACTACATTTCAGTTGCTTGTTACTTTGTATATTAAGATTGTCCAGTTAGGACTTCTACTAATGATTTTTTTTCTCATTGGTCATTAATCTCAATCAGTTTTTTCTCAATCAGTCCAGTAATCAGTTGGTCTATTAAACATCAGCAAATACCCATTATAATTTCCTAGAGTCCGAAGTAATGTCTTCAAATGTCGCCTCTCGTCTGATTGACAGTCTGAAACCTGAAGATAATCAGCTTACAAAGACATAAATGCAGCAGATCATCACAACAGAGGAGCTGCCACCAGGCCTGGTTGGCCTCTCTGTTGAAAAATAGGACTCAATTATCAATATAGTTGACAAATAATATAATTATTTGTTCTGTTTATCAATTACAAATGTCAGTTTCACGATAGGTATGATATATTGATTCACATAAATGACTCAAAGTGGTTAAAATTACCTGAAACATTGAAATGCTGCTTAACAGTGATAATAAATTAATGATATGCAGAAATACACTGACATTTACAGTGAGGCCATTCTGCCTCCATAAACACATGCTTATCCTATCATACATATGCATGTTTACTTACCTCAGAAACATTTCAGAATATTTTTCCATTGTTTTATTGCTGCTTTTACAGGATGGGAATACTTCTTCTACCACCTTCTATTTGTTGAACTTGGACTCAAATAAGTATGTAAATTTGCATAACCTTCCTTGGAGCAGAGAGGTAAATATATGCACGGAGGTTTGATGTCTTGACATGTAGGCATTTACTGTATACTGGAATTATGTTGATTTCACAGCAAAAATGTCGATAACTTCCATGCATCCACCCTGCAGTAATCATTCTGTAAAATTTTGACACCTTTTTAGAAATTTCAATTCATTTTCAAATGCAGTGAACCATTTAATTAAGACCAGACATTTACAAAGACACTTGCCTTCATGTTTAACCCTCCAAAACTATCTGGGGAGGGCTTTCATTTAGAAAAGACGCTAAGATGAGAATGGTGCTTGAGTGAGAAGAGGCGGACTGAGAAAAAGAAATGTTTTGGTTGAAATTCCAAAACCATGACCTTCTGTGACTGAGTGATTGAGACGATGAGCTTTACATGGCTGAAAGTGTCGTATAACAACAATAAATGAGACAAGCATTTGTCACATCACAACTCAATACTCTCTTTGACATTTGACATGCAAATAGATACAGTTACTATGTTAATGGAGTGAATGGATTTTTCTGTCACACAACCCACCCGGTTCAATGACACTTTAATTAACTATTTTCTGAACGTGTAGGTATGAGCGAGCTCTCAGTTAGATTTACGCTGCAATTACAGGATATTCCAGCAGAAGTGCATTTCTTGGAAAACCTGTGTAACATATTTTGACATTGCCCTAATGCGATCCATCTTTGCCCCTGATTGCATTCATCCAAAGGGAGTTTCAGAATAAACAGGGCCAGCGGAAGACGCATGTATGTGTTTAAATTTTTATTTTGCCTCTCAGCATCTGTTTGTGAGACGTCCAATCTATCTGTCTGAACGCATCCTTGGAGAGATGTCAGAATGGTATTGACACAGACCAATCGGGAGGCGAGAGCACATATTGTTCACTCTGCACACATCCTGCTCATTCAATTCTGGGAAATTGCTCTGCCTCAAAAAAAAGGTTGTCATTATTTTGTCACTCAGCGTCCCAGGTGACATTTACAGCAAATAACCTCAGCGGCTAAAAAAAAAAACACACACCAGAGGGAAAATATGAAGTCACATTCTCAACTAAAGAAAAGTGTCAGAAGAACCCAAATACTGTCTATAGTAAAATGAATGTAGTGAATGTAGTATGATTGAAATGCTTCAAAAACAGAAGACGGCCTCTTTGCTTGAGAAAGTGAGTTGCATTTAAGTTTTCATTAAGCTGCTTGCAAACTTGTATTAAAAAATTCATTTGCATCAGTGGAGAATTCAATGTTTATCTTTTTGTCACCTTAGTCCCCCCCGGGTAAGGATTAAACTAATTCAATCTCTTAATTAAAATGATCTCCATTTCCTCTTTCGCACAAATCACATGCTTTCATGCCACTGGTATGGCGTGAAAAAAAAAAAAAAAAAAAAAAAAAACAGACCGAAGGATGCTCTCACGGCCTTGTGATTATTTTCATTCTATGTGGCAAGTTTTACAGGTGCTATTAACTCTGTGTGGATGGCGTCTTTCATAAAACAACCGCAGATTCTTTTTGAGTGCTGCACTCATGAGTCCTGTACTGTACCTGCCAACATGACAGATGGCTGCATTACTGATGAAGCCAATTCAAAAAAATGCAGCCTTGAATTTGATGCAGGATAGTGGTGAACGGAAGAAGACTTATACCTGACATCTACTGTTATGCGTGCGTACACACACACACACACACACACACACACACGCACACTTCTTTTATAAGGTTATGTTTTAAAGAAGATATTTATACAGTTTGTACCCTCAGCTCCCAGATGTGAATATAAACATGAATGAGATTCTCAATATCATCACAGAAGGTGAGCTCGCACAGATCATATAAATTCTCCAGCTGAAAATGCCTCACACACATCCCACTTACTATCGATACTGGTGGATTCCTAGCTGAGATAATGAGTTTCTCCAAGCCATTACAAACTAAATACAGCACTCACAACTCTCAAACTGAATACATCATATTAGAATATTGATGGAAATTGCAAAGAGTGACCTCGACTGAAGAGCTTAACTACATGTTCCAGGTAAACAGGCATTAATGTTATGGGTGTCATTCATTAAAGGAAATACTTGAACCTTCATTTAGGGTCAGCCGGCCCCGGTGTTGCACCCTTGAGTCCTGTGCACGTCACCGCACTAGAAGGCAGCTCCAGTGACTTAGCCCTTTCAAAAGCACATTCTTCAACTGGATGAGGGATTATATTTCTGCTCGTTTATGTTCCTCCATTAAGACAAAGTGGTTTAAATAACACATTCAATTTGGACTGCAAATGAAATAAATCAAGCTTTTTTGTTGTTGTTGTTGTTTCATAGAACACATAAAATATACTGAGTGCAATGAGACACTAAATAGAACATTTTGTAAATGTAGATGGAAAGCTGGAATACCAGGAATTAACTCTAATGTTACGGCCGTCTGTAGCAGCTCAAAACCAGCTGCCTATTAGTTTTATCACTTCATTAATGACTAATTTTCGGAGGATTGCACATCA
This sequence comes from Chaetodon trifasciatus, assembly GCA_037975065.1. NCBI lineage: Eukaryota > Metazoa > Chordata > Actinopteri > Chaetodontiformes > Chaetodontidae > Chaetodon > Chaetodon trifasciatus. Next base: position 3,247,665 of record JBBMOE010000010.1, on the reverse strand, counting down.
ACATGATTTTTTTATCTGCTTGCAGAAACCCAGGTCAAATAGTAGTAATACTTTAGTGTATTAGAAATATAATTCAAGTATAGAAAAGTCATTCAAAGTACACTTGTAATTTTTGTGCTTAATTTAAAGTCTGTTTGACACATACTTTTAAAAAGTGTTCTTCTAAATAAATGTCCCTAAGTTCTGTTTAAATGTATTAAGAATGAATATACTAATTCTGCAATACTTAAAGTGGTATTTCAAAGTACCAATAAGTACTTTATTGTATTAGAAATTTTGTTAAAAGTAAAAAATAAAGTGTACTAGTAGTAAATAAAAGGTACTTAAGAACATACACTTATTTTCAAGTCCTTTGTAATATACCATTAGCATGCTTAATCAAAGTGTACTTTAATTTCGCTTTTTTTTTTTTTTAAGTATATTTCCAACACATTGGTGATATAATACAGTTGTACTGCGAGTGTATTTTGAATGCTGGAATTCAAACTTTCAGTGTACTTCAGTACACTGAAAGTTTGGTAAAGTGCATCCTATTTACACCTCAAGTACATTTAATTATTACACAAGTGGTACTCAAGGACTACTTGAGTGTACTTGATGGTGGCAAAAATTGTACCGGGAATGCATACGGTAAATGACAGTACTTTATTTAAGGTGTCACACACCCCAGAACATGGTTAGATAAATGGATTTTCACCTGTGATCAGTCTTTACAGGCATTTTTAACACAGGTATTGTGTAAAATGACAGTCTGCACTTTGTCTGTGACTGACTTTGAACCTTTGATAACCTTTACTCCCCTCGAGGAATTTGCATTGCACAAAGAGCATGAAAGAATATAAAAAACACCAACAATCCCACATGACAGCACATATTATAACACAAAAAGACAAAACACGGCAGCAAAAGCGATATACATACAGTAATATTTTGTACCATATCTGTATTTTGTCTGTATGTTTCTATTATGTATTTTTCAGCAAATGTGGATGTCCAGTTTGTGGCAAATACTACAAATTCTAAATACATAAAAGGGTTTTATGTGATAAAGTCAGAAATAAAGGAACAATATATATTACATGTGTAAGAAAAATGCTTGAATTTGCAATTATTATTACTACTTTTACCCATAGAGTTGTGGGATGTTTAGAACCCCAAACAATAAGGAAGGACAGTCAAGGTCAACAAAACACTGTGTCAGAAGTGAACTGCATGATATGTATCGAGTTATGCAAAAGTATATTTTGTTGTAAGAACATACAGATGATTTTTTTCTTTTTTAAACATTTTATCAAAGGAAGTGTCGGCCATGGAGCCTTGAGGCTCCGAAGAATCCATTGCATTCATGCTGCACTTCCATGGTTATCTTTTGCTCTGAAATCTTTGAATATTTCTCAGAAAAAATTGTACCACTGAGAACAAATGGTCTCAAACTTCAAGCCCTGCGGTTTTTTGCGGGAGAGACTAAAGATGGCATGATGCCTTCATCTGCAGTCAGTTCGTAGTTGCATTACAGTGAATATATTATTGTTGAATAAAAACATAATTTGGTTCTCATTCAACACATAATAAATTGACTTTGTGCTTATTCCAAAGGTAGGTAAACATCCTCTCCATCAAATCATTGTTTCACATGCTGCCTCATGCTGCCCATTTATCAGATTAATTTAGCGTGCGTTTGGGAATAGGGTTTCAGAATAAATATGGTTTACAGCACAGAATCTGAAAGCATGTGGGACGACTAATTCAGCCCTTCAATTACTACACGGTACTACACAGACATTCAAAAGTAAACAAGCCTCACAATTTTCGTAAGCCTGTGCAGAAAGGTTGTCTTGGAAGAGTTGGACCTCCCAGCAATCATGGAAAATAAGGCAGTAAAAATAGTTCAAAGAGCCATAACAGCGGTTCTCAGAAAATCCCTTTCATCATTTATCTGCTGAACCTCTCCATCAGCAGAAAGTGCTTTGGCGGTACTGTACCACCATCACAAACAAAGACAGATTTAGCCTTAAAAAAATGAATGAAAGAAAGAAAGATAGAAAGAAAAACATGTGCCATCACTGGTGGACTCACTAGCCAGGAACGGTAATGACAATCCCGCAAAGCTCACCTTCCATACATGCTGATTAAGTGCTGTCATGGTAACAATAGAGTGTGATCAGCTTTGCTCGACGCCTTAAGCATTTCACGTTGTCAAGACCTGAAGCGTTGGATTAGCGAAAAGCCTTAAGTGTGGGTTGTCTGAGAATGCCTGTGTGACATATTGTTAAATGTCTGGCAGCTATTGAGCTTGCGGGGTATCATCTGTAGCCCACAAACAGGGCTGAAATTGATGAATGATGCAGCTTCAAAGGACTTGTTCAGAGTTCAGTGAGACGAGCTGTCCCGAATAGATTCAGAAGATCACATGTCAGCAGGATACAGAGATATTCTTACTGGACCAAGGTTGTATGTGTCAGAGAAATTTTATCCAGCTTCCTGATGGAGTTCATTTTTCTCCCTCATGCCTCTGCTCTGCACCCCTTTATGGGACTGGGGAATTTATGAGAGGGGATGACTTATCAGGACAGAAGTTACAGTGGTATTTTATACTGCGTATGAGCAAACCCAGGCCAGACAAAGACTGTGTGTGTGTGTGTGTGTGTGTGTGTGTGTGTGTGTGTGTGTGTGTGTGTGTGTGTGTGTGTGTGTGTCTGGGGTTGTGTTTCAGGTCTAACTACAGTGCAGTTTTGTGAGGAAATCCAGCTGCAATGTGAAGTTAATTAACAAAACAGAAAGAACAGTGTGCATAAACATGTCGAGACATGTTGAGAAATCCATGTACAGTGTAGTACAATGCAGATGGCAATCAAACTTGAAATTGATGTTGAATATGTGATTGTATTTGTACTTATATCTATAATGAAGTGTTTCTGGTTTCTGACACGGTAACCTATATAAAGGGATTGTGGTTTCATGGTTGATGATTTATGGTAATACCTTATTTAGGCTGAAGCCATTTTTGAGTTGCCATTTTGAGGATGGTGTTCATCCTCCCCTGTCAGTAACACCTATGCAGCATAACACACTATAAAGGTGGTTAAGCAGCTATAAGGACACTTTAAATAGTCATTAAAGAAGCAAATCTGGCAAGGATAGCAACTTAACCTATGAAGACATAGTGAATGTTTATTATGCTTTATCAATTCTATTATTATTATTAACATACAGTATATAAGGATCTGGTGGCTGATTACATTTTACTGGTGACTGTTAATTACTTGACAGTGACTCAACAGCCTAAAGGTTTTCTCACAAGCTGGCAACCCAAAAGTGATCATACTGATCCCTTTTAGCCACATCAGTAAAGATTTTACTATCAATTAATAAAACATGTAAGCCTGATGTTTGTTTTTTTTCCTCTTCTACATAATTAATAAATGAGGACAAAATGTTGGAAACGCCCTTTGAGATACTGTAGCCCAATAAAACGCCACAAACCACAGCACCAAAACATACCCTACAACTGAATCAATACAAATGTTTCTGTGTTACCAGTTAACCTACTGCCTCCCTCTCTTCTACTGGTATGTAGCCATGATAAAAGCATGATAATACACACAGAGTTTTCCAATATAGATAATAAGCAGAGGAAATATGTAACCTCATCTCCTTCACCAGATCAATAAAACAGTGCACTTGTTTTTACACATCATCTTTGATATCACAGTAAAAACTGAAATAAAGGTGTAATTCATCCTCACTGATCTTGACTGGAAGCAAAGCAACACCTGAGACCCGGAGCCGTAAAAGGCTCTAAATCAAAGTCTTCAACTCTTGGAGACAGTTCTCAGTCTATTAAAACCAATATATGCCACTTAAAGTTTAAGTTACAGCCCATCTGTGTGGCATTCTTGTTGCCTGCATTAACGTGGGATCTCATAAATCACATCAATTCTGTTCACACTTCAATGTAAGTGACAGGTTTTAGAGCTGATTCAAACTTTATTGAGCATGCTGCATATCACCATGATTCATACTGAAGGCAATGTCTGCTGCAATAGTTTGTCTGCATATTGTGTGAAAAGAAACTTTGAGCATTGTGTGTCTGTTAATCAATGAACACGTGCTGCATTGTATTTGTATTGATATGGAGTTACAGTAAGAACAGAAATTAATGAAATGTTTGAGTTTGGTTCATTTGATTCACTTTCAAAGATCTACTATTATCTATTAAGTTATTTTAAGTTTGCTAAATGTCATATTGCACTAAAACAGGGCTGTCTACCTGTAGGCTCATGACCTCAATTTCCCATTGATGTTGTCTCATTATGTCTAATTTAATGCATAATGTTATTGACTGTCAGACCACTGACACTAGAAAGTGACTGAGAAATGGTCTGTTTGGTTTTGATGCAAAGTATTAAAATATAAAAGAAACCTATTATTTCTTTTCATATGGCCTCGGGTTCATCGCAGGTACTAAGTTAATCTAAATTAATTTATCACCTGTTTTTTGTGACTCACAGTGATTCTATGTTTCATATTTTATAGAAAGATGTTTTAGAGAGATTAAAATGTTTTGCTATAATCATTTCAATAGTTGTCACTTTTTTTTTTTTTTTGAATCAAAAGCTAAATTCTGTCAGCAGTGAGCTAAATTAGCTCATGAATTTTTGGACTTTCCTTTGAATGACTGAAATATCCAGATTGCAGTTACAGTGTGATAACCTATGTATGAATGTCCAATTAAAATAGTATTTAGGGAGCAAGTAATCTCTGCTCTGAAGTCAAATTAGTTTTACTGAGCTTTATCAAATAGCTGTAATTACCTTTACAACTATATATCATGTAGCACATTTTAATTAGATTCCCTTATTCAATTCAAGTAAATAACACTGGAGTTTTATGTGCCTGATTAAAAACTGAAGAGAAAAGTGAACTTGATCAGAGGTTAAGCATTCTTTACTGTTTCATGCCACGTGCAAATACACAAAGAATTATTCACGAATATGTTTCAATGTGCAGCCCTGTCCAGCTAAAACACAACTGTCTGCAGGTGGGGTACAGATAACATAATACAACTTATTAAATATAATGAAATTACAGCTATAGTAAACATATGCAGACAGCTGGGAAGTAGCATAAATTAGTAGCTTGAAGTTTTAATTAAAGGACGTTTTGAGGACATGTTGCTTCATGTAGTTTCTGTTAAAGCTGGTGTGTTGGCCATGATACACATGCAAAAATGCTATTGGTTGAACTTTGTAGGAATCCCTGCTGGAGCACTAAATGGGAATCATTAAAAATAAACTGCAATTTGTGTAATGTGTAATGTTTTGGCGAAGCATATCATGACAGAAAAAATTAAAGCAATTATCCCTCTTTTTTCAAATCAACCTGCCTTATTGATGGAGTTAGTGAGGGGGGCAGAGAGGTCAGTGGTATGAGTGTGCGGTGGCTGGTTGTACTGCTGTCTACTGTATTTAACTTGTCTCTTAACATTAGTGCATAAGTCCAGTGTCCTACTCTGCTTTATAATGCATTTCAAATTCCCCATACTGGATGAAGTCGGTAGAGTGTCAGAGAAGGACATATGATTGAAGCATCCTTGAGGTAGAGGTGATTGGATATTGAGTCTGAAATGCCGTGACAAGTGAGTGACATGTGCTGCACACACAGCAGGATGTGTTGGAAGCAACATCAACAATGCATGTGCACAGTAATGGCAGCGACAACGCTGTCTGACACACCGTTTTATGTCCCCGATTACACCATGTAGAATTAATGACGCACAGAATAACGTGCTTTTATCATACAGCACAGTCAATAATTGCTCTTCACATTAACCAAGAGCATGAAATTATGGTTTTTCGAAAAAGTTTGGAATATTGCAAAGTTATAAGATTAAGGGCTTTGGACAGCATCATCTATTATCCAGAGAGAGGGAGTTAAGTGAACAGAAAAATAAGTGCTGTTTCAAGCCCGTCTGAGCCAAGCCCAAATTAACTACTAACAGTCTGACCTACTTCATACCCAGCGGGCCTGATTTTTTTTCCATATTTGCTGATGAGGCCAAAGAAGAAAGTCGCATCAAATGCAGGGAAGGAGGCTAGTCTTTGAAAAACAAATATTTGAAAAAGTGAATAAACAGCTGGGCACGACTTGCAGCTGCATACATAAATAACCTCAAATGGCCTTCTGACCTCGTCCTAATTGGCTTTAACTGATGAGCCAACATCTTCTGCCCGATTCATTTAAATGATAGGAAATAGTTTGATGGTCAATTGCATTAATTGCTGTACCGTATGCAGTAGTATTGGCCTCGGTATTCATTCTGTTTATAGTAGACGCTGTCACTGCTGTGTCATTGCAAACATTACCTGAAATAAAAAGACCTGACACCAACCTCGCCAGTTAGCCTCTGTGAGGATAATCTATTTTTCATGGCGCTGACGCCGCCAGGGATTTAATTTTTATTACTGCAAGGCACCCAGTTTTAGTGTCAGATCTATGAAAAACACAATATAAACACAAAGGTGTGCACACACACGCTCACACATACATATCAGAAAGTAAACAATGTTTAGGAAAAACAAACACCACCGCAAGCCCAGAGAGGAAATCGAGGCTCAGAACTAAATTCTTGGATGTGGCGGCGCTTTCCCTAACGGCAGCCCAATCTGCTGGAACCTATCCCTATGGAGCATTTCTCATGAGCCGTGTGATCTCTCTCTCTCTCTCTCTCTCTCTCTCTCTCTCTCTCTCTCTCTTTCTCTCTCTCTCTCTCTCTCTCTCTCACACACACACACACACACACACACACACACACACACATTACAAGATATGTATTCATCAGACCGTGGTGCCATTAGGACAAACTCGGGTTAGCTTTTTAAGGCCATCAGTAAAGGCAGGCATCCATCAGTTAGTTGTGCACACCTCACTGAAGGTTCCCGGAGGTAAACTGTTTTTTACAATTCACAATACCATGTCTCACATCAAACAATGCGTTTTACTCATCACCGGTGAGACAGCTTTACAATAAACAATGTGATTAGCCTACTATGTCAACTCAGGTAGCAGACTCTGGTCAGATGAGTATTGTTTCTCAGCCCTTTGTGCGGTGTTTCACCAGAAAAACTCATTTTCCCTTCAGGACACGAGTCACCACGTCCTGCATTAACCCTGTTAACCCCAAAGCAGGCAGGAATAGCAGTGCCACACAGTGTGTATAATAGGATAGTTGTGTTTTAGTACCTGTCATACAACACACAGCAGCTGATTTAAATATTACTGTGCTGACTGAGAGAGTTTGAGCATGAATTACAACATGAGTCACTTAGCAACCACCTTGGTTAGAGACTGCTTAATACCTGCAGCATGCTGCTGGTATTTTCATTGTAGAACTACATAATTATAATAATAATAAGAAGAATCTCATTATAAATATTATTCTCAACTTTATTTGTATAGAACCTTTAGTAAAGGAAATGCAGCTCAAATAAGATAAATCACATAGAAGACACAATGGACATAAAAACAGAGATAAAAAGTTAATGTAAAATAAGATGAAGAGTAAAAGCCTCTACACAATGATAGTAAAAGTAAGATAGAATAAGGATGAATACAAAGTGAAACCATTGAATAAAGCAATAAAACATAGGTTAAGATAGATAAAACATGAAATCAGGTAAAATACATCAATTTAAAAGAAGTGCGAGAGTACATCACCACTTTACATTATGAAAAATTCAAACATTGCGACCTGCGGGTTCTCTTTTGACTGACTGTTACAAACATTGGGCCACCTTTAGTTGGTTACAGTTACAATTACAATTAGTCATTTGGCAGACACTTTTACTCAAAGCGACGAACATGAATTCACACACCGATGGCACAGCACTGGGGGCAGTTTTGGGGTTCATTATCTTGCCCAAGGATACTTCGGCATGTGGACTGCTGAGGCCAGGGATCAAACCACAAACCTCCTGATTGGTGGACGGCCGCTCTACCTCCTGAGCCACAGCCACCCCGGTTACCACAGCACGCAGGTTCCTATAAATTGGATGCAATGTGTGATTTAAACAGACATTTTGTTACACCCAAACCCAAAATAGGACATCTCCACTGATACTGTTGCTTAGTAGAGTTGGGCAATTGCTAAAAAGCTGTCAGTGTTCTGTTTGTTGAATAACATGTGGCACTACATTTTGTCTAACATGTTGATTATAACATGAACTAAATGATTAGCAAAGGTTAGCTGCACATTTCCTGTTTTAGGTCATTCATTCTAATTGCATCTTTCATATTCCAAACAAGCCTCATTGTTAGGATCTGGCAGTTTGTCTCTCCCTTGTGTTTCCTTGTCCCTTTTCCCTGTGTGTTTTGTCTGTCTGTTTTTCCCCTGCCTGGGCACCTGGGTGTGTCCTGCACCTGGCCAGCTCCGCCTACCGGTGCACACCGGTTGCTCATCAGGCTCATTAGGCACAGTATTTAAGGAGAGAGCTCTCTCCTAGCTGTTGCCGGATTGTTCCAGTCTCCTTCCTCCTGAGATCCTTCCAGGCCTGTTTGTGATCCAGTATTGTGAGTACTTTCTTTCTCTAGCTATTGCGAGTGTGCCAATGTGTTTTCTTTGTTCCACCACTAAAGGTGTGTTTCCTGTGTTTCAGAAGTCTGCCACTTCCACGTGTGCCTTGCCTCAGACCGGTCGTACGGAGCTCCCTTAGTTATCTCCACTCTGTTAGAGTGCGCTTTTCGTTGTTTGTTGTCTTTTCCACTCTTTTTGAGTGCGCCTTTCGTTATTAATACATTTGTGTTCTTTTACCTGCCGTCTCTTTGGTCTGCATCATTGGGTCCTGTTAAAAGCCTTGGTGAAAACCATAACGCTCATCTGGTAGCAGGATGTAAATAAGCAAAGTTGAGTATTGAGTCCAACCACGTATTAAGACTAATAGCAGTCCTTCGTCCATTGTTATTAGTCTAAGACATTTGATGACACAATTTGAAAACGGCATTTCCACTGGAGTCAAGGTTTGTCAGTGACACTGTGAGGCCAACCCATAGTTACAGCTGCAGTGGAGACATACAGAATATTCTTTTGATGAATTTGCAAACAATTGATTGATTTTTATTTTTTTTATTTTTCTTGATGTTGAAGCGAGAGCAGGATTCTGCAGCTGCCTAGTGTACACACTATGAGGCCATCACAGTAACACTCTGACAGATGTGGAGGGATCATGATCTCTGTGATTGTTTCACCAGGTCTAATGTTCATTTCCACAACAGTCAAAGCCAGCATTAAAAAATGAGACATCACATCCATCTGAAAAGTGAAAAGTAGATCATGGAAGCAGGAGTTTTAAGGAGGAATGAACAGTAACGGATGTGTTTGTCTTACCCTTGCTTGACATTGGCAGGTAGCTCCATCTTATAAACTGTGGCTCTCAGAAAAGTAGTCTTGTCACAGGTCTGTCTGGACTAATGTTGCAGAGATAAAACTGTGTTTGATACAAAGAGATTTGGTTTGGTTTGATTGAATAAAACTGTTATATTATTCAGGTGGTTTTCTATCATTTCACCACCAGGAGCAGCCCACAGTCTGACCTGTTCAACAGCCTGCTGAAGAATGCAGCTCAGACTCGGTTCGACAAATCCCTCCACAGTGAAGGTATTGATTACCAAACCCAGATGATCAACTTGGATCTCATTTTTTTTATTGTTAGCTAGCGAAGATTCATAAAATATTCTGTTTTGAGGCATATCACTAATTTTGGTGAAGGGCCAGATTCTGCCCACAGTTCACTACTCTGACGTCTAGATTGAAAGAGAAACAACAAATACTTAGAAAAACCTCTGAAAGCTCAACTGTGTCTTGGATTGATCTCTGGGTCTGGGGCTTTTGAGTGTTGCATCTCCAGCCCTGAGCTAACTTTGGCTAAACTTTGGCTCTAGAGAGCCCAGAGTTATATCAGAGCTTACATTAAACTGAAGGATTCACGCTTACTCAGAGTTTACATCGTCAGGACTCCAACTGCACATGAATTATTGAGATTTTCTTTTTTGGACAACAAACACTCATCCTTTGTTTTTGTTTTACACTCCAGCTGATGTTATAGTAATGCTCATTTTGTGCAGAACTCAGAAAAATGTAAAGCACAGCACTTTAGAGTTGACTTCAGTTAACCTCAAGCTAAGATTTGAAGTTCAAAACTCTGGGCTAACGGGGGTCTTACTGTGACTATCACCAGTTCAAACAGCAGACAAAAAGACTGACTTTCAATGTCCTATAGCAGAATATGTCTGCTATTAAACACAGTGTAGCTGTACTGCAGACATTTCAGCCTGACACTCATCCAGAGTTGGACAGGCTATCTGGACCTTCTACAGGATTCCAAAACACTCTGCGATCAAACTTTCGCGGCTTGGCCAATCAGGATGGACACACACCAGACAGTCAGTCAGTGGGCTCTTGTCTGACAACTGGCCCAGGTGAGTGAGCTGCAGGTCCACAGCAATCATAGTGGAAACACACACCGGCCTTTTGTGCTGAAAGCATAACGACAAATGTGTCTTTCTGTCTCTTCTTCCTCTTATCCATCTTCTTGCTATTATACTGAATAATACTAATGAAATCTATGCTTAATATTAGTAATCTCTAATTGAATTAAGATAGATTTAGAAGGGATTGGTGGCTGAGTTAAAAGCACATAGCCAGTTTTCAGTTTCAGTCCATTGCTAATTACCATCCAGGCCAGTCAGCAAACAAGAAAACTTTGCCATAAAAAACAAAAGGCCACAACAGGGCAACAGGGGAAGGACCCAAGTGCAAAGAGGCCAGGCAGACAGGGTGATTTCAGTGATTTATTGACAGAAGGCTTACAGGCTCGTGCAGGTAGGCAGGGGTCCAGGCTCAGGTTCAGGTTACAGAAGCGCAAAAGCAAAAACACAAGGGAAGAAACCAACAATGCAACTGGGACACGCTGACAGAGGAACAAAAGATCTGGGCCAGTATATACAGAGAGCGGCTGATGAGGGAATGAGGTGCAGGTGAGGAGACGGGTGGGAAAGGTCAGGTGAGGAGACGGAGGTGATTTCTGGGCAGATAGGAGCAGCAGGATCTGGAACAGAAGGACAGGTAAAGACTAATGCTGAAGGGGACAAAATGGGACAAATGGTGTGGCGCTTTTGGAGCTCCGGCATAAAAATCGACACATGAATCCAACTGCTGTTATCCTTGTCTTCCAGGTTTTCACCATTCTAAAAATGTCATAATTACCAAACTGCTGAGCTTTACATACCTCCGGTTTGCTGGCAGAGCTGCTCTCACAGCTCATACACACCCACAGGGGCCAGCACAACCAACAGCCAAACACAAAAAGCACTGAAAATGTGTCCTTTCAACTCAGTAACTTTCACATTACAGTACTCTAAAATACCATTTTTTTTTTTTACTGCTCCTCACACTTGTCCTTGTTTAAGTTGCAGGACAGAAAATGATTTTGCTGCCTCGGAATGTTTTGCATGTTTCCATAAGCTCATTAGAATTTATATAAAATCAGCACTAACACACTGTAGCAGCTGATTACAGTCGAGTTAATCCATGTAAAAGATGTAGATTTCTAACCTTCTGCCATCAGGGGATTCCCTTATGCTAAAAACACTTGACAAAGATATGAGCATCAAATCCAGGTAAAACATAACCAGAAATATCCTTTGTGAAACTCAAACTCACACAACCCTGAGGCAGAATAAGGCATAAGAGGATGACCTTTGAAAATACCTTCAACTTAACTCCTTATAAGTCCTGTCTTGGTAAATTTCCCTGGGCATGCATCATTTTTTCTATCTAAGGACGATAAATAAAGCAGCAAAGACAGATTCCAAACTTCACTCGTCAGCTGCCAAGAAACTGACGTTTTACGATTTTGTATTCTTCTGTCTTAAAGTTGACAGTTTAGGCTAATAATGTGCAAAAAGAAAATAAATAAATAGGCATAATCAACAAATGGTTTATTGTATTGATGGAGTTCTGAGACTGTCAAGTCTGCTTCGAAGGTTAAAGAGATCTTTGTGAGAGCTTGCTGACCTTGTTTCAATCTTATCTTATTTTTTCATTCTGTGACACTTCAGAGGCACGTTACCACTCCATGGAACCGTCTCCTCTTCTCAGTATTTGGCAGATGATCCTCGCTTCCTCTTTGATACCAGTTGTATTCGGAGCAGATCCTGAGAAATCTGAATTCCAGGGCAAGCTCGTCACACCTGGGATTTCTGTTCTCGCTAGACACGGTTTCTCAAATTCAGATGAATTTTACCCCTGGTGGTGAAATCTGGTGCCAGGGCAGGTGTAATGTTTTCAGCGCAGTACGGGTTCAGGAAGAGTCATGGTTGTATGGGGAATTTTCCAATATGAAGGTAAAATGATTGGCCAGAAAAAAAAGAAAAAAAAAGAGGATCTCTGTACAGTGGGGCCTTGAAGTCATCACTAGGGGACTCATTAAAAACATTCCTCTTCAGGGAATCAACAAGAACATAGAGCAAGTTATTTGCTCTCCTATCAGTGCTGCAGCAGTGTGGAGCCTCTGCAATATTTGGGCCTGGTAATTGTCAGATGGCTTCACCAGCACAGCCAAGAAATACAGTCTATAACGCTTCTTAGGCTAATCAAGTCTGCTATGCTTTATATTTGCAATGAATGAGCTCAAAGCGCGGTGGCTTGCCAGCAAACGAGATGGGTTTTGGCTCTGATGTGTTTTGCTGTGAGTTATATAGCCTAAATGGCTCATCCACCAACCTGACCCAACAGGAGAGGCAAGCTATGCTTCTGTCCTGATTTGTTGTGTTGCTTAAGTATCATCATTACAGCAGCAGCCCACTCAGGGTAAGTATCTACAGTAAATTGATCCTTGTTGGCTTGTCTTGTGTATGGGAGAATGCATCTGAAGATATCAATACAGTGTGGGTTTAAAATCTCTCCATCGTGTGGGATTTATAGCATTATCACATTATGTTTTAAACCTGTATTAAGTGATGGGGCAGTGGAAAGAAGCTGTGAACACCACACTGACATTATTATCATCATTTAGGTTGTTATGGTGAACTTGTTAGCAAGCAGTTGCTTACTTACACATGCAACAGATATGGAGCAATATTAGTATTCATTTGAAGTCATATTTCTGGCCACCCGATGAGTTTAAGCCCAGTATTCAGTCTCTCTTTAGCTCTGTGTCCACCAGCTCCTCCACTACATTCACCAGCTATCTGCTAACTTTGTCTATTTGTATTTGCTACAGGCCGTCTGGACTGATGGCATACAGTCACTTCATACCTGCTTTGGCCAAAAACAGAGACAGTGGTGAACCAAAACAGTAAATTGCAGGATGGAAAATCCAAAAGAAGATGCTAATAGATGCAATAAAGCTATTAATTCTCTATGCTTTCATTATTACTAGTGTCCTCTTTCACACACCAGTAATTTAAAGATGCATTGATAGCACTGATTATAGCTGCTTTGCAGTAAAAGATCCGCCTCCTTGTGCATCTAAAGCTCACTAATTGACACATGATGTCTCATTGGTTTAATTCAAAGAAAAAAACAAAGCCTGTCAACAATAAGTTATGCTTCACAGTTTAGGTTTACTTGACTGCAGGCTAAGCTAAGCTAACTGTCTCCTTTGGCTTCATATTTAACAGACAGATGTGAGAGTGGAATCGATCTTCTCATCTAGCTCTAGGCAAGAATGTGAGTAACTGTATTTCCCAAAATGTCAAACTATCCCTTGAAGCATACCGTACTTTGTAAAAGAGGGTTTCAGATCTGCAGCTGAAGAGTGACCATGCAACTGACTGTGTTGATACCGCAGGGAAAAAAAAAAAGGAAAAATAAAACAGAATTTATGACCAGTGTAACAGCACTACTGTCAAAGCCTCTGGATGCTTTTGAACTTGAAGAGATGACTAAACACTGTCATTAGGCCCATGCTCACACTCAGAAACTCGAGAGCTTGAGAGCTCAGAACAGCAAACAGACATGGATCGTTGTACTGTGGACGTGGTATTATTCCTTTGCCTCTTTTGCAGCCAACCACCTGTTCCTTTGCTTGCTTGCCAGACTCTTCATAGATGGAATAATCTTTGGAGACAACAGGGCGTACTATACCAGACATGATACTCTAGCTAGCGCCTGCTGAAAATCAATTTGCAGCCAGATTATTACACCAAAGAGTCAGAGAAAACAAACAAATACTTATTTCCATAATTAATCAAGTGCACATGGAAGTGCTTCAGTTTTCCTTGTAGAGGAAGATAAGCTGCTGGTTGTTGTTGTGGCTGCAGAATTTCAATTTTGCCTTGTGTCTTACAGTACAATGAGCACACTCTGTTGTTGCTTTAAGTACTGGAAATGTCATCCAGCAGTTCTCTCATTTATTACCTATGCTTTTTAAATGATTATTCCAAAGTTTACTGAATGAATAAAGCAACATATTGGTCTCGTTTTCATGCTTTGTTCAACTCTTGTTCTGCTGCACATGTTTTCAATTCAGACTTCCTTTTTAATAACATCCCTCAGACGTGACTCAGTGACAGGCTGGTGCTTATTAGTCCCTCACCCTTTCTTTCTCCCGCAGAGTTTTGGAGTTTCGTTCAGTTTCTCACCTGCCATGCATGTGTGGCTTTTGGCACTGAGTAGCTGGGCTGTGATTTCTCTGGCAGGCATGAATCAACACATCTCCATCTTTAGCTTTGTGATGATTGAGTCTCACGGACGGTGTGTTGGAGAGCGCCCTGCAGGAAAACAGCACCGATGCAAATCTGACGGGGTCCCCACTCCTGCAGCTTGCCTTGAGTTGACCCTCCTGTTGTTCCTCCAGCCAGCTCAGCTCAAAGATCATGAAACGTTAAAATTAGAGGAGAGATGTTTCTCAGTGATTTGTAACGCCAGCGTTCATGGGGGGAATAGGTTACACTATGGCTTGAATAATACCTGAAGTTATCATATCACTCACACCTGCATTCCAGCCACTTTCACACCATAACAAGAAGAGTTTTCCTGTAAATTATAATGAACAATTATCACCTATACACAATGAAATGAAACTGGTTTTAACACACAGACACAAACAAATGACTGCCAGTGAGTCAAATTCAAGCTGCTGAAAAGTTGTTTGCATATTTTTGAAATGATACTAACCATGATACGTGACCTACGCAAAGTATTCAGCCTGGACTGTGGTCAACTGACATCTTCACTAACATAAAATGATATCATGTCCAGGTGTAAGCTAACATTTAGCTCATGTGCTAACTTGGCATAATTCAATCTTGATGGCTGACAGTATTTTCTTTTCCAAACATGTTCCAAACAAGCTTAATGCTGAAGCTATTCTAAATGTTTCTTACTGTAAACAGATCCTGTGAAAAGACCCAAAGCAATGATGGACTGCTTCCACCAAAAACTATTGGCTGTGTATCCAAAACCTGATGTATCTCCTTCCTATGTGCCAAACATCTCCTTGGTTATATAAAAAATATTAAAAAACACATTAATGACCACACTGTTGCCCTGGGCGACGTGTTTTGTAATTACCATGTAGTTTATTTTAACTCAATCCCAGTTTAATAATCCTGCTGCTGTAAATACTCCCAAGAGCACCAAATGTGTATCATTCTGTGGCTGAAAATAGCTCCCAACAAATGTACTATTTAGTTCTGTCTGAGTAATATTTACTAAAAGTACAATGCTCTGCTGCTACCATATATTTGTTACTTATTTTTAGGGCTTGGTGCTGACTAACACAGGCAGGGCAGCAAAGTCAGGCTGTATATAAAATAGAGAGCTGGAATAACATCCTTGTGATTTTGGTCTTTTTAAGGGAGTTCTTAACAATGAGAAAAATACAACATTTTGCCATCCTTATCCATCAAAGGAAGCGTGCCAGTGACTTCTGCAGTTTTGTGTTTATTTGTGAGCACCACTCTGGTATTTTCTTCTCATCTTTGTTCTCTCTGTGTTGATAACAGGCTGTGGCGCTTTTGTCAGCTTGCATTGAATTTGCCGCCTGATGTGACAATTGGACCAGAAGACAGTGACACATAGAGACAGATTTTAAACTATAGCACCGTATGCACTGCATTGTCAGCATATACCCTATTTATACTCTACAATATATCATCATGTGTGCCCACACAGGATCTCAGGTTCTTTGTGTTATTTTGCATTGTTGACAGGCGGGACAGTTTTACAGCCTAATGGGAAAATAACTGCATTTTACCTCAGGCAGCAATAGATCGATCTGCCCATCAGTGTTTCTAACATGTCACCATGTGATCACCTTGCCATCTTTATGTTGCGGGCTGTCTATCTTGATCATTATGGCCTGTTTTGAACTCTGTTTAAATCTTGCCTAGGTGTGCAGATGTAGCCTTTGTGCCACTGGGGGTTACGGCATGTTTAGAATGTCTTGCCAATATAAACATGAGCCTGAACAAACTATCCGCAGTGCTGAGTTGTGTCAAAGCCTGACAAACGCTCACTCTGGTTAGCACCATTTGCATGCCTTCAGTGCAGACAAGCCACACTGATGCAACTGCAGAAAGCCCCGGGAAAAATGTTCTGTACATCCTTGACTTATATTTGGACCCAGGCAATCAATAGGAGCAGAATTATGAGGCAGTGAAGCGAGTGATTTTAATCTGGGACTAAATATCCAGTAGTGGATTAGTTTCAGACAATTTCATACCTCCAGAGCTCTTCATGAAATATGGATAAGGTAGGAGAGAGAGGGGGGATTATGAAAAATAAAGGCATTTCCCCAAACCTCCTCCTTCGATGGAGGCCAGATGAAAAGTTTTGCAGATGGGCAGCTGGAGGATTTCTAGCCACTTTGCATAGCAGATGCACCGTCTCCCACAGCCTTGGTTTGGGCACCAGTTTAATTAGAAAGCCCCCCCGGTAAGATACCTTTCAACACTGACAGTGGAGTTCCTAAACATGCCCAGATTTTCCCTCACAGTGGGAAGTCTCATGGTCATTGCTGCTGCTGAGCATTGGGTGTGCCGAAAAACAAAGAGATGAGATGCAAAGATGTGAAAGGGGTCATTTGCATATGGGGATCATTAACACAAATCCGTCCTGTTCTGCAGTCATTTACTTTGAAATATTATTAGCGTTGTGATCTGGGGCAGTAGACAGGAATTGGTACAGACAACCAACAAGTTTAATACAATATTAAAAAGTCACCAACATCTCCAATCAAGACAGTACCTTGTGTACTTGAATTGGATCTGATCCTGGGATCTTACTCACGTGTGTTGCATGTGAAATTATTTCTCCAGGCTCTGTGTTATGCTGTAGTCCAGTCTCCATAAGGGACTATATATTCTTGATAATTAAATGTGAAACAACTGGTTTTCCTCACAGCTGAAAGTCAAAACATGAGCCATGATGCCCAGAAACCAATCAAATCATCTCCTCTGTTTTGGGCCTTTGTGTTTATCATTTGGAGGCAACATCTTTGAGATTAAATCTTTGACTTTTTAAAGCACTCTCTACCAGAATCCCAATGAAAAGAAACACCTCAATTTGCTTAAACTGGTATTGATTGATTTAAATTGGTCCAGCAATGTTTCAAACCAATGCTGCTGGCTGCAACCTCAAATTGATGCACCAATGTTTATTTACACTGCTACTGTAGTTGGAAGTGATTTTAAGGGGGATTTATGCTTATTTCTTATCTTTTGTTTACTCTGGTCTGTTCCTCTTGGCTGTTTTTGACTATATGCTCTTAGAATAAAGTTTATTTTGGCATTATCTGTGGGCAGCCCTCCATCCATTTAATCTTGACCTGCTGGGTGCCAGTGCATTTCCATGAACTGATTACACCCTGTCTGCTCATCTTTTTATCACCGCGAAGGCTTCAAAGCACAGTGGGATCTGTTGAGGCACAAGAAACTCATAATAATCGTATTATGTCAATCGATACAACAACCATGAACAACTGTGTGGCAAAGCTGAACTCCACAGACCCCAGAACTTATCCGCAACAGTACTGATTATGATCGAACCCTGGGGTTGCTTCACTGCTCCGCTGAAGGTGACCGGAAGACTAATCTGTGGTTTCATCTTTTAATTAAGACAGAATCCTCAATTTCTGTCCAAAACATTTCTGTTTTGGTTCAGATGACAGACGAGATCACCTGATGCCCCAGGTTACACTCTCTCTCCTGCGCACCAACCTTTCAGCATTCATTCACATGATGTTTATTAGTAGATACCGTCATCATTGTTATACACAGTTTTCATGCACATTTCAAATTTTTAATTTTGGAGCAGGAATATTGGTTTCACCAATAGATCTTTATTGACACTATGACACTTAATCAGTATTTCTAAGAGCGTTTTTAGCTTTTGAACACTTGATACCTCTGTTTGTCTCCACAAATAAGTAAATACTACAGATAGTATTCATTGGATACCTAGTGTAAGCACAATTAGATAATTAGTCACCTAAAATAATAAATAAATAAATAATAAGACACAACAACAGAAAAAAAATATTTATCTTATCAGCACCTTCAGCATGCTTTCCTGTTATTAATAAAAAAAAAAAAAAAAAACATAAAAAATCCCCTGTTCAGCATAGTGAGTATGGGTAGATAAACTGTTTCGGGGAAAATGGTAAAATGAGCACCTAAAGACATTGAATAAGACTGAACCTCTACTTTACAAACATGAAAAAGGTGGCAGCTGACTGGGATGTGAGCTAATTTTTGAAAAATAACCTTGAATCACTGGATGCTCCATTTAGAGAACAAAAGTGTTTTCTAGGTGCTCAGAGTGAGTGAATGTGTGCTGACTTCAAGAACTTCACCTTTTTAACAAAAAGAGAGGTTTTAAAGTGCTGTGGCAGCAGAGTGTTGTAACCAAGAGAACAACCAAGCAAGATATTTAATTCATGTGTTGACTCAGTCAGTTCACTTAGGAAAGCACTAAGCTACTTCCCGATATGTGAATCTACTGTACCCCAGCTACCATATTGCCTGTACGTATAAGCCCAGACTGTACTCCCCTTATTATAACTCTAAGCACTGCACATGACTCACTCCAAATGAAGTGCACACATGGAGCCCAGCTCTTTCTGCTGTGCTCCCACTGGGCACAGAATAGTGTTAAAAATCAGAAGTGAACGGCGTTCACAGGATTACCAAAGACGGAGATCTTGATGGTTGATTTGAAAACAGTCTGGAAGTGAAAATCTCCCAGATCTTCATCTAGCTTTGCTTCTTAGAGCGTGAGATAGACAGTAATACGAGCCTTGATTGTGAACATGAAAATAAGTCTCTCTGATGCATATCACAGGAAACTGAAAGCTTCAAGATAGCGAAAGCATTATAACTGCGATAATCAGAGTGTTAAACTGACAAGTGTAATAATAGGAGTAAAGTTTCAGACAAAATACAGAAGGATTATGTGGCGTATGATGTATTGTTTTGTGTCTTATCAGCAGCACAGTGGTTCAGTGGTTAGTACTGATGCCTCACAGCATCCTGGGCTCTCCCAGTGTTTACCTGGGTTTCCTGGGTGCTCCGGTTCTCCCTGCCATCAAAAACATTCATGTTAGGTTAATTTTCCTGCCCACGGTCCAAGGTACTGGCTTAGAAGTGGAGTTGGTCCCTGCGTGCTGCTCAGTGGCTTTCTGCTGCGCCTAATACTTAGGATGGGTTACATACACAGAGTGAATTTCCCTACAGGGGTCAATAAAGGATAACTTAACTTAAATCCATCACATAATTCTGCTCAATAGCCTCCCCTCATTATACAAATGTTTTATCTGTAATGTGTAATGTGGTGTCAATGCCAGTAAAAGTGCAAACAGATATATTATACCTGATTATATGTTGAGAAGCTATGTTAAAGGAATAGGTCGACATTTTGGTTAATGCACTTTTTTGATATAATATGACGATTGATACCACTGTCGTGTGTACACTAAATATGAAGCTGCAGTCACTAGCTTGTGGTCTTCGCTTAGCATAAAAGCTAGATATAGGGGGAAACAGCTAACCTGGCTCTGTCCAAATGGAACACAATCCACTTCACCAGCATCTCTCGTTTAACTTGTACAAAAATTGTGTGTACTAAAAGAGCAACAATTTGACTGATTTATGCTCCAGATTATTTTAATCTGAGTTCTGAAGTAAACTAGCTGGCTACTGGCTTCAGCTACACATTTGCCCATGCAGACATGAGAGTGGTATTGATCTCCTCATCTCCCACCATGAAAGCGAATAAATGTGTTTTCCAAAATGTCAACAATTCCTTTTACACTTTTGACAGTGTGCTTTGTTGTTGCAGTACCTACTTATTTGTCTGTATACAAACATAAAAGGGCATGAAAGCTCCAGCTGTGCACATCATTCCTTATGCAAGCCGAGATATGGGTTGACTGAATTATGTAAATGGTAAACAAATCTTCCCATTTGGATCACAACAATGTGGCCATGAAAAAGAGAAATCAAATCAATATGGAAATATTCCATCAAGAATCCCATTTTCCAGTCATCTTTAAAATAAAGATGACAACAGACTCTATTTACAAAGGTTCATTCCACAAATGTGAAGATTTGTGATTGGATGTCAAAACATTCAGTTCATCTGACCTGCAGTCAAGGATGTATCAGTCTTATCTAACTTGGCTCGAATATAAAATTTTTAGATTTATGTGCGAATTAAACACAAACGATTAACTTAATTCATTCTATTTGGACACACCACGACAATTAATTGCAACTTTTAAGAGGTCCAGTTTTATTGTGCTGCCAGCAAGTGTTTTTTTTTTTTTTTTTTTTTTTTACTTATTTCAAATAATTAAAGGCAAGTAAATAACTGCAGCATCAATAGCAATGACATTAACTTCGCCTGTTTTCACAACAAACTTTGGGAACATTTATTCAGTGACAGCGAGGTTGAGATGAGTCCAATTTCTTAACTGCCTCTGCAGTAATCTCTGAGGTGTTATAGTCTCATCTATCTGTTATTAAGGCAATCAGAAGTTATAGATGTACAGTCTAATGTTTGATGGTGTGTGCTCTTAGTCACCTGAACCATTAAGCATTTTTAGGGAGCATTTTCCTAAATGACCAGTGAGCCATTCGTAAAACTAATTAAAGCCGGTGTCTTTGTCTGTGCAAACACATTACAGTGGAGCTCACAGTTGATCTGGGGACAATCACCGCTATTCAGCATAACCTGCAGCCTTGTCCAGACTCTCATTTGTGTAAAAGAAAAATAAGAAATATAGTTGACAGTAAAGACATTTAATCATGCATTGTTGCTGTTTAGCTGGCATGGGAAAGCCTGAGCGACAGAGAAAATTGGTAAAACTGTTGGTAGAAGATAATTAGAGCATACAGGAGGCGATACCCTTTTCCTCACTCTGGTGAAGCAAGGCAGCCCAGCCCTCGTCAGAGCTGCATAATAAATGCCCTTGATAAAAACATACACAACCGTAGGACTGCCTGTGATGAGAACTCCCCTGACCTTAATTAGCTGTGTTCATGGCATTGCATGAACCCATTACAGAGACTTTAAAGCATATCCATTTCATTTCTCACCATTTGTCTTCACCCCTGCTCTGGCTAATGAGAGCCGAAAAAACCGGAGGGGGCCTGTTTGGGGGCTGGAAGACTATCACCAACCACAGAGGTAAGAAACTAGAATAACCTGGGATTACTTACTGGCTTGATTTTTGCCCTGAAGTCAACTTTACTGACTCTTGAAACTTGAAAACTGCAACATTTTTTCAGAATTTGACTTCATCCGCATAATTCACTGCAGCATTTATGTGGACTAAATACATGACACTTTGTTAAATATTAATGGCTTGAATATCGGTGCTTGTTATATAGGTTTTTATGGACTTATACATGCGTGATTTAACGGTCTTAAACAAGCAGAATAATGTTTTCATTATGTCAAAGAATTCCCACATACACAACCCACACGTACACATCTAATAATTATGTCAGTTCTTGTGTGAAGCTGTGCGGTGTTTACAAGTATCTGTTCACACGTCATCTATGTTTTCAGTGTGTGTGGCAGAAGCTCTACAACCATGCCAATACCAAAGCAGGTGATACTTCAGCTGGGGGGCGAAGTGAGCAGAGTTGACCCTGGAGTGGCTATCCATTGCATTCCTTTGAGTACACTCAAGCCATAACAACACTTCACCACCTCTTTCAACTGTCAGCACCACACTGTGCGACTACTAGCATCATTTCCTGCTGAGCGTTGTTGCTAGTCAGACTAATATTCTCAACACTCGTGTGCATTGTGAAATCTTTAGAAAAACAATCATTGCGGACCTGTGATATGATTGGATAAAAATAGAAAAACAGATGACCCGAGCAGTAAAAAACAATACTTGCTTGGTGTCTTGGCTTGGCAGTGCTACAAATAAATTACCAGCTGTTGACACCAGACAGGGAAGTCGGGAAGTTTTTCCATCTGCTCACAGGAGGAAATAAGCATCAAATGTTCAAAAACCCACATCTTGACAAAAATTGAGCTGCATTGACTGTAATGGAATATGACTGACAGCACATGATTTTCTGATTACATGCCTGACAGCTTGCACTTATTGAAAATGATGAGGACAGATGTTTGCTCTGACTCACATGCAATTAGGTTTTGACTTCATGAAAACGAGAAATTAATTGAAAGTGAAATATGGAAAAAAGATTGTTTTCTTCTGATAAGCACTGTGTGTATATTTGGCATAATGGTAGGCAGGCATGCCTAACTCCCTTACAAAGTGCCTCTTTCACACAAATTTATTTGATGTAAAAATTCTCCTCTTTATAACTGGTGCTGCAGTCGCTTTAGACTAACCAAAATGTCACAACTATAATAACCAACATTGGTGTAACCACATGCTGTTGCACATTAACCTCGCAATTCATTATCTTAGAGTTATTAAATTTTGTGTAGGCGTATTTTAGGCTCATTAGACTAATGAGCCTAAAATTTGAAAAACCGATGTACAAAAGAAAAGGTCCAATGTTACACTCAGACTTGCTTCTAAGAAGTTCCACCTTCAAAGCACCAATCAGAGCTCAGAATGCTCTCGGGTCAACCAATCAAATCCTGCCTCTTTACTGTGTGAGGGCTCTAAAAAGAGACATTTTGTTCCGTTTTAAGGTTTCAAACCTAAAAGCATCACAAATTACAGATACAAATGAGTCATTTTTCATCCTGTTTGAACTTGCTGAAAACAAGATTCTTACCATTAACTACCATGCTAATGCTAATTACAGAGCTTATGCTAAAGATTGCTGACACATGGGAGTCATTATTAGTAGTTACTTTAATTAATTTAGAGATGACAGTAGTTATGTCCAGCTGAACTTAGATGAATGTGAGATAAATTCAGATTTCTAGCTGCTGAACTGAGCTGCTAACTGGGTTTGTGTGTGTTTAGCTTGTAGCTTGTGTTCTGTAGCTGATGTGTATGATGAAAGTGATTCCATTCAGAGCTCATTCCAGCTGGTCCAGGCGCAAAAGAAGTAAACTCGAGGTCAAAAAATACACCAGAAGAGCACTGAAAAGAAGAACAGCAGATGGTGAGACATTGGCAGAAACATATACTGACAAACAAGGAGTTGTTCCTCCATGTTAATGCTGTATTATCAGTTCAGGTTCAAGTTCAAGTCAAAATGTTTTTGAGTGTAAATAAAAACATGAAGCCAATCTGTTGACTTTGCTCAAAAATCATATATCATGACTCCCTTCAAGTTTGTGTATTAAAACAAAATGAAACTGAACTGTCTTTTCTTTCTTTTTTTCAGAAAATGATTGGTTTTACAAAGCCTCAGTGAATAGAGCCTTTTAATTCCCACTGGAAAATGAATTTTCTGAATCAGAAAGTTCCACCTGAAATCCACCTGTTCTACAAAACCCATTAATAAATGAGACCTCAAAATATCTGAAACCACTCAGCCTAGATAGAAAGTAATAATTCCAAAGTGATGAATTGTTGTCATGAAAAGAAAAGAAATGAAACAGTAAACATAATAATGTAGCATATCTGGAAATAAAAATCCAAATTGAGCATCACCCAGAATCTCTTCAAACCTATCGAGTCTTAAAACAAATAGCAAACATAATTACTGCACTTATTTTTAAATGTCTTTAATAAATGGCTATTCATGTCACCTGTTTTGACAAGTGACGCCGCCTTTAGACTGGAGTCTGCCTCGTCTATCATCACTCACTGACTTCAAAAACAACAAAATGATGTTTACTGAAATTCATTCTGCAACTTTTGTTATTGAATGAACCCGATTCTATCAACTGCACCACAGATTATGCATCCCTTGACACACACACACACACACATGCATGGTAAAGGAATACCTGAGCAGCATTAATAGCCAGAAGGGGTTGACGACAAAGGGGCTCCAGAGCATGCAGCAGCCTTGTCACGGAGCTTATGGGTGCCTACAGATGATGGCATGGCTCAGGGGCCCCACGCTCCATGAAAAGCTCAGACCATCAATGAGGATGGGAAAATAAAATGGTTGGTGTCAGCCAGGTAATTTTGTTTACCTAAGAAGTTTGTGTGCACGCGGTGCTGCTGTGATGATTACGGGGGTTATGATTGTTGTTATCCACAGAGTCATTGTGCTCAACCTGCTGTCAGTTTCAATTACCGCTGTCAGTGGCTCCAAATCCTCACACAAGCTGTACAGCCCCCCTGACAGTCTTATTACTGTTAAAAGAAAATCCATACACATCAGGTTCTCTTTGTGTCTGTGCTCTCTAAACAGAGCATGACAGAGAGGGGAGGCTAAATTCTTGTTATGCCTTGTGGGTCATCAAGTTCCCCATGTGTGGATTGACTCTCTTCCCTTCAGGTTTTGAAAGACACAAATGTCTCTGGGGTTGAGGATGGGCAATTCAAGTTTTCGAGTTGAAGTTGTGTTCCTTTGATGTGCAGCTCCAGCTCCAGCGAGGCAGTGTAGGCCTGGAGTGGCAAGAGTGTGTAGGTGAGCTCACTGACCTCTCAGCAGACATAAGATCTGCCTGCTGTAATTGAGCTCCGTTCCATTTACTTTCTTGTCTATGTGTCCGACAGTCTCTTGACAGCTGAAGACAAATTATTGATCTGTGCTTTAAGGATATAAAGGACATGTAATTTAGCAACAGAAATTCAGCGCACAGCATGAGCTCGATACGCAGTGAACACTGTAAGCCATACAGGTGATTCTAGTTAAGCACCACAGTCGGCTCATTCCTCAGAGGAACCAGAGAAGACGAGCTGCATGCAAATTTGTCATAAAGTGAAATATGAAACAAGATGGCCAAATCTCTCCATATGCTGCTGCTGTAACTATAGAGAAATAACAGTATATAGTTATTCTCAGCTGTCTTACATCCCTTTTAGGATGCTTGTAAGTACAGGTACAAAACAAGCTTCACCCTAATTAAAGTGAAGAGAGTTTTTCTACTCATTATTTGTAGAATAATAAACTTCACATCCTCACATCGAGCAAAGGATTGTTTTCTTTCTCTTTTTTTTTGTTCTTTCTCCAAAACTGTCTACTGTGAGAAAAAGTGTCTTTTTTTTTCCAGTGAAATGAATTTAATTGCATTTGTGTATTTTGCCCTGAGGCAAGGTTCACCCGCAACGGTTTAATCCTCATATGGAGTGGAGTGAAACATACATATATAATGCATGCGCTTCGGATTGCACTTAATATGGAAAGTAATTAAAAAGAAATCATTTTAATTCAGCGCGCTTATCACAGCAGGGTTTTGAAAATGGCGCAGACAGGGATGATGGAAGGGGAAGGTGTGTGTGTGGGGGGGAGGGGTTGAGTTGG
>JBBMOE010000010.1:3056319-3205943 GCA_037975065.1 Chaetodon trifasciatus | reverse complement strand
ATATATATATATATATATATATATATATATATCCACAAACAAGGTTCCTCTATTTTACAAGTCACGTTTGGGTCTTTCAGTGCTCTATCTGTCCCTTTAATCTCTCAGTGTATGTTTGAGTGAGATGAAAGAAGAGTTCAGGGAACATCCATGCAGATTGGATTACACCAGAAGAGACAGAAATCTATAGAGTGATAAAGGAGTGAGGCATTGTTTATATTCCTTTTCTTGCTTTCATCAGTGATTGCGAAGTTAACTGTCCTTGGATCTCTTTGCTCAAAGAATCCAAGTGGTTATGCACGCACAAGGTTGGTTTTAGCACACACTCCGTCAAATACGATCAATCACAGTCCTCAAACATTCTGAGCAGGCAGGCAGGATGGGGTTTTAAGATGACGGGGTTGTGCCTGATCCACAGAAGATAAAAAATCCAATAGATTGGGATTTTAGGATTTCAGCGGCTCTATGTCCAGGCTTGTGTCATAGATTCTTTATTAGGCTACTGGCCATTGTGACTTTAGTATGTGGCTTTAGTGCATCATGCTGAAATGTCAGTCATGCAGTGCTGCTCCTGGATGCGTGCCTTTCAAGATCCTATGGCAGATGGCAGCTAAGCATACCACTGCCGTGGTGTCGCATCCATAGCAACACCATGGCAATGGCATGTGGCCCTTATGTCAGGAGAAATTTTATAATTAGGGTATCCAGACAAAAAAATTTGATTCAGTAGCACCTGACATATAGCTGGCAGTGTTACCTGTTAGAGCTCTGCAAAGGCTTGATAATGGACTCCCATCGCTCCTGAATCTGCCCTGCAGGCTGTCTCCTTGCTTTATTAGCCTTTCCCTGGCTTGTTTTACTCTTGTTAAAGCTTATAAAATAGCAGATATTATGGGATAAAATACATGCAGCACACACTCATTACAGTGTTGTACTCATCTGCAACTAACAGAAAATCCTCCTCGCTAATGTGTAATACTGCGAGGGCAGGTTCAGTCATTTAAACGGCACTAAATTTGAAAAATTTGGTCTTTGAGTGAACAAACAATGTGTGAAGGGATGTACTGTCAACCTGAGATGATCATTATCCTGCATTGTTTGATTGGTCCCTTAAAAATGTTGTGTGAAAGAAAAAAATATGGTCACAGCCCAGTTTTAGAAGCACCTTAATAATCTGGTGAACGAGGCCCTGAGGATAACCCCTCGTCTTTAATGGTGTTGTTAGTGGCCTGTTGAAAATCCTTGGCCAATACTCGAGGTTGCAAAAGGCTAAGGTATGTGTAATTTAATGTACTAGTACATTTCTATTCTAATGGCAGTGCAGCGCCTTTGGTTTCACAGGGTCTCTGGACATTTAGATTGGCAGTCACAGCCTGCAGCATCGCTCAAGAGAATCATTGATTCCTTAAACCAGCCCAAAGATAACTGAAAATTTACATATCTATTTAATTACCTTAATCAGTCAGCACTCATTTATCAACCTAATGTCTAAATTACTTTTTGTCAAGGTAAATTAATTTTAATTGCACTTTGACCTTTAATGCCGCACAGTCCCCCCCCCCCCCCAAGTCCTTGTTGCCTTGAATGAAATTAGCACAACATCTCAGTTTGTTGCACACTTACCATATTATTACTGATTTTAGCAGAAAGTCTTGTATTTAGCATGTGTTTCCTGCAATACACATCTCATTAATGTGGGATCTCCTCACGCTTTTGCTCTATGGGTGTATATAAGATGATGATTACTTTTTAACAATGTGCTTTCAGTGTGTGCCTCCCCACATGCCCAGCGGCAGTCTTGCCCGGCTGTTTCTGGCTGCTTCTCCTCTGAGCTCTCATGTGCCAAACCCTGAAGATGGTCTGGAAGAAGACTAATTAGTCCTTGAGTGGCACTGGTGGTCCAAGAGGGTTTTGGTGCTGAGGAGAAATGTTTACCCAATATTCCATTAATTCAGGCATGCATGGTCAATATTTATATTAAAAAAACAGAAGAGATACAGAAGAATGAAATGAGATTATTATGTTATTATGCAACTCTCATTATCAGATAAATTGATTCCATCATTCATTTGAATCTGTGAACTAATGCTTTCAGCTGAGGAAAGGGGTGGAGATCAATGTAACATGAAACACTGGGAGCCGACAGCTAAGTAATGTGAACAGATACTGAACATGCAGTCACTCAACCACGATGGCTCACAGCTATGAAACGCATATTGTGTGAGCCTCAGTACATGTAATCAGAGAGCTGTTTCAGGCCTGCCATGACATAAAGCTGCCATCTGACAATGAGAATCCCTTCTCACAGGCATTCACACTTGCATGACACTTTTCCCTTTCAGACTGAAGGGACGCTGAGGGAGACTGTACAAAAGAAAGTTAGTTTTACTTTTTTTAAGCGAGGGCAAATGTGGAATAGAATCATCAGATGAATTAATATTTCCTTTGAGCCGATATCCACTGTTTAATATCTAACTCACCCACTTGATTTGTTTAAAAAATCAACTGAAGCCACTTTTTGCATAAGAACAAAACTTTGAGATAATGCAACAATGAAAACGGTCTTATCTACGTTTGTCATTCCCACAAAATTGTGTGCAGAGTTATCACCAAAATTTCTATAGAGCCCAACAGATGAAAGGATGTGATCGCTGTAAAAAGTGGAGTGCATAATTCTATAGATAAGAAAAGATGAACTGAAGCCTTGGATTTAAGTAGTACAGACATGCATCGTACAGATTTGATATGTTATTTCTGAATTATTTAACAGCAAGGAACAATTAGCAGAGCTGTATTTGATAGACATATGAAGACATACATTTTCACTATAATTATAATATTATATATAATTAAGCAATCACATTACCAGAGTATAGTAAGGGCAGGGAAACAGTAAAAGCAAGGTCCTCCAAAGTAGGAAAAAATCACCAATCTACATGTAACACTTGATTGGAAATTGATTTTAAAAGGCTTCTCATGTCTAAGCAACCTTATTTTTGACAACTCTATTCCCCTCTCAGTTCTGCCCATGTCTTCATTAAATCATGAATGCGCTGTGCTCTTTTGATGACAGCCTGAACAATGAAATGATACAATCTAGCAGCATTTTGTTTTTGTGCTGGAGTAGATGTGCGTGAGCCAAACTGTCACTACTCGCTGCAGACTTTAAGGTCGGGGAGATGTCTGAGTGTAGTGCAGCAGTGCTGGCACAAAGAGGGCAGCATCTTTCCTGTTGACAAGGATTATTTCTGTCAAGAGCAGCACTCATGGGCCTATCTGAAAACCATGTTAATAAATGTCCGTCACTGCGGCTATCCGTCACCACAACCCAGTAACAAAGTGCTTACTACACTGTTGCTGAATTGAAGTAAACAAGCTCATTTAGCAGGGAGATGCATGGAAATAAGCGGCTGTGGAAAGTCTGTGCATAAAAAGGGATTTATTAGAAAAAGTGTTTGGGAACCATAGGTGCCCTCCCCTAACACACAAATATCTGTGCATGTCAACATGTGCACAATCATAGACTTTCATGTAAATTCGCAGAACTCACACAGTTATCATTATTTTCTGTGAGCTCTTTGATTGCGTTAATTATAGTTAATTGTGTGCCTCGCTCAGTTGATCCATCATTACCGGTTATTTGTTTGTAACCAGATTCAAAGAGCTTTCTGAAGTTACTGTAGCTTGCCAGGGATTGTGCTCTCTCAGCAGCTTATCTGGAAAGGCTTTCGAAAGTTTCTCCATTGTTCAGGCAGCAGAGTGGCTCCATGTAATCACAAATGGCTAGGTTATTGTTTTACTGACAGAAACGCTCAGATTTCCAGATTTGTGCATTAAACATGCAGCCTAATAAAATATTAAGGCGCACTGCAGATGGCATACCGTCTGAGCCTAAAAAATAGATTCATATTTTTTTTTGCTTTTTTCCTCACTGTGTACTTCAACACTGGCATGAGCTATAAAGCTACCTCGGTTGGTTTTCTTTATTGTTTGCTTACACGGTTGAGAGACTTTACAGACAACTGACTGAAATTATTTGTTAATATTTGTGCATATGTGGCCGATGTCAGCTGTGGGAAACCTGATTGATGATAGGTATGGTGCAATTGCTCCAGCCGAGTACCATTCTTCCTCCGAGATATGTTAAGAGATAGACAGCTGGATACATTAGCAGAATGTACCCTCGAGTGACATCCGAGACAGAGTACCTTGCCCTATTTCACTCAATCAGTCAGCTAACACATCCCCTTGGCAGATCAGTGTACCTAACTATAAATCCAAGCTGTACTGTGGCTCACAGATTTGCA
Organism: Chaetodon trifasciatus; assembly: GCA_037975065.1. Classification (NCBI taxonomy): domain Eukaryota; kingdom Metazoa; phylum Chordata; class Actinopteri; order Chaetodontiformes; family Chaetodontidae; genus Chaetodon; species Chaetodon trifasciatus. Next base: position 3,201,636 of record JBBMOE010000010.1, on the reverse strand, counting down.
CACAATTCGAAGCTAACGGTACACAAGCGTCTATTCAAAAATCAGCAGTTTGTGGTAACAGCTTTGGTTTGCTTGTTCTGTGGAGGTGTGACATTATGCTACACTGGCAAACACATTTTTCCACAGTAGAACATCAAGTACAATATGCAGCCCCTCATGAGCTGCTCTTTGTATTGGAATTCAATGGCTGATTTCTTAGAGAATGTGACTTGACTTGTGCACAGTAAAGCCCAGCATGACTGTTGTTTCCTTACAGTGTGCCCTGATGAGCGTCGCTGTGGATGTGACTCGTCTGAAATGTGCTCAGACCAAGTTTGCAGGAGCTCCTCTGCTGCTGGCGAAAGAGCAGATCTCCACCCAGCACAGCCCCTCATTCTGGATGAATGATCTACGCTCCCAACTGCCGGGCTCCCTCCATCAAACCTGGCCAGCACTCATAATAAATGATAGTGGGGGACAATGCCCTATTTTCATGGCAGAGTCATCCGTCATGCCAGGCCAGACAAAGCCCCCAGAGTTTCATCATTTTCAAGTATTGCTCACACCAAAGTAACAGAAAAGAAACCCTCATCTGTTCAATAATGGCTATGGGCTGCCTTGAAAACTTGCTTAAATGTATTTACTAAATTAAACACATTTTGTCTTCCAGGGTCTATCTGGCGTTAGATGTATGATCTGTTTTCATTATCAATTTCACTTAAACATGTTGATGTAACCATCAGTATCTTTTTCTTTGAGAGGAGCTGCTCATCCCTCCTTGTGGTCAACGTCCTATTACACGGGTTCTATATTCAATTTCATGTGTTAAATGCTTAATTAACCCCTTGATTATATTAGGTGATGTGCTAAGGCAGACTCTTGATGCTTAATGTCAATTTGCAGGTTAATCAGGTCACCTTCTATCATCTGCCAAAGCAGCAGAGGCCCTGTGGTCGTGTCATAATTGCACACGAGAGACCGCCTCGACAGATTGCCGCTCAAACCCATCTCATACAGCCATACAGTCGTAGCTGAGGTACAGTTAAATGCCTTTAATTAGAGGTTAACATTGGAACAGACCTGAGAAGCAGCAGCTCATCAAAGCAGGAAGTTCACTTGTGTCAAACAGCATGACAGACGCTCAAAGAATTTGTTTTAGCGCCTGTGAATATCTGTGGTAGTTTATCTGTCTGTAGTATATTTGGTTGCTTATCTATCATAATTCAGGCTAAAATCGGGTCCAGTTTTACAGGACAGTTGCTCCCAGGTTCCTGGGATTTGCAGCTTGTGTGTTTGTGTACACCTGTTCATTCATACACGGAAGAATATCTTGAAATGAAGACCTTCTCTGGATTTATTAACCCAATCTTAGTAATGCACCTACCATGAGTCAGGCCTTAAATTGCCATTACTACTAGTGTAACTGGATCAACCTTTCACCTGCAGTGCTCTACTGAAACAGAGAGCAAAATCAGTAAACGTAACTCATGCATTCACATGGTTCAACAAGTAGCAGAATGAGATGTGCAGACCATCACACCGAATCAAAGCAGTAGGACTGATTGCAGAGTGTCTCTAACCTTACAACTTAACATTCAAGAACAATGCTCCTGTTTCAAACTCCTGAAAAAACAAGCTGAAATGAATATATGCTATGGCTTTTCCTTCACTGTCATTGCATGTAATAACCTTAGGTCAGCACTGAGAAAAAACTCACATGTTCTCCTATAACCACTGGATGTTAAATTAGTAAGAAGATATGCTATATAACAAGATCAAATCATTCTCAATGGTTGGCTGCAACACAGAAAATGTAATTTGAAGGTGAATTGTTGTTCTAAAATGTTATATAATCCAACAAATCTGGAGCAATAATGTCAGAAAATGAGAAGAAATGGCATTTCATGATGAATCATCCTCATTCATTTCATGGAGGGCAACAGATCCCATGAATGCCAGGAAATGAGTGATTCTCGGGAAGAAATTATTATAAAATCACTGGAAAACCTTCAGCCTTTTTCTCTTTTTATTTATCCTTTTGTTTGTGGTTGGACAAGAAGACTGAACAGGCGTGTGGCAGCAGATATTGGATGTATCTAGTAAGCTGTTTCCCTTCTTGAGAAAATAAAGGATTTAATGGCTGACCAGTGTGGAGAGCGACGGAGGCCTAATGCATTTCACGGTCCATTTCACTCGCATGACTACATCCATTGACAACACCAAACCATTTTTTATCAATATGATATTTCACAATGAGTGTGACATTTGATCTCAGACAAAAACACCCGAGCTCACACGCACACACATACACAGACACACACAAAAAGTCATGCTCCCATCACTTTTGGGGACATTAAACAGACTTACATTTGTTTCCTTTAGACTTACCCTAAGTCTAAACTTAACCCAAGACTACACCCAAATAGTTAAGGATTTACAATATGGGGACTTCCGTTTTGCCCATATAAAGGAGGCAAGTTCTCACCATGTCACTGTGAGTAATACATGTTCACACACACCCACACACACACACACACACACACACACACACACACACACACACACACACACACACACACAGTTTAGAATCATTTTCACACTGCATAATGCAAAAACCTGAATAATTACATCAGCTAACATTTGACAGCTAAGTGTAATCTTTATGTGCAACCTGACAAAAGCCTCCCCCCCTTTCAGCCGCCTCCCCCCACTCCATGCTTCAACCTGCTCTTCAGGTGATAGATACTATTTACATGGCAGAGGAAGCGCTGTGAATGCTATGAGTAAGGCACCTGGGCGCTGGCAGGCAAAGACAAAGTGCCTTGAGATAGAAATGTAACAGCACTATCTATCTGGGTTATTAGAGTCCCCCCTCAGGATCCTTTTCAACAGAACACTGGCTATTATGTAGGCCACAGAGAAACAATGCAAGAAAAAAAAGTCTGGCTGTGGTAACATAGCAGAGGAATTAACTCTAGAGCCCTGAACCCTCTGCATCCCTCCCTACACCCCCGCCTTCACCAGATAGGATAATGAGAGAATGTGCAAAGAGTCGGAGTGTTGTTAGGGAGCAAGACAAGAAGTGGCAAATCAATATATCAACACCTCTTGTACAGGTATGCCATCATGACCAACACAATGCAAGTGATTATTACTCTCTTTCTGGTTGGATTCTTCTAAAAACAAAGCTAAACCTTGAATCTGTATGCTTATTTTTTCCTTGAGAAATAACACAAGATATGCCACTGGCAAACTAAGCTGGGGAAAGTTTTTCATCCAGTATTCCAAGTGGTGCAGAATTATTGGCGCTAAGACGTGAATTGAAAAGAGACAGTGGGAAAAAACGAGAGAAGCAGCATCGACAAAATGAATGTGTGTTTGTGCCAATGTTTGCATGACGTAGTAGACTGAGACAGCAGCTGAGAGTCTGTAATTGATCATGGTGCAGCCTTCCTGGCTCTTGCTTTGAATGTTCAAAAGGATTTGTGTTCAGGTTGATGGATTAAAGCAAGGTGGGAGGGAAAGGAGGGGCCTGTGAGGAATAGAAAGAAATGAAACGTATGCACACTAATCCTCACTTGGTTTGGTTGTACAATATAATGGCATACCTAATGTAAGAGTGATTGTGTGCAGGCTCCCTTGCCAACTGGCTTTCCCTCTCCCAAGCACCTTACTGTTTACATTTGGCCATTGGATTAGTGGGTTAACAATCTTATTAAGTAGTCTCCCTCTGCCCTCCCAGATTTGCACACCTCCTTTTAATCAGATGGTTTTGGTGGTTCATAAAAAAAGAATCTCCACTGTGACTTCAGCAGCCTTAGCTGATCCGCAATGCAATTACAGACATGCAGGTTAATGAAATATGGTGGAAGAACAAGCCAGTGTGTGTGGCTGGAATGTTCACACACAAACCAACACACACAAACACACTACACGGATATTGGCATACACATGATGACACACCAAAATATCATCCTGCTGTTACATACACATCCACATCATATTTAACCACCTCCCACATGCACGCATACGAAATTCACCCTTGCCCATACAGAATGTACAAAATTTGGTGTGTGGGCAGAGATGCACTTTCATTTACTGCATGCACAAGCATGTGCACGCACCAACAAGCCAGCAAAGCTATGCTTAGACAGGGAAGTCATTAAGGGAGCATTTAATTAAGGCCGGGAATAAGGTCAGTGTTGGAAGGACAAACATATTCTAATAAAATGTGGGTGTGTGTTGCACCAGGATCCCACGGTGCTCTCATACATCAGGCCGGGCCGTGAAGACCACAGCTCAATTTCGTAACCCAGCTATTTCTATGCAGATTAAAAGCTCATTCATCAATTCCCCTGCACTCTCCTTTTGATTATGTGTGCCTTCTCTTCTCTTCTCTTCTCTTCTCTTCTCTTCTCTTCTCTTCTCTTCTCTTCTCTTCTCTTCTCTTCTCTTCTCTTCTCTTCTCTTTGTTCCCTTTGGGCTTCATAATACCACAGGAACAAATGTCCACACATATCCTTAATTAAATCAATCTGCGGGGGGCCAGCAGGTGCATCCACTCACCTTTGCTGCGCCTCACGCAGGTCAATGCACTCAGACTGACCTTGATCATGCTAATCTGTCGCCCTGTACCTGCTGGACCAACAGACAGACACCCAGCAACTGGAGTCAGATGTCAGGTGATGACAAAGAGGGTCACAGAGGACCCCTCTACCATGCTGGTGTGTAGGAAGAGCTGACAGAGAGGCAAACTCCTGAAATATGCTCACCTCCAGCACCAGGGTGGCCACTTTTTAAGATGAATACTTTAACCATAAATTCAGTTCTTCACTTCCTCTTCTGGCTGTAACCCCACACCTGAAGACAAATAGGTTGGAACTTGATGTGAGCTCAGTTTGGGTTTATAGCTAACTAGCCCACACCATATATCAAGGGCTGAAGTGATATTCTGCAGTAATCTAATATTTAACACTTTCAACAGTGGACAGAAAATCCAAATATTTGAGAAAACTTCTCAAACAAGTCATATAGCATAATTCACTTCTCTGCTGTTCCTCCATAGAGTATATGTTTCAAATGCTCAAAGTTTGGGCAAATATGGCTCGTTCCACTCCTTCTGGCAGAGACTGGCAACCTGAAGGAGGGTGTGCAACATGAAATATCTAACCACACTCCGGTAAAATGATTGTATTGAACATACATTAGTGAACTTGTAGATGGACTAGAGATGTGGGTCAATGGACGTTCTGAACAACGCTGGTGAGCAAAAGGCAAGTTTGAGTAATACATCCACGAGTCTTTAAGGCTTATTAGACACCAAAACAGTTTTTAATAACATGAGACAGGATTTTATTACTCAGAAGTTACCATTTCTTGTAACAATTACAATTACATTTTGGCAGACGCTTTTATCCAAAGCGGTATACATATGACACACACCGATGGCACACCGATGGGGTTCAGTATCTTGCCCAAGAATACTTCAGCATGTGGTCTGCCAAGGCCACAGATCGAACCACCGACCTCCTGCTTGGCAGACGACCGCTCTACCTCCTGAACCACATTGATTACATGTGAGTAATAATGTCGTCATTCTCCTCAGAAGACTCATGATGCTTTCTAAAAGTGATCACATGTATCTTACATATTGTTTGTGGGAGTGCAACATAAAAGCAAAGAGGTTGTTCCCAATGTCTGAACGCTGAATTGCAATTAAAGCGAAACAATTTATTGACACAAAACGGCGAAATTGTGACAGCAAACTGAGGTAATATAATTCAGGTTGAACTGAGGCCAAAACAACAACAAACAAATCTGTCTCCTCACAAAGTGCCGACTAACCCTAGGTGAAGAAAACAAACAGACAAAAAGACATTTACCAAACATCACTCTCTAGGACACAGAAAAACAACAGACAACATTGCCAAAGAAAATGGCAGCTCCTACAGCTTCAATGCTATTTACAAAATATAGAGCATCTACAAACTGTACCCAGATCTAAAGAATGGTTTGGAGACTGAGGCTGTCAGACTGCTTGAAACCCAGGCATTTTAAATGTTATGCAAGGACCAGTGAGCAAGCATGTGGCCGAAAAAGTGGACATGGTGTCAGAAATATGATCAGGGCCGTAACAATGTTCACCTTCGCATCAGCTATTAAAAAAAGAACGATGTCCCACAGTTTATTTAAAGGGCTAACGAAAGTGACTACAGGCAAATGAGAAAAACAAAGAGAGACGGTCTGGAGAGCTCTGCCAATCTCATGGAGATTATGATGGAGATGATAAAACAGTGTTGCTTGATAGGCTGTTTGGATGTACTTGGATTTCTAACTAAAGTTGGTAAATTGTCCTTGCCACCATGTAGGACAACATCTTACATCTTAGTGAAGCCTCGCAGATTGGGTCAATCTCGCTAGTGAAAATTTCTGTCACATATGTTTTACCTGAGTGCTCCTGAGAGGCCGCTTCTGTTTTATAATTAAGTAAGTAAGCACAATGAAAAAAGGATCAAATTAAGTTTCAGTTTCTGCTCAGTCTCACTTTCCCATTTGTCAGCTCTGTGTCTCTCTCTCTGTCTCCTTTCATGCATCTAAAGAAAGGTCACGCCTGAACGGAAACATGCATGTTTTTTTAAAGGCGTTTATTGTACGTACAAACAGAGCGAGTGATGCACTGCTCTGCCCCTGTGACATTACTATAAGATGAGTTAATGTCATGGCAGATCTTCCGCCATGAACTAAACAATTAAAGAGGCATTTGGCATTCATCCATCCAATAGTCAATCCCTAGCTGGCTAGCATGCTCACTGCACTGTAAAGGCTCTTTAAAATTTGCAGTTGATGACTGCGGTTTTCTTCCTTTAGGCTGCAGTTTGCTTGAGTGTGAGTTTATTGCCATTTGTGGGAAACCAACAGGCTGTATAAGAGACACCATACATGAACTGTGTATGCTGTAAGTCAAACAGAATGATCTAATTCATGTGATTTCTGTGGATTGTCTTAGAGCACAGTAGAATAAATCCATCCGCTGGCCAGCTCCTCTGTTCTCACCAGGCTGTGAACAAAAAAAAAAAAAATCTCTTTTAAGACCAAGATCTTACCTACGACTAGCCACTAATGCGGCTAGTTAGCTGGCCACTAATACTGCACCTATATTGGCTTATTGATTTGGATTATGGGTCCATAGAGTTTAGTTGCTCCAGCCCTCAACACCCTCAAAAAGAAACACAGTGGTAAGTTCAAATAAGCCAAGTGTGTCCCTGCACAGTGCAAAATGTCAGAGAGATAGGAGTGCGACCAGCGGACGTCTGATTGGAAGGTGTTTTCACCTCATGGTGAAAGAATTTGAATGCAGTCTGAAAGGAAGAGCAAGTCAGGACAAGTCCCTTGTGCTGTGTTTATACTGTTCTCAGTTGACACAAACCCTTCTATGCAGACAGTGTAGGCCTGATAAATATTCAAGGTGTCTTCAATTCAATTCAGGGTATAATGAGTCAAGTCTTGCAGCGATCCCGTCTCATGGCCTTATTTTCGTGACTCACAGTAAATCTGACTTGAGGTCAGGGCTCAAGTCATAAGACTCGAGCTCTGAATATGACCAAGAACGACCACCAGAGTCAAAAGGAGATCAATGAAAGTGGAGAATGTGAAACCATCTGATCAACGAGATAGGCTGTACATAGCTGCGTTGCCTTGAGCTAAATGCTACTAAAGCATGATTGATTGCTATCAAAGCACGACTGAGTGCTAACATCCAGCAGTTTGTGGTTACCAAGGCGGAAGGGATGGACAGCTGCACTTTCACATATTTGTTGTCTGTCGGCCCTCATTTTATATTCTTATAGAAATATCCGAGCCTATGATATCAAATGAATTACTGTGGAATCTCATTAGCTTTTACCTTTTAAGGGCTGTGTAAATGGCTGGACTCCAAATTCACAGATTCAGATGGATAGAATAATAAAAGGATTTATTGTTACAAAAATGTAGATTGATCACTGGGAGACGATCTGTGCGGATCCAGGTATACGTGAGGTGAGTCAGCAAGATTTTAGGTGGTGGACTGAAGCTGGGCTGACTTGGAAGGTTAAAACATAAGGAGATGATCTTGAGACACAAGGAGAAGACACTTAGTTACTCAGAAACAGGCAAGACAAAAACTAGAGCACAGAACAAAGCACTAGGCGAGCTAAGTAGCCATGACATGTTACCAGGCAAGAGACTGCAACAATCTGGTGATGACTGGTGAGGAGATCCGGGTTTTATCCTGTGGCTGATGAGCAGTGAATTGGCTGCAGCTGTAGTGGTCGATTGGCATGAGGATCAGGTGTAGGTGAGACGTGATTGCGGTGGAACTGCCCAGTCATGACACACGCACGCACGCACGCACGCACGCACGCACGCACGCACGCACGCACGCACGCACGCACGCACGCACGCACGCATACGCAAAGACAGACACAAGGAGATGACTCACATGACACAAAGGGACAGAGGAAAACACAGGGAACCGCAAGGAAAGGGAGGAGGAAGCAGAGGCATCCTAACACTACCAGCTTGAATAGAATACAATAGATCTGGGAGTGAGATATATTTGACATGATATATTGATGACATATTTTCAAGAAGCTACAAAACATAAATAAATTGGTAAATCATCAATATATGGTCAGGGCCTTATTTTAATGTACACAATCTTAAGTTTAATACTGGCAAAACATGGAATGACTTGACTGGCACAATTATTCAGTGTATGTTTGATGGTCAGACTGTATCCTTGTTATCTATATATGTCCCATATACTTCTGATTCAGCATTCTACGCCAGTTTGGTTAATACATGAAAAGAATTTGTGAATTGTTTGATAGGTGTTGACATGAACTCTGCTCTTGATCCACATATGGATAACTCCACCCAGACCAATGTCTCAGCCACTTAAAAAAATCAATCATTGCCTGACTGATGTCTGGACAATGGACTAGCCCAATTGGAATCAGTGTACTTTTCACTCAGCAAGGCACAAGTCATATTCAGAAATAGATTATATTCTTACATCTACCAGTGTGGCATCATGTACTGCATAATATTCCACAGCCCGTCAGTTTGATATGTATATAAACCCTTTGATCTTGAAACATAAACCTTAAGCGTTTTAACTTCTTGTGTACACAGGAAGTGTCAATGGATTGTGTAGATGTGTAGATCTGCTGCTTGTGATCAAAATTTTAGCAAATATCTGATCAGTTTTATGATATAACTTAATGAATTTCTTCTACAGCAGTCTGACAAACATCTGCTTTTTACATGGAGGCATTGACTGAAGTTCTCCAGCACAGATCTGGGAGCTGGTCACGTTACTGTTACATTAGTCATGGTGACTGCTCAGAATGTGTTGGTTTTTGTGTTTTATGATGTGTTTCTAAGTATGATATCATAACAGAATGTGTGTTACTACAATCTTTCTTCATTCGTAGTGGAGACTCATTACATTCGACAGGCCAGTTTCCCATCTCATTAACCCCATGAGCTAATTATTGTGCAACATGCTTTCTAATATTAATAAAAAAAATATATATAATATATTACATAGTTGGGTGAAAATATATGTTTTAATTTATCCATAGAAATTAGCTGCTAATGATGGAAAAAGTCAGCTGGCTTAGTTATTATTTGTGACAATTATAAATAATGTTCAAGGTCAAGTCAATTAGCTTAGCTTAGCACAAAGACTGGAAACAGGGCAAATAGCCAGTCTGACTCTGTCTTAAGATAATAAGTGAATGCAACAGTATTCAAATCTTTTGTTATGAAGTGACGGTTAATATTAGGTCTGTCATACAGATTTGGGCTTTCTCTGAGGGCATTCAAGATTTGACCATGAGAATCTCAACGTTGCCCAGGACACACAGCACATTGCACTCATTCAAGCTATATTTTTCTACTTTATTGTGCTTTATACCAGAGCATGTTGAAACATGATGAATTCTTCACAGAGATGTCAAATTCACTGAACCTCAGTGTAGCAGATGCGGACTACAATGCTGAGACTCTTGGCACCATCAGACCTGGTCTTGCTGTGAATGAAACTTTGTGCAAAAAACCATTTGCACACAGATTGTCTCAAGAATGCTCCCACGTTTCTTTTTTGTGTTACACTCAAACATGAGCCAAAAGTATTACAGTGCCTTTATTTTTCAGCCTGCTGTCCAGGAGCCACTATTACTCCTGAACTTTGTCTCCATTAACTACTGTCATCTGATGACAGAGGGAACAAAAAGAGTGCAACAATACGGCTCGGCTGTCAGCTGCTTTCTGGAGATATTTTCTGCTCAGTTGCGAGTCGAGCAAATGACAGCCGATTTTGCAGATGACTGACGCTTCGAATAGCCAAAGAAATTCTGAACATGATGATATGCCACAACCTCAGCGGCTTATTTACAGCTCCAGACACCAAGAGGGATATTACACACAATTTGAAGTGATAAACATTGTAAATGACCTCGATGTAAAGATATTTATACCCAAAATCTTGGTACAGATACCTTTAATATGAATATAGATGGCCAAAATTTTGATTTCATGAGGAAGACACTGAAATATACCATTAGAGTAAACATGGTGTTATTGCGGTGGCAGTATCTGCACACCACGCTAATTAGAAGTATATGAAGTTAGAATCTGACTCAGTTTGTGCTTTAAGATTGTGTTTTAATATAATGTTGTTACAGGACTCACATTTTGTCACCCAGTTTAAATCTAGTCTTACTGCATTCATTAAAATGAACAGGAACATTGTTACAGACGTGAGGTATTTATGGGATGCAGTCAAAGGTTTTGCCTGTAATAATACAGTGGCCTTTGCCTCTGCCTGCAGTAAAACTCAAGTAAGCAAGTATTATTAATTGAGCTGAACTGAATTCTATGTGTACACAGAGAACAGAGGCTTTAGTTCCCAGAGCAAGACAAACTGAATATTAAAATGTTAATCCTTGTTATTTACTCTCAAAAATATTCCTATTAATGATCAAAAGTCACATATTTTTTCTTTAAAAACAAAACTGGGGTCTTGGTGTATGATCCATTAGCAATTAGTGATGAATTTCAATATTCTTTTCGGCAGCTTTGTTCATGTGAATTAAGCATACTGATTTAGATTCTTTCTTTGATGGTTTAAATATTCCCCAGTTATCCAAAAAGGAAATGAATTCATTTGACTCTCCTATTACTTTAAATGAACTATATGATACACTTAAGCCCATGAAGTGGGCCAGATCACCAGGTCTGGAAGGCATCCGTCTGGAGCTTTATCTTACACTCTGTGGAGAATTAGGTCCTCTCTTATTTCAGCAAGTGATTGATGGAAGCTTTCATAGAGATGTAAACACAACTTTTAGGAGAGTTTTACCAAAAAAAAAAAAAAAGGAAAGATAGTAATTTATGATCAAGTTACCATCCGTTGTCTCTGCTTAGATTAATAGACATTTCAAATTGTATACCAAGGTGCTTTGTTTCTTTCAGACCAATCAGAGTTTGTTATCAAAGATTTGCATCAGACGATTTGGAACGAGGTCTTTCATATTCACACGTCTCCAAATTCAGCAGCAGTAGCTAACTGCTACGAACTAGACTTTATTTATGTGACTGTGACTGAAGTCACATTAATTTACCTGTAGATGTTTCCTGAGGTTTGACATCAAGCATTTCAGAGAAAGGCTTTCTTGTCTGACAACATGGCCACCCACCTTGAAGTGGATGCAAGGATGGCAGATTGCCGAGAGTGATGCAAACTGATTTGGTTGACAGCAGAGAGTTGGTACTAATTCAAACAAGAGAACCAATCACAAGCAATGCTCAGAATTTGAACACATAGCTGTCCAATGAATGGAGCCTGTCTAGCTGTAGAACCCGCTCCTTATAAGCCGTCATGGTGTTGCATTCAAAGTTGCCCAAACCACACTGTCTGGAAATCAAAAGAAGGCATTACAGCACAAAGAAAAGATGCAAAGCCACAGAATGAATGTTATCTTCTACATATAAGCTTATATTGTACATATAAGCATTTTACTGAAAAGAATATATTTGGCTGTCCCCCCTTTGTAATGACCAACATTCCAGAGGGAACACAGCATGCACGGACCGTCTAACGAGGATCCTGACACTGCATATTTGATGTTAAATGTTTTCAACCATCAAAAGTGAAAATACATTATTCTTCCGCTCGTTAGGTTCAGTCTTTGAAACGCTGCCCTTTTTGAAAAAAACAATAAAGTCTGTCTCTTTTTCATATTTGCGGCATGACTTTAAATTTGAGTTAAAGTTGGAAAGTTCAGCATTTTAATGAAGTGATTACACAGGGTGAATGCCATACCCTTTTCATTAGAGTAAAAAGTTACTGCACATCCTGTCACTGGATCCTCCAAATATTTATTTTGGGCTCTGTACTTGAGTAAAAATACTCAATAAAAAATGCTTTCCACCTTCCTATTATACCACACAACCATGCTGCCTTCATATGACTACAATTAATTTAGTGGAAAAATGGAGAAATTCTATGAGGAAAAACAACCACTACTCTCAGTCTGTCAAAGAAAATTATCCAAACAATGAAAATAAGCCGAGCTGTAGAGAGAACTCAACACATTCATAATGAAGCACAATCCAGGCGACAATGCGATTTTGGTTTGTGTTCTTCTTCTCAAATCAGCCAAAAGTGTGGCAGTCAACTGGGAAACATTATGTAGACAAGCTGTTCATTTACTGCATGTAATCTTGAATCATTACATATTCTGCACATCCTAACAATCAGTTTTTAAATTTCAGAGTATTTTGGACGATCCAGGCTACAATGTACTGTTTCACCTGTTACAGAGAGGGGTTTTTTCTCTTCTGTAACATCTGCAGAGAGGATCGTTTGTTCCCAGTATAATGAAGTAATTTTAGCACAAACATGGCTGGCTGTGCATTTACAGTACACATTGTTTGATTTGTTTCTGGCCTGTTTCTGTTGGACAATGTGTGTCTTACACTTTCTTTGTGATTTGAAAATTCCCAGACTGGGATTAATCACATTCAGCTTTACTAATCATATAAATCCTTGAATACACATCAAGTGTACTCCCATATCCCTCAAGCACGCATTACATAGACACTCGTGAGCCGGTGTGCCTGCCTGGCACACTACAGACTCAAACACATATCTTATGTTGGATTTCATTAAAATTTCACCTGGGTATGTGGCTCCGCTTATTTATCTGATGCAAGGTTTTATGTGCCTCACGTTTCTACAGTATTGCATCCACAGATTGAGCTCTCAGCGAGCTGAATTTCAAGGTTATCATTGCATAACAGCTTGCAGATGAGCTACTTATTGTAGGCAAGGAATGACACATCTGGACAGGGATCACACGTGACACCAGTCGAGGGAGTCTTGCAACCTTTCTATTTAATACATTGATAAATCGAACTCTAATGCCTGATCTGGGGTGCTACATTGAGTATTCAACATCCACACTCTGCTTTTATTAGTTATTCTTCTCACTTCCCCTACAAAAATCATGGCAAAATTTCCCACAGCACACTCCCTGGAAAGAATGAAAAAGAAATCCTTTGGTTCAAAAACAAGGAAATGTCTATTTGTAGTGCTGCTGAGACTTCAGGGCTTGGTAGGGTGTGTGGTAGCGTGGTGGAGTTCGCCTGCAGAGAGTGTGCGGGATGTGAATGGCCTAGCAGGAGCCTGGACAAAGACACACCATTAGAGTTAATATGCACACTCTGGCGCCGCTTGAAAAGAGATGTTTGGAAAACTGCATACCGCTGTGATAAGGGTGGATATGACAGTTCTGTCTCTCTTGCCTTCCTTTCCTCCTTTGCCTCAATCCCTCCAGCTCACTCAGTGTCTGTTAGTTCTCTCTCTGTCTGTCTCTTTCAACACCCCTCCTCCTCCTCTGTTTTTTGCTCCTTCTATCTTTTCTTTCCTCCCTCCACCCGCTCTGCCTCCTCTCCTGGTGATGGCTGTCCCCGACACCTCTGTTCAGTCAGCCAAATGTCACGTAACAGAAACTGAAATATCAACTTGGCAGTCGATATGGCAGAGAAATGATGGGGAGGGGGGAAGGTGCGCCTGTCTTGTTGTCCTCAAAGGTGCTGTGAGCATTACCAAGTACTGGACTCTCTGGCACCTAGTGAAGTGATGACAGCCAACCAGCTGGGAAAAGGGCAAATAAAACCTCTTTGACTCATTATTGTAGTGCTTTTTAGTTGCTCATCTCTTTCTTTGTTTTGCAGTAATATTACATTCAAATGCACCAGCTACTAACTGAAGACCACCTGCTTTTCTCTGGTCTGAGTGTCTATGAGCACTAAGGGACTGTATGAAAATGATTACAGGGCGAGGTCAGAAAAGCAGGGAAGGTTATGTGTTTTGTCTTTTTGTTGAGTTAACGAACATGACAGCTAGTTGTTTCCTTCAACATTTCAGTATGCGTTATAACAAAAAGTTATCATTAGTTAACATTGAAATTCAACCTTACATTTTGTATCTCCATATTTTTCATAGAATTTTCATAGTTTTGCAATGTTTTCCATGAATTTGTAAATCTCTAATTTCACTTTTGATGTGTGTGTTTGTGGCAGTTGTGAAAATTAGTGAATTGGTGAAACAAGAAAATAGAAAATATTAATAACACTGGGGAGGGTCTCGCTTCCTTAAAAATTGACATCTCATTCAAGTTTGGACAGTTCCCAATCAGCTAACTCCACTTACAGTGTGCCTCCACTAATAATGCATTGTCTTTATGCTGAAGAAACCACATTCATACTTCATCTCATTAATATTAATCGACATGTAGATCACATCGTATCTCCTCAGTGTGTGCATGTGTAATATTAAGAAGTAGAAAATAAAGTATTTACTGTCCTCTAGGAATTGAGGAACATCCTTCTGTTACTTAAAGTGTGGACACTGTCTTTTCTCTCTCTCTCTCTCTGGATATGAACAGGTTTTGAATTCTATGGCGCTGCATGCAAGTCACCCTAGTTTTTCCATACCAACCATGTCTCCTAGAAATTGTGCTTATATACTACTTGGATTATGTTCAGGGACAATGCTTCTTGAGTGAATGAAAGAGCACATTTATGTACTGTGCTGGAGTCGCAGGGAGGTGGTCGGTGGATGGCGAGCAGGCAGGCGAGTGCAGGACTGTGACACCAGACTCCAGGATTTGAGTCCAGACTTCTGACTCTGGTTAGGTGTAAGCAACAAAAGCACACTGATTAGGTGATTTCAGTTGTGTCTCAAGTCACTGATGACTTTTTCTGTATTAAAACAGACCATAATCTCTCCCTAATCAAGTGCTGCCAGTGTCTAAACATCACCATAACAAAGCTGAATAATGCTGTAGTCACTATGAGTGGATAGTGGATTACAAGAATGCCTATTCAAATCAAATACATTGTCAGTGAACATATGAACATTTTCGCACCATGCCAGGTTCATTAATTAACAACATTTCTCCATTTCCTCAAAACATATTTGCTGCAAATTGTATATCAGTGTAATTCCTCGGAGGCAGGGCTGTCCATACTTGCCTAGTGCAGAAAACAATGCCAGTCAGTGTCATATGCAGTGCTGCTACATACTCATATAACAACAAACTGAAGAAACATACATAAATAGTACTTGGCTGCTGCAGAGTTCTTCACATTTCTAGCTCGACTATGGGAGATCACCCAAGACAGGTCCAAATCAATACTGGGAAAAATCATTAATAATAATCAGAGCATTTATTGGCATCCTTACGTGAGCTATTAAGAAGTGCTGCTTTTTTTCACACTGTCTTCATTTGAGGATCCAATTTGCTCTGACCTTTAATGACACAGCATGTAGCTGCTGGCTCTGGAGAGAGAGACATTAATAGACATGAAAAAAACTATTACCAGCCTGCTCTACCTAACTGTTAATAGGAGAGAATAGAAAAACTCCCTGGCAGCATGTCAGACTGCAACAGCTCCACAAATTCTGCGCCACACTCGCCCCTGCGTCTATGATCTACATATTTAAGTTTTTCCTTATCTGAAATGCTTTTACTGTCATTTTTTTTGAGAAGCTTTATGACAAGACTGAGGACATCTAAGATCTTTCCATGCAGGAAATTGGAAGCGGTCTTCTCGTGGTAGTAATTTAGGCTGGGTAGTATTACAAGATGAATTATTACAAGCATACATAGTCCATTATGAGACATTATGAACATCCTTGTAAATATCACATGTGCAAGAGAAAAGCTGAGAGTCCATTTACAGCCGAAGCATTTATCAAAGTGTATGGATTTCGAGAGTTAGACTGTAATCTGATGTGAAGAGATTGGATTGTAAGAATTAAACACGAGGAAGGTTTGTCCTGACCCCTATCACAGGCTTTGTTCACCGCAAGATCCTCTACATGCTAATTATGGCCGAGTTGTTTGTCGTGGAGCAGCTCTTTCTCTTGTTTACTAATGAATACCATGTGTGTTCCTGCTGTAGCCTTGATTAGAATGGATTGGGTGACCTCTCTTCTTTTCTGCTTGCATTCACCAGGAGAGGCCCAAATGCTCATCCATTCGCTCTATCAGACAGTCGCACCTTTAAAGGGTACCTCTGCCACAACCAATGGGATCTGGCTCCTTCATCGGGTACACATGTCGCCTCCTTTTACCTGCTGAGAGGCATCTGCGATCACTGGGAAGCTGTCCATCTGATCGGGGAGGTGAAGAGTGGGCGAAGAGGATCGAGGCTCACCTCAGTGCGATACCCGAGGGGAGCGTGTGACCTCCAGGGTCCTCCAATCCATGCTCTATTTGTTTTGTTCTGCTAATTAAGAAGCAGTGTTCAGGCTGATTGGTTTCCAGTGTGTAATTACTAAACCGTCTGCTTAGAGTGCTTTCCATCTGAGTGCCAGCCTCTCCCCCTCGACCATGAAGAAACGATGTGAGCGCTTGGTGATGCAGAAAGCCAGGGTCATGAACCTCATTTACCCAAAACAGACCCGAGGATTCTAAACAAAGATCAAGGACGAGGAGAAGCGACGGCTATATGCAGGGCGAGACAGTGCAGCAGACAGGTGCAAGCGCCCACACATCTCTTGTTGCTGTTTGCTTCAAAAAGCCCATTTTTACAAAGGAGAAATATGACAGCGACAGTGCTCCCTCTAAAGGAGGTACTTACTACTGAATCCAGCATGTCGGAAGGGAGTAAAAACTATGGAATGAGGTTTTATCTGCTGCTATCTGGAAGTTTTTCAAAAATCAGACGGAACCAAGACAGAGTGACTCAGGCGTCAGGCCCAGAATATCATATTAGAGGATGCCAAAAAACAAGCAGAACAGTCGGCCAGACTCTTATAATAGTAGCACATTTACAGTGATGACAGATTAAATGAAGTTTGCTTTCA
Organism: Chaetodon trifasciatus; assembly: GCA_037975065.1. Lineage (NCBI taxonomy): Eukaryota > Metazoa > Chordata > Actinopteri > Chaetodontiformes > Chaetodontidae > Chaetodon > Chaetodon trifasciatus. The sequence goes on along the minus strand of JBBMOE010000010.1, from coordinate 3,184,229 downwards.
CATCAAAATGTAAATGCGAACATAACTATTACAAAATGTCTAACTACAGTAAATAGCTTGTGGCAGATTTTCATTTCAATAAACATTTACCCCGACCATCACCACACAGTAATAATGACACAATGGCAAGTGTCAAAGCGTCAACCACACTCCTCTCCAGCATGCAAGCTGGAACACCACGTTCACTCTGTTTGATCTTTACAATGCCGTTCAGTATTCATGAACCTGCTAAGCGGAGCAGAATATCTTTTTCCGAGGATGCTTGCCATGAGCTGCTTCCACAATATCACTGCTTAGAGGGACAAGCCAGCAAAGTCTGCCATCCAAATGAACAGTGAACAAAGGAACGCTTGATTTCCAGCTCCGGGTTTTAAACCCACAGATGAGACAGAAAAGGGAAAAAGGAAGGAAATGCACTTATCAGTCCTGGGGAATAATGAACGTAATAAATGATAAAGCCACAATGAAGAGCATCCTATAAGAATAACCATTATGTTACAAGGAAAATGAACAATTCAAGTCAGATGAGTTGGTGTTTAATCTTTAAAGGCCTTATGCTCTAATTTCCAGTTTCAAAATCATAGAATAGCAGCGTCTGAACAACTCTTACATCATTAGTAAAAAAAAAAAAGAAAGACAAACTGTTGTTATCCAAAACTAATTAATTTTTTTTTTCTCAAATTTTAAAGAGGTTATCGTACAGAGGCACCAGTTTTAAGGAGAGTAAGTCCTTGGAGAGAGCTTTGAAATTATAAGAAATACAATTAATTGCAAAGTATTGTTTTGAGAAAATACCCTTTGGATGAAAGTTGTCACTGGATTCACAGGAGAGCAACACAATGAGATGTAAAAACAGATGTGTCTCTCACAGCTGGTGGCTCATAATGTGTTCACCTCTGAGAATCAAAATGCTGTGTACCAAATATAAAATGACACAGTCGAGCATAATGGGTATTTTTCAGCACTGTTATATTATCAGCCCTGCAGGACAAAACCCCCCCCATAACTCTCACCAGAAGAAAAGCTTAGAAATCGAGAAAAATGAGTCTTCAAGTCAGAATTCCTGTCCATAAATGAAAGTCTCCAGCACTTTTGGTGAAACTCGGGACGGCGCACTCATGTTTACCCTTCCTCACATGTCTAAATGATGATGTCATCACCAGCCATCATCAGTCTTGGTGTGAAAGATCTTGAAAATGAGGTGGAAACATGGACAACTTGCAGCAGCAGCTATACAGTACATGCCGGCATGCTTGGAGTCTAGCGATGAGCGATGCCAGATGCTAAATGAGTCGACATGAGGCTGTTAGAGATATCTCTCACACAGCTGTACAACATAGGTGTGTGTGTGTGTGTGAGAGAAAAAGAGAGCGGGAGAGGGCGTGAGAGGATGCTGGTGTCCAAATAAATTCTCTATCCACTCTGACAGAAGTGAGCAGAGCTGTTTGGACTGATGTATGAGTTAAACTTTACATAAAAGTCTAAATGATTTTCAAAGAGCCCTCGATGCAGCCCTTCATTTCCACTTGGAAACATCAAAAGTTTGTCTCAGGCTATGACCGAGGCAACTTTTCAAGAGAGCAACGACTAGCGTGACCCCGTAATTCAGGCTATTTCGCAGCAGATGGCCACTCACTGTATATTGTCTGGTGGTGGAAATGGATGATGGTGATAATTGACCGAAGCAAGGCCTATATGACAGGTTCATCTAATGATAAATGCGAGAGAAAACAGCAGGTGGACAGCATGGTTTGATATCTCGTTTCTCCCCTTTTATCACAGCATGAGTCCCCAGCACAACATCCTTCCAGTGCTCAAGGGAATGGAAAACACAGAAATCTTTTCTGTCTTTCACCACAGTCTCTTTCTCTCTATCCTCCCTTTGTGTATATGTGTGTGTGTGTGTGTGCGCGCACACTCAACACAACTGTTCCATTTCATCAGGTTTTAGTCCCTGCTACCCATTAAAAAAAGAAGCTCAAAACAGGATTTCGGCTCCCATTGTCCAGGAGACACACTGTGTTGACAGCAGACATTTTTCATGCGAGCTGCTCAAATGCTTGGGACGCAATCTACAGTGCAACAGGAGAAGAGCAGACAAATCAGTCTGCTATGAAAACAACAAGAGTAAGAGCATTCAAAAATGAAATAAGCAGCTCCAATTTCAGGATGTGTTGCAGCACTAATGCGTGCAGCATTGTGTGTCATCTACATTTCACCAATTACTCTCACTTCAGTCATGCCACAATGCTCCCTGAGCCATCTGTAATTCAAATGAAACATTTTCAACACTATCACCATAAACATGAAAATCTCACTATTTACTCCACAGAATCCCAAACCAGAGTCATGCCTAATTCAGAGCTAGCATGTCGAGTGAGATAATTCAGACCGCGATGCTTGAGGAAATCCCCTCTGGTATATCTAAAGATTTTAAAGAAGTAGTGTAATGCAAATATGAAGAGGAATACATTGATGGGAGAAGTTAATGTATCTAATGGTCTCTAATTGCCATTCATTGCATGAAAATAACTGTGGGACACAAATTACGCCAGACTATAAATCCCAGTGTCCCAGAGCTGAGATCTCTTGAATGGGATCCATATTGGTCTGCATCAACCCAACTAACAGTGACAGCACAGCCATCTAGCTGCGACTACTGAGGGAGGTTTTTGCTGGGACAAAAGAGAGTTCAATTTGATTTGATTGGGGAGTTGAAAGAAAGAAAGTTACCCACCCAGCCCCCCTTAATTTGCATGTGCGATGTGTATCCAACTGAAAACACAATTAGCCAGTTAGCAAAAAGCATGTAAAAGTGTTTTTTTTTTTTAAATTCATTGTTGATATTTTATTACTGAAAGCAAGAAAACCACCAAGGACACAGACAGTGAACTCCTGCAGACAACTTCAGTCGACAAGATAAGGACAAGCAATATATTATTTGCACTAGTAGTACTGAGTAATAAGGACTGCACCATTTAGCATCTCAAATGTCCAATGTTTACATTAGCCAGGGTGTTTTTAAGGTGTTTAATGTGATATAGCTGACTAGCGTATCCAAAGATGCTCTATAAGAAAAGATGTTGCATTACAAGCTGTGGCAGTGGTATGGAACGAAAAAGGAAACACTTCCTGTCTCGTCAGTGGGCACAGAGGGAAGTGTTGGAGGTGTTGTGAACGACAAACAACCAACAACACCAGCTAGCTCACTCCTCACTACCTGCCTGCATCCTCTGGAAAAGAAAAGACGGATAACTTGTTGCTGCTATAGTCTATTGCTGCAGAAACGCATTACTGATGGACTCTAGCTGTCCCATGTCAAAACAATGCAGCACTAGATACACTACAAATTTAATGTTTGCGCCTTATTTTGCCACTTGCTTTGATCTGCTGACTTAATGTACTTAATGTTGTTATAGAGCATCTTTGGAAGACATATCTATGTGGCCAGATGTCATGAGAGTGTGCCCTGATTTATTGGTTTGAAAAATGTCATTTCATGTCAGAATGTTCTGAAGGTATGTGGCTTGTGAAAAATGGGTTCAGTGTTTACTTTAGTCATTATGGGGCCAAAGAATCGGTCATAATCTGTGCTCATGTTCACTTCTCCCATTGGAAGAAATGGACACAGGACCTGATGTTAGTCTCTTAAAGGGGGCAGTGGTGACACCCACATGACACAGAAACAGGAAATGACTCGAAGTGCGCAGAGTTGCTGAACTATCTCTGTTACATCCAGCCTGCAAGCTCACGCTAGCGGTGTGATTTTCCTTGGTGGCTGTTGGTGGTGGCTTTGCTGACAGCTTTGGTGTCTTTGTACAACCCTTGATTAGGATGCTGTGTACAACATAAAAATTGAAAACAACAGTAAAGATGCTGCCCTCTTTGTCCCAACACTGCTGCTCTACACTCAGACATCTCTGTGACATTAAAGTCTGCAGCAAGCAGCGACAGTTTGGCTCAAGCACATCTACTCCAGCACAAAAACAAAACGCTGCTGTTGTTTCATTTCATTGATGAGGCTGTCATCAAACGAGAACAACACATTCATTATTCAAACAAGACATGGGCAGAAGTGAGACGGGAACAAAGTTGTCAAAAATTAGATTGTTGAGACATGAGAAGCCTTTTTAAATCAATTTCCAGTTCAATATGTAGATAGGTCATTTTTCCTATTTTGGAAGACCTGGTTTTTACTGTTTCTCTGCACTCACTATTTCACTGTGATGGGATTCCTTAATTGTACTGTGTACATAAAAAGATGTTGCATTATTAGCATACGTTAGCTTGAAAGCTAATCTAAGTTGAAAGTTTTTCTTTGTGCTGTGTGGCTGCTGTATTATTATTTAATGCAAATATGGTTTAAAATGAAATTCCAAGAAGTTCTGTATCCAGCAGCATTGTTATTGATTAATGCAGATACCGCAGAGGCTGCGTCATAAAACCAATATATATATATAATTTGTCCTTCTCCTGCTCATTTTTTTCTCAAGGTTGCACTGGACATGTAATCTGCACAACAGACCACTATCCTGCACGACGGAAAACTGAACAAGCAAATGCATTTCAGTTGGCTTTTCAGCAGAAAGACACAATATACAGAGTTGTTGTGAAATAGTTGCAGAAGGATAGAGAGAGGAAGGGAGGGCAGGGGAGAAATGAAGAATGAGAGAAAAGGACAGAGAGAGAGAAGCCAACTGGTTGCTCCCTGACTTCTTCCGACGTCGAAGCTGCAGCAGCTGTCATTTTTCCATCAGGAGGGAACAAAGTCACCTTGGCCTGCATGAGGACAGGTGACAGGAGGAGTGGGAGGCTGCGGCACTGGCGCCGGCCTCTGCTGACGAGGGCCGGCGTTAGTAGAGGTGACAGGAGCGAGGAGCTGCTCACCGGGGGCCCCTGACACCACGCAGCACCTGCCCCCGAGAGATGCAGCGTCAGCACATCTTTCCACAGGAAGTTGGAATGGAAAATCAGGGAGGGTAAGAAGTTATCTGTTTCCTTCCTCTCCCATTGTTCTCTTACTTTATTTTGTTATTCCACTAACCCCCCTGTGAAAGACAGACAGAGGCATAAAATATTGATACAACCTGGTGTGTCTCATATTGCATTTTGCTGTAAGGGTGTAAGTGCCTGGGAGCTTTCCATCGATAGCCTTTGGAGATCCATGGGGATAGAAGCTCTGGACTTCTAGAGGAGTGCTTTTGATCTCTTGTAGAAAGTGAAAATCCTCTTATTGTATTACTCACTGTCTTATTAGCGTGTGTGCTTGGTGTTTTTTGAAATGTTACACCCCCAAAAAGCCTTTGCTCCTTGCTCATTTCCAGAATCCTCTCCTCTCTGCTCCTTTTCTCTCTCTTTCTTTTCTCGCTCCCAGGTTGGCATCCATCACCATGCGGGAGGCCACCTCTCCTCTGACAGCTTTGTCAATGTAAATTACTGCAGTCTGTCTGGAGTGGTCTCAGCCCAGGGAGAGCAGTACCTGCAGGGCTGCCCGTTGCATGCTCAGAAGAACCCAGAATAACCAACTTACAGGTCTGCTCTGTTTGGACTCCCCCATCTCTCCTCTGTCTCCGCTTAATTCTCCCTCATCCTCACATTCATCTCGCTACTTCATCGTTTCAACCAAACATGCAAGCTTAACCCGTCACCCTCTTACCTACGCTAATCTCCATGGAGGACTATGTTTTTATTGTATTGCTCCTAATATTCCCTTAACTTTGCAAACATCTGGGGTGTTTTGAAGACAAGCGATTGAGTTGTTGTCTGGTTGTTTCTCAGTCTGACCAAAAATTGCCAGCTACCATCCACTGAGTAAACAAGGTTGTGTGGTGCTTTGATTTCCTCCATTACATGACTGATTTGGTTACATATTTCCCCTATGGAACTTTGTTCACATGGTGGTTTCTCCACTTAGAAATATGGCCTATTTCCTGCTTCAAATGAGCTCCCTCGGGACTTATTTACTAAATTGCAAAGGACGAAAGATAATTCATATCTCAGTAATTAGGCATGCAAGAAATACATCACAGAACCCAATATGCCTTGTTATTAAAAAAGAAAAAGCCATGGTTTGATATTATGTAGATTTAAAAGCCCTCCCTGAGGGTTTTTATTCATTAATTATTTCTGCTTTTTTTAATTTTTTTTTTATTTTTTTATTTTGTCTGTGAATAGAACACTAGTGTGAGTTGGTTTACACCCACAATGCCGGGCAAATTAAGAACAAAGATGACAAAGAAAAGAGGTGAATCCAGCGTTCTTCTCATCTATGTTTCTTTGAAGAAATACAATGCTCAAGGACTCATTTGTGCCATATTAGCACACAACAGAAGAAGAATGCTTATGTGTATGTTAACAGCCTCAGCTGACCTGCTAGGATGGAAGTGATGAAACGTTTTGCATGCAACGTGTTTTTCCTCCCAGGTAGCTGAATCTCCCTGAGGTCTAGAGAAGCCACGGCAACCTGGATGCAGAGTCAGACTCCTGTTTTGTCTGGCTGGAAAAAATGAGAGTCACTGCTGAGGCTGTGTGTATATTTATGATTGCGTGCGGCTGTAGATATGTGGTTGCCTTCTGTTTGTGCACTCACCCTAATACATACCCCTGCGTGCATACGTACAAAAGTCTCTGATGTTTCTGTAGAGATGGACCCCAAATGATGGAAAACGTGTCTGCTACAGTTTTAGAATTATTTTCCTGGGAACTGGGCACATTTTCTGCTTTAAAAGTTGTAGCACTTTCGATATAAGACTCACTTGGATGTGAAACTTCAGGCAAACATTGTATGACTACACAAAGACAGTCTCCCATTCATGGTCAATGAAGCAGCTCCATGCTGTATATCAGCATGTCATCACAGATTAGAGTCTCGGTTCTTTGGTTTTCTTGCTGTGGAAGACTTTACGCATTACAATTTGTACGAGATTTCTTAAAAGTCAAAAGTTAATCTCTTTAAGCTGAATATGAGCAAGTGAAACAGATCAAATTTCAGAAGCTTCGCAGGAACAGACATGCCATGTAATTACCAAAATGAAATAAACACATAAATAAACATAATGCCTGGAAGTGCAGCATCAGTGTCACTTGTATTTAAATGAATAACTATCTTGAGGTTCACGTGGCACATATGATTGCATTTTTATTTAATCATGCTTGCAGATTAGAGCAGTGGAATGCATATATTGAAACATCTCAAATGTCCAGTGAGATTGAAATATAGATCTTCATATCTGGCCATAAATAAGTGATGATGTTATGAGATGTTTCCTGATCACAGCGGAGGACGGGGGCACGCGAGTGGATGGCAGCAGTCAGGGACTGGATTGAGTAGACCGACTCTCCTTCAGGCTTGGGAGCACAGCCACCTGTCACTCCTCTTCAGTCCCTGCAAGAAATCATCCAATTTCATCCACATGCTATCAGAAGGTCACCGGGATGGTGGTCCATACTTTGAGCAAGCAAAGAGAATCGCTCTTACTTAGAGCTCCGTCTCCCGGGACCCTTGTTCCTCTCAATCACTTCCCAGACTGCGGACACGCTGAGCCACTTCGCTGAGGCGCTGGCTATCGCAAGTCTTTGTGGCATCAATAGCATCCCGGTCTGACCCCAGGTCTGATTTTACCCTTAAACTTTCTCTTCGGTTACTTTGAAGTTAAAGTATTACGTGAGTCACAATATCATGGTCTACATGTGTTCCATTGCAGCTGGATGCATGTAGTGAATGTTTAAATGCATGCCACCATGCTTCTTTGGTTGCACAGAAAGCCTCATTGAGTTCAACATCTCTGTTTCAAAACAGACCTTTGCACAACAATAACCATATCAAGTACATGCATATTAAAGATATCATCACAGTCAAGCAGAGATAATGACAATGAACTACGGTTGACCAGCTCGCCGAACAGAAGCATAATTTGCTTGTGAGATGTTCCACTTGGAGCAACATTCTCAAAATTCAACATTTTTAAGTTGAACAAACTTTGGATATAATCAATCAAAAGACCAATATTTCCTTTCAGGAGTCATGTTGCTGTAGGGGCTAAAAACAAAATACGCTGAATTCAATTAAAGGAATTTAGCATATCAAAACTGACAGAATTTGCTTAGTGTCTTGTAAAAAAAATCTTCCTTACACATCCACATACATTTGTGTTCCCTGTAGCAAACCACCACTCATGATGTTCATTGCTAAGGATTTATCTCGACAACTTTTCTCACTTAATGACTTTTACTGACACATTTTCTTGTGTCTATGTTTGTTCATTATGTGCCACCTTTGCTGTGTTACATTGCACAAAAAAAGAAAATCACTTCCTCTGTGGGTGGGGCTCTGCGAGGGGAATCCAGACTCATGACCTGAGTATTTGTAAAATCCTCACTACGTCCCTTCACGCAACACTTGTGCATTTGCACAGGCGACAGTGGAGTCGTTGACATTTATTGCACAACAGTACATCTGCTGGGTTTATCTTCAATCCCAATGCAAACATCAGTAAATCTATTTTTACTGGTTTCAAAACATAAATTTTTAGAACAGAATGCCTTTTTAGTTATTTGTCAATGTTGCAGAGAAATGTCTCAAAGCTGTTTGAAAGTCTTTTCTCCCACAAATATAAACTGAGAGCTATTTTATGTTCAAAGAGTTATTTTTGCAGTGCCGGTGTCATTTAAATCCTCCTGTCTGACTCTCACTCAGACAAAATAGCTCTGTGAGAACAGCTTGCCTCACAATGCATGGCTTAATTTGCCTGTGTGGAATCCCTCGTCTCTGTTGGTCCATTGACTGGTGTCACAAATCAGAGCTTGTGTCCCAGTGTCAACATGAGCGCACCAGTGGCTCCTCTTCAGAGTGACACGCAGCATGAGGCAGCCTAATAAATAAATTAATGAAGTCCACGCAGCACCCTGAATTTTAAGGAGTCATCATTGTTGTAGATAAGCAGAACAAGGCGAATGTGAGTTCTGGGGGAAACTCTGGCCTGAAACACATGTTGCTGTGTGCTTTGATCTAGTCTGACAGAGGCGGAGGGCTGCAGAAGACAGGCAAGGCCGTCAGTGATCAAAGTCAACACCAACATACCTCTGCTTTCAATATTTCATAGAGCAGCCCTGGATTACTAAAACATGACATCATAAAATATCTGACTTTTTTTGATTGATATTTGTTGAATAGGTGTCATCCAAAGCTCTTGTGTGCTTTTGAATCTTTCAAACCACATCTATACAAAATGGATTTTTTTTCATCAGTCACCGCGCAGAAAAACTGAAGAGAGGGTGATGAGAAACCGTGTTTGCCCTCACTCCAGCGTGATGCAATGAACTTCGTGATCAGCGGGCTACTTTACAGCAGGGTGAACACTCCACCTCAGTGCTTTATTTATTACTGCTGTTTCACCTGCGAGACAAAGCAGCAGTGACAGATGCACTGAACAAAATGCTGAATGCCTGAATCAGAGAGAATCCAACACAATGACACTTCCCTTTTGCAGTATTTTGTAATGCTTTGTCTGTGCTTCATGCAAACCTAACACCTGCTATATCACGACCTTCATGATAGAAATCCCAACTGAATGAAAACTCCAACTCCAAAAAATATGCTCACCAGATGATGAAGCATAATGATTTTTGTGAACTTTTCCTCGCACTACCATGATGTCCCACTATTTTGTTTTTTATTCAAATGTCTGGACTAATATTGGATGGATTGTCACAAAATTGGGAACAGTCCTTCAAAACTGGAATTGCTCAGATACTCAACAAGGACAATACTTACATCAGCGTGTTAACATTGTCATTCTGAGGATTTTAGCATGCTGACATTAGAATTTAGCATAAAGCACCGCAACATACAGCATTCACACGGCGGCTGCTGTCACACTCAGGCTGGGAAGCTCAAATGCTGTTACCCAAAAGGATAATATCCAGGTTGCAAGTTAGATGCAGGAAATCTGGCAAATAGATGTCACTTCACCACTTCACCAGCTATATTTCAAGGTAAAACATCATATTTAGGAACCTATTAGCTCCAACGAAGCAGGCTTGTCCTGCCAGCCTCTTAAAGCCACACAAAACACACACTGCTGAAGTTCTTGGAACACACTTAAGCATTGGATGTATTCTGTATGAAAAATACATAACCACCAGATCATTTCTGAAGTCAGGTGAAGAGACAGGAAGACAGCTAAAGTTACATCGTAAGCTTGATGACATCCAGTGCGTTTTACTGCCAGGCTTAAATAAATGTGCAAGATGACAGTTCATATTTCAGAGTTTAAAACACTGTTTTATTTTTACATTATCCGTTTGATGACAGCATCCCACCCTGAGCGTGATGTCACAGTAAAATGGCCACCATGTGAGTATGGTTTATGCTTATGCGGATGTGCACCCGCTAGCATACCCATAGCCTGTTACAACCTTGAAATTTAGTCTAAAAACATTTGAATCAACTCAAAAAGATATGTTAATGTATAATAGGAAGTGTTCTGTGAGTCCCTATCATGTTTTCCTTGGACGGTATATCAGTGTCTATATTACTGCAACACACTGATGATGTTACCCAGAAAAACATGAGGATTGATATTCTTACATTTTGAAACCAACGGTGAACTAGAACACTAATTTCATGGCTGGGTGTACGATTGCACAACTCTTCTCCAAAAATAAAATGAAAAAACAAAATGCTGGCTGCCAAGTAATTTCCCTCCTGTCTGTCTATCTGTTCACCTGTTACGCTCTGTGTACAAAAGCTGCGGTGCATTTAATGACTAATACTTGTATTGTTTAGATTTCACCTGGCCTGACAGACGTGAGGTTGTATTAGTTTTACACAGGACCTGTCTTCATCTAAATCTCCCAGTCATGACTGAAGTGGATTTAATAGGTAAAACCAACAGAGATCTTCATTTTCCTCTGGATTTAATGTGTGCGTTTCAAGGCAAAACACAGCAAAGTGCTTGTGATGTTTTCTATGTTCTGTGTCAACTCACGCCCAGTGGGACAAAATATATTAGTTTTTGATGCTTTTTACTGCAATTCATTGGAATTCATGCCAAATGTAGTGTTAGATTTTGACTTGAAGGTGTAAACACAGTAAGACTGTAAACACCACACATCTAATTAAGCACCTCAGAGCATGAATATCACTTGTCCAAAGAATTAGATTCTTTGTTTCATAGCAATTCAATGTACCTCCTTGAACTTAAACAGTTCGTTAGTGCAGAAGAATATCTACATTCTTAACATATATGCAAAATGGATGCATAATGATATCCCACGAAATTAGAAGTTGATGATGTGCAAGCACAGGCAAGCTAAGCATTTTTGTTTTGCTATGTAATGCAACTGGGCATTAGTTGCCAAAAGTTCCTCTAATTAACACCAAAACAAAAGGTCACACCAAGTACGACAGTTGTACTCATTTACTAACAGTTGATTTAAATTCAAATCACAGTTTCCCTGAATCAACTTCCTTCTCTTTAACCATCTGAGATTTGCTACTGTGAAGACAATCAGCGAGGCAGTGAAATCTAATTTTACAGCATCCACAACCTGTAATAGATTTAAATGTAATATGCCTTTGAATATTTCAGATGGAGACATAAGCATTTTTATAGGTTCTAAATGCCAACCTGATACTTGATTCACGGTGTCATTTATTAAACAGAAACACACCAACAACATTTTAAGTGGATTCTGGCATGCAAAATGATTCTCCACATCTTCAGAGAACAGCAATAAGCCATACCAGGCAGTGACAATAAAAGACAATGGTGTGCCGCTGTCATAATAACCACTGACAGTAGCCCTTATTATTTTTTTTTTTTACCATCCATCCTGATTTACAGACTCATGTTGATGCTCACCAAAGGTCAACTGAGGAACATGGCGGAGTCCACATCGGCAGTTTGTCACATGTAACCGCTATAATCTCCCATTGTCTTAATGACGCTGTCAGCGGCCCCTAATGACCCGGCTCAGACGCCGCCTGCTGCACTGTATTAATTTGAGCAGGCCCCACACTGGGAAGGTTATTTTTTATTGTGTCTGTCAGAGTCTGATAAACCCCTGCACATCATCCATCCTTCTGAGAGAGAAGGAGGGGGAGGATGGAGATGCAGAAGCATCTTACCATTCTCCTCTTCCCACACTTTTTTTTCCTCCTTCCTGTATTTATTCTCTTTCTCTTTATTCCTTATTCCTCTCCCTGCCTGCCGCCAGCTTACCTCCCATTTCACCCAACTCGCACTAACACCCATTGCATTTTCTTTTTTTCTCCTCCACACGGAGGCCCTAATATTTTCCCGCGGGGCGCCCACTTCTCTCAAACGGTGATGAATGGCTCTGGCTCACGTATCGATTTCCAAACTGAAACAATTTAGGGACAAAACAAGTAGCAGTTTATCATATTGATTTTCTTCTGAATTCAGTTTCTCCCTTTAAGGTGACACGCTGCATCTGAATGAATACATGAATGAAAGCATAGATGAATGCTTAACACTTCCTTGCTGAGCAGTGACTGAGATTTAAGGCCAGTTTCACAAACGCAGGCATGACTGAGTCTTCTCAAAGTGCTTTTTAAGTGAGAAGTCGATGTGGCAGCAGGAATATGTATGAAGACAGGTTGCCAAATCAGGACCGAAGCCTCTCTTGTATATATACAAGCATTCATATTGTTTAATACATAATGGAGGCGTTATTGTGTTGTATTTTATTCACATCCAACTGACAGCGCAAACTAAGCGTGCTTACTGTGCCATGCTGGAGATCAAAGGATAATTAGTGACTCACAAAGGTTGAATTCAGTGTGCAATCCATGAAGTTTTCTAAGGTGACCACAGGCAGAGAGATCATCCAGGACTTGTTTACAATCACATTACACACACTAACTTTCCCTGTTTTCTTTTGATGGAGTCAAATGTCAAGATCGTCTTTTAATACCAGATTGGATTTGATTACAATCTGCTGACGCTGCAGCCTGCGACACACCTGAAAAAGCATGTAGCTCTGCCCTGAATGCATTAGTGCTGACAGTGGAGTCACAGGCGGGCGGACGTGCCCTTGGCCACGGTGATCTCAGCCTCGACCGATCTGTGACCAGCACCGACAGCACTGCAGAGCATGGAAATTGGGAATGAAAAGGCCCGCTAGAAAACTTAAAAGAAAACAAACAAAAGAACAACAGTGGAGAGGCGACGATGTCAGCTTGGTATTGCAAGCACATTATCTGCTTAACCTTGTGTCCTTTCCTCATGCTGGCTCTTTCTCTCCAGCTGGTTAAATTAGCTCGACTCCTAGGATGCCTGAAATAGAAATTGCTTTTACATGAAACATCTGCAGGGTGGTGACACCAGCAGGGAGTACAAGCGTTCAGATGGACATGTAGCTCAGGAAAATGTTTTTTTTAAGAGGTAATGCTCACAGCAAACACATTATTGCCCTGGTGATGGAAATCACACTGAAATCAATATCAAGGAAATGAGAAGGGAGAATTGCTAAATATATATGCACTTCATCCACAATGTTTAATAAACTGTACAATGGGATAAATTAAAAACGTGCCCACATTCATCTACTTTTTAAATACATAATGTGATACATAGAGGCCGCAAATGGTAAAACCAATAACACTTACAGTATTTTAGGCAACACTAAATATAATTTTCTTTTCTTTTCTTTTCTTTTTTTTTTTTTTTTACACCAACAACAACAAACAAAACTGACTTTTTTGCCAAAAGAATGTTTGTCTGACCTTTAACATAAGTGAATCCTGCACAGGTGTAACAAGAGTACTAATCCTTTGCCGGATGGCAGCTCTCTTGGTGATTGAAAATATTACACCCGCTGCTGTTACGAATAGGAGCCTCATTTTCTCAGCGTATCAGAAGTTCAGCAATGAGTGATGAAACCTGAATGGAAATCATAATAGACCGTCGCACATTAGAGTGAAGGGGTTAATTCCCACTGTCCTGCACGTAGTGATATCTTAATATTACAACATGTATTCACGCTGTTGCAGCAGGGCGGAAGCGTTTCGATGTTTGGAGTATTTCATGGACAGCTGCCAGCTTGTCAGGAAATCTGAGAATGATTCCTGATATTTCATCTAGTGCCACAATAAAGCTACAACCCACCTTTGACAAATGCTTTGATAAGCTACCTTGAAATTAAATTGAATTTCCACAAAATTTCGATTATATTCATGGTCCTCAGCTGATGAACTCTGATGTTTTGATCACCACAGACACTACTAAAGGGCCAAATCAGCCTGACATTAACTGCTAATTGTAAACTACAAATTGCCATAAAATTATTTTTGTACTCTGCAGAGGATCGACTTCTTCCATTTTGGAGACTCACAAGAGTTCTTATGTTGGCAACTCAGGTTAAAACTGGTTGCTATTAAATCTGTTGTGGATATTCATGGTACCCTGACTGTTTAAAGCACTTTTATATTGTGCCATTTAATGGACACTGCAACCTGAAGGGGTCACTACATAGCTTTTATACTTTTAGTCTTGCTACTAAATGTCAGATAACAAGAGAAGATAATTAGCTTTAGTTTACTAAATTCAGTGTCTTGTTCTTAGTTTACAGCTTTGTTCAGCTGGGACTATGACCTGTAAACGTGACAGCCAGATCTGTCAGTTGCATCATTATTGCTACAACAGGTACTTGTTGCTGTTGAAGAAAGTAATTTATGGCTATTTGGTTTAGTGTGCACCATCAGCACTAAATCAACCATATAGAGACAGAGTGAAGCATCATTTCCTCAGAAGGTCTGCATACCTTGTGGTCCATTTAGTGTGTCACGCTGGCCCTACACTACAGTATGTCATAGTTAAAGCTGTGTCCTATAGGTGGCAATCTAATCTGTAGAGGACCCTGTGCTCCTGTTACACAATTGGACAATATTAATCTGTAATGTTCCCTGCTATCCAGTAGTTATTTAGTGTTGTAATGTAATCTTCTCCTGCTGACCTCTTTTCCCTCAACATGCCATCAGCATCATCTACAGGTACTTCTACCTTAATACATTTCCCAGAATGCTTTTTGAAAACCCTCAGTGGAAGATGTTATCTTTGCTGTATATGGTACCTGCAGCTGTGAGAGGAGAAGAAACAGCTTTGTGTATAATAGTAATTTGTCTCCTCAAGAAAGGTATGTGGAGGAAGAATAAAGCTGTGATGGTGTGCCGTCTAAGCAGAAGAGCTGCAGATGGAGGTGGTGGCTGCAGCGTGTTCTGACCTGTGTGGTTACTGATGGAATTCAAATTGGTGTCTCCTGTGCTTCTATTATGGACCTAAAATTGCAAACAAACTGCAAATTGGTGACTGTAGACAAAGGCTTTTCTTCAGAGAGTGATGTCAAAACTAGATATCTAGAAAGTTCAGAAGAAATAGAGAGAGAGATAGTAGCAATAGATATTTCACAACTGTAAGATGCAGTATTTTAAAGAAAAACATGGGACAAATGAAATCCTGTGTGTGGATAATTACTATCTGCTGCTGTAAAGAAAAAGGGCAACATCACATGTCAATTTATAGGCTCAGTGTTCAGTGATGGAGTTTGATGAGGTGCATGGTCAGGCCACGATGACCTTTAGAGGAGCGCTTACAGCTGTGCCCACAGGCTGTTGTCAGGCTACTGTTGGCAGAGACTGACCTCTCAGTGCTCTGCAGCACCTTCCCACTCCAATACCTCCAGGCCGTCACACCTTTGCAAGTTAAAGACCCAACTAGATATTACTGTCATCGAGAGATCGAACTGCACAGCATGCATGAGAGGTAAGGAATATGGAACAGCCAGTCCTCTTTTGGGTGCACTTTGAGCCATGAATGGCACTTTTTGAACAGGAGCTCAATTAAGTGCTCGTTTCCAGGCAAAAAGGTTCTTATTTTTTTGCAGAATGCCATTGAGTTGGTCTACCTGGGACTGCATTTTAGATCATTGCTTAGAAACCGAAAATTATTGAGTGATAGAAAGAAGAAAGCTACTTTTTAGCTGCAATTATCGGCATAGTACTAAAGGGGAAAATGCTGCAAAAATGTTTTTGGTGCAAAAGGACACACACCACCCTCCAAATGAAATTATGGCTGCTGATTGATTGATCAAAGAGTTATTATGTTCAAATTTGGCGAACAGATGAGGAACCAGCATGCAAATCAGGCCAGAGAGGCTCCCAACTGCTTCCAGAGCACAATTGCTTTGGATTGGTGGTCTGAAATTTTGTGTAGCCCTCCTGCCTGCCTGAAAACACACAACATTCAGTGCACAACATGTCTGGTCTGACAGGCTTGTTTTTGATCCAACGTGTTGTGTTTGAAGCGCTTAAATCTATCCTTTTCTTTCTTTTTGATTTCATTTTATTGATAGATCAATGCTAACTTCTAAAAGCAATCTCACAATTTGACATATAAAACAAATACTAATTAACATCAAGGGACAGAAATTAAAAAAAAAAACAAACTTGCTGTATGTCTTCATAAGCATAAAAAAGACACGTACAGTATGTGGCTGGTGTAGCTGGCTAGTGTTGTATAATGATCTCAGGCTAAGCTCTGGTGTCTAACTAGCTGCTTCACTGGTCTACTTAATGTCAGTCCAGCGACCAGTTGGAATCGATCTGGAGTCCGATTATTACCCAACTGTAAACAATTCTGCTCAGAGAAAACTGTTCGTTTGTCTTTTCTCGGTTTTTCTCCCACATCCACCTCTTCAGTCACAGTCTGTAACACAGTCAACTCTCTTGGGTTCTTGCCTGCACTACACTTTCTGATGAGGGCAATCAATAGTACACACACAAGCACACTAGTGACTGATGAAATTATCGAAATGTATTTGTAATTTGATTGATTAGATGGATTCCCTCAGAACATGTGCATGAAGTCCTATCTTTAAACATGTTCAATAAAAAAGAAATTCACATTGCATACAATGTTACACACAAAACAAGAACAATACCAGGAAACAAGCAGTAAAAGCCTTGTAAAAGAGTTTTTCCATCTTACTTGATATTCTTGAAACTGGACAATTTTTACCTGCTCTACTGCCAGGCTTTGTTCCCTCTCTAATAATATATGTATTACCAGCTTTGTACGTTTGGCATGTGAGTGTCTTTTTCAGCCCTGAAGAACCTTTTGAAATTGGGAAAAGAAATTATAATCCAACTGAACTGATACCTCAGGGGGCATTTAAAACTACAATTGTGAAAAACAAAAAGTGCAGCAGAGAGAGAAATGATGCATTTAAATGTTTCTCTTAAACAGTTTTCAATTTCGATCCACACTCCAACCAACCCAGAAAGTGGCAAGCAGAGAATCACTTTTCATTTAGCACTTAATGCATTTATCTGACGCTTTTCTTACCGAATTTCTCCCCCTCACCTGTTTGTAATCCATTTAGATGTTTTAAATCCTCGCATTTTAAGTAGCTCAAGTTCAGCAGCTTGTCTAAGTTCATGGTACAGTATCCCTCACAAAGACAAAGATTTATTCCCTATGTTGCAGAGCTTGGCCCTTGTGTGTCAGCCACTGCTCAATATCCCCTCCTGCTCACTGCAGGCAGCACATACATCCTGCTGGCCTCTGTGGCCATGGGTCTGAGGTGCAGCACTGAGCTTTAAACTGAAACAATAGATTATTGTCACCTCGGCCATGTTAGAGCCAACTGTGAAGAGAGCCTTCTGAAAAGGACAATAGGGTATGAATTGATTTATGAGGGTTCAGGGGGCCATAATGTGCAGTAGTAACAAGGAATCAATGGGCTAGAAAAATGCTAACAGCAGCCCTTTATGTCCTAAGCCTTTGTCTCATCCAGAATTTAATTAATTTCACTCCTTTTTGGGAGCGGGTGGAGTGGTGATGGAGAGGTGCGTCAGTCTCCTCTCATGCTGCTGCTTCATTGCAGTTTATAAACCAGCTCAAGCTGGCCCTCATGAAAAGTGAATATGACAGATGTGATGGCATTCTTTTGGAAATATCTTATCCCATAAGGACCGAATGGATTTTTTTCCCCTTTTAACAGAGAAGACAAAGTGTAAAGGTGAGAAGAACTTCAGTTGCAGATGTTAATGTGAGCCAAGGGGCTAAGCAGGAAAATCTTCCATTTACAGGTTCTTTACCTGAAATGGTGTTTCACATTACCTGACGTCTTTCAATTTTAATGCAGGTCACTTATCAGTGAGTCAATATGATGAGCCTCCTTTAATTTTTCATGAGATACTGGAGGAAGAAAACAGCATTTTAACCAGAATTGGATATGCGCCGGTTTATCTCTGACAAAACACAAATAGCTTTAGACAGCCAAGATACTATAATAAATATGTCACATTTTTAAAACGTGTGATGTGCTTCCTGTTAAAAACAATAGAATCTGATATAGAACATAATTATTTTTGTCATGATTGTAGAATTAAATTTAGCCACTGTTTCTCATTTCCCTGAGCCATGGCAGCAGATCAAATGTTTACCCAGAAGCCAAGTCAGACTCCTATAGATTAAAGAGCTCCTCTGATGAAAATCAAGTTCTTAACCTAATTGGTCCATATGGTCTCTCTTATGCTATAAGACATATCATGAGCAAAATAATATTAGTCAGCACCACGGCTGTGCATGTCTACCCTGGAACTGCAGGGCACCAATGACAGTGTCAGAAACATGGATTCAGACAGCCAGAGTTTCACATGACTTAGACTGTTTCTTTATTGATCCCAGTTTATCTAATGTACCTCAGGAGCCAATCCTGTCAATTTGCAGGTGGACCACCAGTGAAATGAGGGTCATCAGAGGATGATGATGATGGCTTTATTCATGACTATAATTCTGACAAAAAAACTTCACATGACTTCTTCTTCAGAATTGGTTTCTGGGTTGAACATTCATGGCTGAATTACTCCTGTGTTACCACTTGCCATTGTGTAATGTGCAATAGCTTGCAAAACAGGAACCAAGCAGAGGGGTGCGTGTTTGATGAACAGAGTGATAGCTGCAGGTGAGTGGCAGAGAGGTGGGTGGAGATAAAGGCAGGGACTGTTTAGAACCTCACATACTAAATGAGGCCAAAGGTGCAGAGTTACATCTAAGTCATTCTAAGGCATGAAGGGTCTTTTTTTTTCCTGCTATGTAATTTGGATGAACAGAGATTAATTTTTGGGGGTTTTAATCAATGACAGGAGAGGAACTGGTGTTGTGTCTGGTGCATTAACCTGCCTCCACAGCACAAAAAAACATTATCTAATATGGTATGGGACCAAATTGAAATTAATGCTATATCTAATTAGCCCTGTCGCTTTGCTGTGGGTATGTGTTCATCCTAATTGGCATGTAGGCTATGTGAGAACTACTGTTACATTTGGCAAAATAAAACTCCATCCTCCACAAAACTGTGGCTGATGTATTGGCTTTCCGTCTGGACGCATTAGAGTCAGGATGATGTGCTGTACATTAGATGATGTCCTGTATATCGAATTAGTCTCTAAGCTGCCTGTGAATATTACATTCAGATACGTTCTGGTTTAGCCCCTGGGAAGATGTGTGATTTTATGATTGTTCACTGTTTCATGACCAGTTAAAGGAGGAAATGGGATTCAAAAGGTTTGGAGCTGGCTTGGCTATAAGTGCTTCTGGCATAACGGTTAATTACTTATTTGAACCCGCTGTCATTGAGACTTCATAACATGGTCAGTCATATCTGGATATCCAATAATCCTCTGCCCACAATGCATCCAGAGACATATATATCCAGATCCATAGCTCTGACGCTTTGAGAGATCACACAGTTACAATTCACTTTTACATGCTTGAAACTGCCCTCTACGTGCCGTTATTTAGCTTCATCTCTCTACTTATTGCCTCGATTCCTCTCCAGCTGACAGTGTCAATACAGTCAGTTTAGAGCTGCCGCATTGCAAGTGATGTGAAACCATCTGCAATCTGTGTTCTGATTCCTCACCACTGTACATACTAATTTAGAGCAGGTTTGGATTATGTTGAGTGTTGACTACAGAAGTCTAAAGAAGTTAGCATACACACTAAAAACATTTTTGTTTGTGCTGTGGATGTAAACTATTGTGCCAAAATGCAATGGGAAAAACATTAAACATGTTGTGGATGGAGGTAGACAGCTCAAGGATGATCATGGAAAAGGAAAGTTCTAATCTTTGGAGAGCAATTTTGCTATCTCTATTGAACTTTGAATTGGCAGCGGCATTCCAAGGCCTTGTTCAGACTTCTAGCCCAAATCCATTTTTTGGCATATCCAGATTGATTTTAGAGAGTCTGGACAGCTTTCGCAAGTCTGATCCAAGCTTCGTTTGGAGGTGGTTTGAAATGCCATTCCAATTGAATTTCTACAGATGCATCTCAGTCGCGACGCGCTGGCTGCTCAAATCGGATTTCAATGCGACACACAGCTACTATGTCAAATCCAGGGTGATGGAGGTGCATGAGAGCAGCTGAGCAGAATCCATGCTGTTGCTAGCAGACGAAAACACAGAGAACAACAGTTTTTTGCACTGTGAGTTAACACTGTGATTGTTTTTAGGGCAAGATGATCTCTATTTCTCATGTTTCTGAGTTAAAAAGCTGTGTCACCAGTGCAGGGGTGGGGCTTGCAGACAGGAAAGCCAGGCACTTGCTTGGAGCCCCTGGCCACTAGGGGGGCCCCGGCCACTTATTTACAACAATGATTATTGATAGGCCTGGGCTTTCAGGGACCTCTGTTTGTCCCTTTTATTTTTTTTGGGCGACACGGTGGCGCAGCAGGTAGTGCGCGTGCCTCACAGCAAGAAGGTCACCAGTTCAATCCCCACGAAGTTTGCATGTTCTTCCCGTGATTGCGTGGGTTCTCTCCGGGCAGTCTAGCTTCCTCCCACAGACCAAAAACATGCTCATTAGGTTAATTGGTGACTTAAAATTGCCCCTAGGTGTGAGTGTGAGTGTGAATGGTTGTATGTCTATATATGTTGCCCTGTGATCAACTGGCGACCGGTCCAGGGTGTACCCCGCCTCTCGCCCGTTGACAGCTGGGATAGGCTCCAGCCCCCCACAACCCCGAAAGGGATAAGGCGGGTATAGAAAATGAATGAATAATCTATTTTTTCAGTATTCATCTCAAATGTCCCAGAACTTGTGAATTTATGTGTGCAAAAACCAAATTTTTGGGTGGGGTGGGGGCCCCAGGGATTTCTTGCTTGGAGCCCCAAGAGACCCTAGCAACGCCACTGCACCAGTGCATCTAGTTACTGTTGCACCCATGCAGACGGTGGGCGATGTCTCGACATACAAACCCGATCTGATCACTTGTCTTAAAGATCTGATTTGAGATCTGCTGATTTTTTCATCAGCAGAAAAGAGTGTAAGACAGCCATTATAGGACACACTGTGTACAGAACTCCACCCTCTGCACACCAAATTACCTGAGACAGAAAACAGCATCCTCCCACTGTGCTGAGTGAATGCTCAAGTACTGATGTGGTCATAAAATATTGCCAAACCCTCCCAGAGAAAGAGTTGCAGAATGACTGAAAACTATCTGAGTATTTTCTTTTCTTTTTTTCAGACTTTTTGGCAGCAGTACCAGAAACCACATGCCTCTGGTATTCTGGATGGCTACCAGTAGACTTTAACTGTGTATCATGACACACACACGGTTGTGCTTTGGGATGCTCACATCACAGCCCTGTAACAGCACAAGGTTAAAAACAATTGAATGTTTAGAAAATACCCCAAACAGTGAACCTGAGAAAACCAATAACCCTCCATCAAATGAGTTCTCTGCTGTTACTTCCTTTACCACCAGCATGTCCATTTAAACATTACACATGCTTTCATTACAGAGCGTTCTGGCTCATCCTCTATGATTTATTCTCACAATGAATTATTAGCTGCAATCGCACATTTTCAAGTACAAGATTTTCACACGTTTTCATGTTATGGCCCTCAAATGTGGCTTGAAAAGTCACAAGTATTGCACCAACATCCTGAAGAAAATGTGGGAGACTATGAATATATTTTTGGTTTACTTGCCAAAATCTTAACAGAGTAATTACAGATACTGTCAAAATGTGCAAAGTGCACCGGGAGTCTTAGTAAAATCTAAATCATAGCCAATGATTATTTGTAGACACATTTTATTTGTTTATTACTGTCCGTACTGCTTGATACTGCCAATGCACCTTAATGCATCAAGGATTTTTCAAGTTCAGTTTCCATGGAAATATTTTGTGTATTATATGTATTAGATGAATATGACCATGTACAGAGATACGTAAAATCAGACCATGAATATATGAGTTCATATTTGCAATATATGCAAATGCATTCACTATTGGCATAGGCTTTAAATCAACAGGAAATGGTGAATGGCTGTTCCAGTATAAAAGATTAAAGGAGAGATTTTTTTTGGTCATGTTCAATTTACATCTATGAATAACTCATGGAGACCAATAAAAGCGTTAAATTATCAAATGACCAAGTGTCATTATTTTGCATTTCATCTCCCATATAGTTTTTTTTTTTTTTTTTGGAGAAGCCTGCATCACTTATCTCTCACCGTGTGTTATTTATATGATCACTGCCTGCCAACACTTTGTCAGCACACAGCTGAGGTGATGGATGATGTGGCAGCTGTACTTTGAAAAGGTAGATTCAGTTAAAGAAGATAAATTTTGCAAACAAGTTATGGATTATAGATACGAACAATAACAGCTCTTTTACTTGCTTTTATCAAGAAGCCACTCAACATGAATCACGCATGATTTGTAGAAAATGACTCTCTCAGAGGTGCGATAAAGCAGGATGAAATGCAGAGGAACCATGAAGTATTTGACACTTAACTGAGTGATCTGAATTGAAAATATATTGACTGCTTGCTGTCTGACAGCCGTTGTGTCAGTGTGTGCATCCAGGTGGCTATATGAACATTGATTGGCTTGCTGTTTGTGTGGACCGATTCGCACCACCTGGCCACAGTTTCCACATATTAGTGTAAGACTGTCTGTGGCGCTGTGAAACTCCACTATAACTACTGTATTGGGAAACCATTATTGTACTGGCCAACATAATGATAGCTGTAGTTTAATGAGGCAAACGGCTGGAAGGGATCCACAATACAATTAAATTTACCAATTCAATTAGTTTACTAATTTAAATGAGTTTAAAACTGCAGTCTGTTCCAGCACTGAGTTTTGGTCTGCATTTAAGTTACCAGTCAACTGACTGAAACATTGCTTGTAAAACAAGAATTGAATACATTGTTATCAGTGATGAAGTGGAGCGTCTGCACAAACTAGCCTACCCAGAGGTGCTGGATGAAAATGTCCTGTCTGAAATAGCAAACTAAGAGTGCAGGTGGAATTAAAATGAATAAGCTAGGCTGGCTATTATCCAGCAAAAACGATAACAAATGCATGAGTGCAGAGCTTCCAACCAGCCAGGATTTGATGTGGTGGGGAGGCGGAGGTGCAGAATGGCTGCCCTGACTTCCCTTTCAGCTCCCCCGTGGTCACCCATCCTGGGGGAAATCCCAGTAGGATACCTCAAATCAAAACACGTGTAGGTAAACAACACAGCCAAGCCTTGTTTTAAGCTGAGACTGAGACGAGCCCCGATTTAACACTCACAAACACATGCATCCAGGCACACGCATGCGGACAGCTACGTAAACCCTACGCTCAAGGTACTAGGTAACCCTATGCCAGACAACCGGCTAAATCAGCCAGGCGTGTGGAGAGGGAAGTGGTGCAGTGAGTCTGGAGATATTTCTCCTCTATTTTAGGCAGCTTCCTAACAAGCGTCCTCAGACAGGGCTGTAGGGGAGCAGGGCAACTGCTGAGCCTGGCACCACTCAAAGCCCAGAACAGAGCAGCCAGCGGGGCTAACAACCATCAGCAGCCCAACCAGCTGCTGCTGAGTGCCCCAGTCCAGGCACCAACACCCCTGGGAGGGCAGCGATCAATAAAACCCACAGCCCTGGAAGATATGCAGGAAGAAATGTGTTGAGGCAAAACAGGCTCATTTAAAGCTAAACTGTCCTATCAGTGGGGTTGGAGGAGCATGCTGAATGTGTCTCCAGAGAGCTGGGGAGGAGGGGGTGTTACATTCACTGTGAGAGGCTATTGGTTGGTTTCTGCAATTTGGAAGGTCAGAGTAATTGGCCAAATGAGGGTTTAGGCAAAACCCAGAGTGTGTCTGCATTTGTGTGAGTATGTGTGTGTGCAAGTCTCAATATTAGAGAAAGAGATGGAGAAAGAGAGGCAGAGATGGAAAAGCAATGAAGAATTGAAGTAGGTTTAAACATCTGCTCTGTCACACGGGTAATTTGACAGCAAGAATGATAAGTCTCACTCCCCGATGCTAAAACATGTTGGAGGCTTACAATGTTTCAACACGAATTGGCCATTTAATGAGCTGACATTAATGTTTTGCACATAATTTTTTTACTTTATTCACGTGTTTCCTTTTTTATTTTTTTTGAAAGAATACCTGTTCATGTGCACAAAGTTCCAGTCTTGCTCCCCTCATTATGCAGGATATCTCGTCTCTGCAAAAAAGTGTTCTATCAGTACAACTTTGCAATTATCTGCTTTTTAATTTATTTTTTTTTATCATAGCCAGGAAATGTGATTTGCAGAGGTAAGAACTTTAAATGCTAGTTCACCGATGCTTTGTATTTTGTAATTATAGAGGAATATATTTTTTCCTTGTCCGTGCTGGCGTCTAGTAATGCAGATAGTTTTGGTTTTGTGTTCAGGCTTTAGATATCTGTTTCTGTGGTTTGTGTTCCCATGCACCTAATGCGGTGCATGGGAACAGAAAACGTTTGTGCCATTTCGCCATTAAAAGCATTTATTTGTTTACAGAATTCAAAAGCAGCATCTCTTTCCAGAAATAATGTCCTCGTTTTTGTAGATAGTCCACAGGCCTCACAGAGGGCCGGTTTGCCTTGGAATACTTTCTGCTGAAGAAATACACTAGCTCCAATGAAAACTGACCCACTACTTCCTGTATTTGCACCAAACATCGTCATTGTATGTAAAGCGGTGGTGCAGAAATACTGAGAAACTGGACTTGAGCTCTTTCCTGAAATCTGAGAAAATAAAACCAAAACCGTCTACTTGGCAAAGGAAGTGAAAAATATATTGGGTGAACAGATCCTTTTTTCAATCCGTTTGTTTTGACACATAGTTACTTCTCAGTGTATATGAAGAAAAGCCGAGCAGCAGTCTGCTGGAACAAAGCCAAAGGAGTCAAGCGTCCAATGTGTTGTGAGTATAATAAGAGGACACATATGGTTCACTTTGGGTAAAATCAGTATGTCTGCGAGTGTGTGGAGAGTGTGTGAGCGTGCAAGGAATGAGTGCGAGAAGCAATGCACTCATGGCACGTCTGGCAGACCACAGACCTTGTGCTGTCATCCTCTGTTGAGGAGGCGCGACTGAGGTGACATTCACGTCCCCGGTAATTATCAGGACTATGATGTGGGAACATTAATGATGTATGAGGGCCCAGCGAGGGGTGAGAGCCACGGCTTCACAGGGCCTCATTACTAAGAGATACCACCAGCAAGCGAGCGAGACTGCACTGCCACACCCAGCCCAGACTCCACTGAGCATTTAGACTGCAACACTTCACTCTCAGTTTTGCTCTGTTATTTTCAGTTTTGTCATTGTTGTTGTCACACAACAAATCCGCTTCCAAACACTGGCACCAACATGATTCTGTGAACACATCCCACTTCCTCCTGTCAAGAGGTAATGATGTATAGTTTGTCAGTGCCGACTCACTCGCTCTGCACAGGGAAAACATCTCAGATTAACAATGTTGTCAAATTTAAGAAATTGGAGTCAAAATGTCAAATTGAGAACTTTGATCCCTGCAGACCTCGGTTTTGCCCTCTTGTATCTTGAATGGACAAGATGTCTGATTATCTCTAATTAAAAATGATTAAGCACCTACTTGCCGCAGTCAATGACCATTGATTGAGGGGAATGCTGATGTGGTGAGTGTGGCCCTGTTTTGGGCTTATTCCAGCAGGCCTTCAAATTTCTCATTTCAAATCAGAGAAGGTGCTCATTGACAAGATTTAAATCATTAAAGCCATCCACTTCTCTGCTGTAGGGGGATTATGGATCTCTGGGCTCCCGTGTGCTGTCCACTTCATGCATGCTGAGCAGAGGGAATAGGGAACGAAGCCAGTGAATGTGAAAAGCGAATAAAGGATTTAAATAGGGAATAGAGACAGGGGGAAAAGAGTCGATTACATCTCCCGATTGTCAAACATTTGATCATGAACCAAAGTAGGGGGCCAAAAGGAAAGTAAGAAAGTCAACATCTCTGTGCATCACTGGGTGGTTCAGAGAATTAAACAGGATAAAAGGCGATTACATGTTTGCAGGCTGATAAACAGCAGTGTCGTGTTGGTGCTCTTCCTGCTGTTGTTGTTTTCTGAGTACTACAGGTTCTTGGAGAGATGTCATCCGCCTCATCTCGCTGTCACAATCCAGAGGGCACATGCATGACTTCATGTCTAATCAGGTGGTGGTATCCATGGAAACTGAGGTAGCGGAATGTCATGTACAGCATCTCATCTCATAACACTCATGGCAAACAGCGAGGCTGCGGGGCTCGTGGCCCACATAGCGCATGTTAGCTGTGTTGAGAACAACACATCCCATCACAAACACGGCACAAAACCCTGCTTCCCATAAAATCCTCCAGGCTTCTAGCTAAGAATTTGCCTGCATTTGGTTGTGTCTATCTATCTATCTATCTATCTATCTATCTATCTATCTATCTATCTATCTATCTATCTATATTCAGCAATTTTCCACATTTTATTCCTGGAAGTGACAAGAACTAAAGTGAAAAGGTGACATCTGATGTTAATGGAAATGTTAGTTTTGCGGATATTAAAGCAAAGCATTGGGCAACTTGAAAGTTTAACCCGATGGTGGCTCTAGAAGAAAACTCAGGGAATCAACGTCCCCATCCTCTGGGGACCATGAATGTCTTTGTTTCAGGCTTTTGCCTTTATTGGATAGTGGCAGCTGAAGAGAGACAGGAAACGGGGAGAGACAGAGGAGGACATGCAGCAAAGGGCCCGGCTGTAATCGAACTTGGACCTCTGCAGGAAGGAGCCTCAGTACATAGTGCATACCCTCTTACTCGTGAGCTCCCTGGGAGCCCTAATCCATGAACGTCTACACAAAACTTCATGCCAAGTCATCCAGTAGTTGTTGAGATATTTCAGTTTGGGCCACAGTGTTGGATTGACAGAATGACAGTAACATGGCAAAAAACTATGGAAACATGATTTTACAATTAACTGACTAATCAAAACATTTTCTGAGGGTGGTGAGTGGTGACCTCAGTATTACTGAAATCCTCAACCCGGAGTCACACCAAAGTGATGAGAAAGTATCATAGCCACCGTGTCAGCGTCATGTTTTGTGTCACTTAGATGTGAAGAGAAAACTTTCTCATTCTGTGGTCAGGTTTTAATAAATATGCAACGTGCTGTTAACTTTTAAAACAAAGCTTGCCTGTTGTGTTTCAGCAGGATTTGGACCCAGTAGCAGACATGCAGACAGGGAGGAAGGGTTAAATAGGAATTTATTGAACAGATAATGAAGGGAGACTCCAAGTATGCAGGAAACTTGTAACTGGGAATTCCTGGGAATAGAAGGTAAGGCACGAGGCACTGAGGTGGAGAGCAGCTCAGAGATACGCTGGAGCGCACAGAGCTCAGGTGGACTCGAGGCTCGAGGCACGGCAGCGTGGTGGCAGAGATGCTGGAGCTGGAGATCAGTGCAGGAGAACTCACTGAGCATGAAGAAAAAGACACAAAAGATCAAGCTCTGGTAATCGACAAAAGGGAAACAAAAACTAAATATAAACTTCTACTCACAGGTAGCGCTAGTAAAGTGGCCAACTCTACCTCTAAGTAGCGGAAGCAATCTGGCAACAAGTTCTCTGCAGTCCACAGTCTTTATGCTGTGCTTGATTGTGATGAGTCCCAGCTGAGTTGAAGCCAGCTCCCGAGCCACCTGGAGAACCACGCCCAACCTCTGCCAAAGAAGGGCACACAGGAACCAAACTTCTCCACAACACACAAGAAAATACCAGAATGTTCCACAACACCATATTAGAAACAATTCACCAAAGCTGCTTGGTTAGGTTTAGGATGAGATCATGGTTTGGCTTCAAATAACTGCCCCCTGGCCTCCTGAGTGAACGCTGTGTGTGTGATCTACCACTCTACCCCAACCTAAATGGACTTTGTTGCCCTTACTTGTCCTTCACTCCCATCATTATCAGCCCTTGCTGGTACTGCACACTCATACTTGCCTGTACTTTTCACACCTATAGAAGAAGCAAGCTGTCACACTGACACATTATCCTCTTGTGGGTCAGCGGGTCTGTTCAGTGCTTTGGCGTCACATTGAGGTGAAATCCTGGCTTAGTCCTGTTCACAACAAGCAGTGATGTGCATGAAAATGCTACGTAGATTAGTCATCAACCTGCAAGCTGAACCCAGCAGGAGTTATGAAATGGAAAATATGGCTGAAGTGGATTATTGAGATAATAGGTTTCACAACCTTTATTTCTGTCTCCAAATGACTGCTTTTGATAGTTTGGTAGGGACTTTATTTATTCTTTATTCTTTTTTCAGATACCCATTATCTTCTACAAAGTGGTCGATAGTCTACCTTGGGTCCGGACAAAACAGGAACAATAAAAAAGAAAACAATGAGATTCACATAGTGTCAACAAAAAAAGTACAATAGTGAGGTGACCTTCCACATGCAACTGCAAACAAAAGCATCCTACAGTGGAAACAAAAGCACACTCACAACTCCAATGACTTAACTGTATAAAGGCCTTTGGGCTCATCTTACTGTTACAATTCTGTTGTAACCTCTGTTCATGTCCGCAAACTTTACAGTGACAATGGTGTAGGTACAGTGTACAGAGTTTCCAAACTTTGTCAGGAAGACTGAAAACACATGGAATTTTTGTCAAGCAGAACAGAGGTTCTTTGAATATTCATATTTGGAAAACACTTAAGAAGACATGGCCATTGTCCAGAAAAGCACACATTATATAAGTGGTTCCACTTATTTCACCACTAGTGAAATACCTTGAATCTGAATGTGAACAATGCCCAAAACAAATTTATTCCCAGGAAGGTCCAATTGTTTCGCTCCACAGCCGAGTGCAATTGCTTTGTGATTGTTCTTATGTGCGCAAATGAGCCAAACTACGGCGGAAACCACTGCAGGGTTTCTTCCGTATACAAAGTAATTCACTCTAGACACACACACACACACACACACACACACACAGGTGAAACACTCACACAGTTCCTCCGGATACAGCTAACAAACTACCATTTAGGAACACAAAGGCTCTGCAATACTAGAGAAGAAAACAGTTTTGTAAACAAGGTATAATGTCTCCATATGACCAAAAATTAAGCAATAACACTTAGTAACTTCACACTGAGGTCTGAGGACACATCGCACAATGGCAAGTCCAGAAGTCTTCAGTTCAGAGAATGAAAGTTTTTCATGTCAGCTGACACAAAGGATAGAGTGTGTACTCATTTTCATGATAGTTAATCTAATTTTAAGTCCATCCGAGGTGGATTCATGATTTACTCTGTAAACATACAGAGCAAGTCTCCATCCTGTGACTTTGCCAAAATGATAAGAAGGAAAAGATTCTGGAGAGTTCATTCAGATGCACTGCATGCTGGGAATACGCCGGTGAGCATAATTAAGCTGTTCTTTCAACTTACAAGTTGAACTCACAGGAGTTCTGAAGCTGATAACCAGCAAGGTGAACCTGACAAAAGCACGAATAAGAACTGAGTCACTGATTAAAGATGAATAATTTCCGCTATATTGTTTGAACAGCGCATATTCAGTATTGGACAGTAACACATAGAGATGCATTAGTAGTGTGAGGGATTCCTAAGAGAGTTCTCTGACAGTCTGATGATTTGACTTTTCCTGTTGTCAATGAAATGGTGCTTCATGGCAGAGCAACAGCTAAAACATTAACCGACTATATTTAAATTATATTAAAAAACACACACACAAATGTCACAACTCAGGAGGTTGAAACATGATAGTTTGAGATCTGCAAATTAGTAGGGATGGTTCAGCATCAACACTGGTCGGGGCATGACCCCACCACCCACACCGAGGAGGTACAATCATTAACTGTTGCTGCACTTAGGTCTACATATCCTTTTATTCTATTCTCTGTGTCAAAGTGGCACAGAAAAGAGGTCCCGCTGAATGAGGCAAGATTGAAAACAAACGTTCTGTGAAATATGAGCACACACTGGACGGCCGGTGTCCTGTGTGTGTGAATGTTTGCATATTCAGGGATGTGAGACTGTGTGATCACTGCATGTTAATCGTTTTGGCGATTGGCTAGATTTGGCTGGATGGGGAAGTGATCAATAAGTCAGTGAAATCAAGGTCAGTGCATACATACAGGACATACCTTTTTTTGCTTTTGGCCCCTAGCATGTCACAGCTTACGTGACGTCCTCATTTAGGTGTGTACGTGACTTCCTCATTTGCGTGTTGCTTAGTGGAAAATTACTCGCTTGAATCCACACCCAATATCATAAATTGTTTCTCATTAACTTGGCTCAGCTTACACAACCTTGTACTTGACTCGATCACTCTTGTTTCTATGATTTCATTAGATTATTTGGTTACAATAACAGCAGCTTAAATTCAATCATTGTTCTAACTTATAATATGACAAATGCTCATGTGTATTACATTACCATGCTAGGACTGGGCGATGATGACAGGTGTAATGAGAAAATAATGCAACAGTCCCAAATAAAAACAGTAAAACACTGTTCTGCTGGTGCTGCTGGTTCTTTGTTAGTGCCCTCTAGAAACAACCTTTCTTACATGTGCAGCTCCTGGTATGAAACTCATGTAGAAAGCTGATTTGGTTCCTCTCTCCCATAATTGCGGCTGCTACAGCTGACGCTTTCTGTGCTATTCAAACTTGAGTACCTGGACGGATTGTTTAAGAAGCACACCAACTGAGCAATGCTGATTTCCACTTAAAATAATCATTTTCTTTATATCTCATTTGGGTATAATTTGGAATAATGATGCTCACAGTCTGCTTTACTACACAGGAATCTGTTGTTCCGCTTGTCTCTGCCCTGCTGGTTGTAGTTTTGCTGTCTCCTCTACTCAGGTCCTCACAGGCAAACAGCATCTCCCCCTTTCACTGCAGGTAAAGGTTTCTGGTTAGATTGTCTTGCACTGGAGCATCAGAATCGCAAATGTAAATTGCCAAGACATAACCGTGAAGAGAAAGGTAGATTGAACTAAATGAGTCTTTGCCCACATCGCCTCTTAGTTGTATCTGTGTGGACAGTATGTAAAGCCAAGTTTGGTAATGTGCCCAGTGCTAATATCAATTAGCATGCAATATCAATTAGCTACCAATCTCACAGCACATTAGGAGGGATAATGGGTTGACCCCTAATACAACCCATCCACTTCACTTCAGTGGACCCTTTTAGACTACTCTTTATAAACACTGCTTCCTCCAAAAGCTAAGACTGTTTGTAAAAACAGTGCGATAAAGGACATTAATTATTAAAACCATCTTCTTCTGAGGTGAGAATTTTAAAATTCAGGTATCACAGAGCAGCACTACAATGAGGAATATTGCTATTCTTTTATCCCCTGCTTACTGCAGGAGCAGGCCTCAGCCTGTATAGCGACTGAAGGGTCTATAAATGTTCTGTGCTCTGTGTCCCGTGAGTTACAATGCTCAGGGCAGGCAATAATTCACACCATTAAACATAACGAGGGCTTAGACAGGGCTTAGGCATCAGCAACAACGAAAAATAATGTCTAATCCTGAGATGATGTGGTATAATATTCCTTTCCTTAGTGTTGTCAACCAGCCACAAATCCAGACAAACCCAGAAGTTGGTTTGCATGCAGCGACTGACAGGTATCCTGCAAGGAAGATCCATCTGACAAGGTCAATCCATCTGATCTGCATCGAAAACAAATACTATTATCTTAAGGGCTGTGCATTAGCCTATCACCATATGGTGCCGGTTGCGTCCAGGAAGTGTTTAAAACATGTGAAAATGCCTCAGCAGCAAACAGAAAGCAATGAAAAAAGGCTTTGTTGATGTAGACGTTGGATGATGTGATGGTCTTTTTGAAGTGGTTTAGGAATCAGCAAGCCTAAGAAACTGGACAGTCTTCAGCACAATCGACTGTGGTGATGGCAAGAACTGCAGCAAGAATTCAAGGTTGAACTTGAAAATAACAGGAACTCCACTTTAAACTGAACAGAAATAGCTCCAATACTTTTAAATGGAAAAAACATGAAGTAGAGAGGTAGATAGCCATATAACACAGGCATGTCTTCAAGATTTGTTGGACCTCAAAAGTCCAAAAGGTCTAATCCTTTGATGCATTGCAACATATGGTATGACTGTGTGTGTGTTTTTTTTTTGTTTTTTTTTTTAAACTCTGAGTCATATTTTAGAGTGGGCGTTTTAAATCCCACTAGCTCAGGGATATGGGAGCTGGTTTAAATTTAACATCATGAGATGAGGATGATGCAGTTCATTGACACATACAGTACATGCAGAGTATTTGTTCAGCTAGAACGACTGCATCTATTATTTCATCTATTATTTTTAGTCATCCATGATATGTAGATTTATGTCATTACATACCTCTGTGATTAAAATTTCTTCACTCTGACACCATTATGATACACCGGACTGCTGCGAGCAAGAGATAGCAATCTGTTATCTATCTGTTAACACCATACTTTCTCCTCCACATTCATCTGTTATGGCATGACAATCAAAATTCAGCAATTAACCTGCTCTGTCACCCCACACTGAGAGGGACTGCTGGACTGAAGCTGAACTTCAGAGGTGGCAAATGAATTTAAAAGGGACGAGGGGGTGGCGGTAAGCTGGCAAATGAAAGCTGACATGCTGTGCTCAATAGAGATGGTACATATTTTATCAGTAAGTTAAAGATATTTCAAAGATGCTTTTAGATGACAAACATCACTTTTGCTTTTTATGCAAAACACTCGCAGCATGCATCTAAGCCCAACAGAATATTAATTATTATGAGAAAAACAAGGCATTTATTGATTACTAGATATTTAATTTAATGCAATATGACTGCCTATTTTATTAGTAACAGTAAAGTTGGCGTTAGTGTTATAAATGACCAAAACAAAGAGCGATAACGGCAGCAGTAGTGGGAGAGTGTTTTCAGATCTGGCACTTCCTGCTTTGAATCCAAGCCAAATACTTCAGTGGTCTAAACAGTGTGTTTATTAAAAGTCTCATGATGTCTTGTTTGTGACTCGCTATCATCACCTTGTGAGTTAACACACCTTCACATTCATGCACGCCTTTAAACACACTCAGACATCCTCTGTTACTAACGCTCAAACAATAAACACTCAGACTACAGAAGCTCACTTTGGTTATTTAAAGTAACAGTAACATTTGTTTGGCCACCTGGGGGCAGAAAATCCGCTAAAAACACAACATCGGTGCATCGCTGTATCCCATAGATATGGAAAATATGTTACCAAAGTCTGTCTACTCACACATTCAGCAGGTACAGAGCAAGGAACACCTGACAAACACACAATATTAGCTCTTCTTTCAGCTCTGACTTGGTGTCTAAATATCTGGCTCTTAAGCTGCTAAATGATCCACTATGTTCACCAGCTAGTCGCAAACTGTGTCCGTCTGCTGCTGCATGCCGTGGCTTTGTCGGGGCTTTTTGGCTTGCATCTGGAAACAGCTTTGACAAGAGCCAAGTTTTGGGCCATAAAACCAAAACAATGAGCTAAAAATGTTGAGTTGAAGGGGAACTGCAGAGTCAATAAAAATACTGATTAGTGCAGTTTCAAGACTCCATAGTAGTACATTTTAGTCAATGTTTGGTACCTAATTTCTTCATACAGCAGATAAACCTTCAACATCATCTGGCCCCACTGTTATAAGCAGCATAGGTCATAGCATGCAGCTATGGTGTTAAAGCAGCTTCCATTTCTGCCTCAGCAGGGTTTTGTTGTGGCCTCTTCATAACCCTGCTGGGTGCAGAGAAGTCAAAGAGGAACCTGAGACTCCAGTTTGTTCTCCAAGCAGCGTTTGAATTACATAATGTGGGTGAAATCCAATTGTCTCCAGTCATCTCAGGGTCCCATGTCATCCATCATTTTTATTAGTGCGGCAGTGAGATAAGACTTTGTTATGTTTTTCACAGAATCCATTTTCACATGACAAAAAATGATGATTAAATATGTTTTAACTGAGGGGTTAACATAAAGCTGCTGGACATCTGTCCAGGTCAGGACTTCTAAAGCATAGAAATAGATCAACTGAGGAATACAATTCTGATTTCACAAAGATTGTGTTTTCAAATAACAAATCTCCCTGCAAAAGAGGAATTGGGATGATATAAAGTGTGGAGCAGGCCTGGCAAAGAGGCTGTTGTACAGCACAGGGATTTATGAAATTGAATTTCAATGGCACATTGAGCAGTTCATTGAGAGCGTGCCAAAAGTGAGAATCCTATGACGGATTGAGACAAATCACTGCCCAAATGAGCTGACAACAAGATGCCTGAGGCATTGCATTACTATTCAATTAGCATTTAAGAGGGCTTTGGGGAGAATTGTTTTGTTCTATTTTGCAGATAAAATATGAGCATCTCCCACAGATTTCTCATTAGGGCCACTTTGAGGGTAACTCTCACCCCATTTATCTTCTCCAGCGTGGACCCCTGGTGAATTGAAAGCTTCAGATCGAGACGAGAGACACACTATTGAGTTATGCTCACTGAGCTGCAGTGTGATGAGAGTTAACTACTTTCTTTTCAGTTCCTATCTGGATTTGTTGATGCTGAATACGTTGTGGACATCTGTAAACATGAGTGGAGTGATAACAACATCCTTCCATATTCAATTCGTTTAGGTTTTGATGACTAATCACACTGGTGCCTCATGTCTCCTCTCCACTGACTAAAACTCTGTTTTTGACA
The DNA here is from genome assembly GCA_037975065.1 of Chaetodon trifasciatus. Taxonomy (NCBI): domain Eukaryota; kingdom Metazoa; phylum Chordata; class Actinopteri; order Chaetodontiformes; family Chaetodontidae; genus Chaetodon; species Chaetodon trifasciatus. The sequence continues at coordinate 3,149,134 of JBBMOE010000010.1, read as the reverse complement.
TCCAAGCTCCATCGTAGCATCACTTTCAATTCAAAATACTGCCTATCATTTTTTATTTAATAACAGAGTTTACTCACAGTACTGTGTGGCCTTGAAAACAAGAACTCCAAACTGCAAAAACACTGACTTTTACATTAAAAATGCTGTCTTATCTCAGTCATCGGTTCTTGCTACTTTCATTTTGTTTTTTCATAAAATCCATTATGAAGGCTAATATGCATGAGAAACCTTTCCTTCAGTCTCATGGTGCATTAATCACCGGGCCTCTAATATGCTTTTGTTCTGATTATGGCAGTGGCTAGCCCAGAACTGATAAACACCTATGACGTCGGTTTAGTGTCCCTCCTGGGCTTCTGTGTGACCAAGAAGCTAAATTGCAAAATAAAATCAAGATAGAAAAGTCCAGTTAAAGAGCACCACAAAACAAGGCTACAAAGAACATACAGCTCTATTCAAGCCCTACCTGCATGCACTTTTTCTCCCAACAATCAATTTGATTTTCTCTTTTTAATTATGGCAGGATGATGATGTATGCTCCACTAATAAGACATGAATGGGAAATGAAAGGTCGGTGAGACCTAGATAAATGACTCCCATTATTTCACCAATCGGATAGAAGCCCCTCTATATGTTCTAATTTGAATGATAATAAAATTCTGAATTGCTTTGTCCAAGCAGGCCACTTTCTCCATGATAAGCAGCCTGGCAAGGTAACCTTGTCCTGTAACCCAGACTCCCATTGCCTTCTGAGAATGTAATTGCTTTAAATTAAGGCACAGAAAACACGCACAGTTCAAGGCTGCATCTGATCCAGAGATAATGCAGCTAAACTCTTTCTTAATTTACATTTCTGCATCAAACTGCTGTGAAATTGAAATTTTTGGGCAAAAATATGGATTTTCCCTCATGTGAGAAAGGACGAACAGTTTTCAATCAATGTTAATATTGAAGTTCCCGTTTGGTTTACTATTAAGTAACATGCGTGCACTGCACTTCAAAGCACATCATGTCTAAGATGACAATGTCAGACTGCATAAAGCACAACACATCCATTATCTGTGCTTAGAAGTCCTAAATGAATTGTTTATTTTTAGCCAGCCCATTGGCAGAGAAGGATAAGATGGCTTTGGGAGTATAAATAATAAATCACATTGTCCTTGTCTTGGAATACGTTGAAAAGCAATGAAATGTGATAAAGTGTCTCATCCGGATTGTCTGATATTTGTGGCAGTCACTTGTGAGCTGACATGCAGTGCTGTATAGGTTACTTATGGCACAAGTCTCAGTGGGTCTATAGCACAGGAAAGGAGAAGGCAAAACAAGTCGATGTCAGTCTGTGACTGTGGAGCGGGGCAGCTCGAGCTGCAGCTGTCTGGATTTAACGCATCAAGTCACACACTTCATAATAACAATGATAATAATAATATACTGCAACTGCATGATGCTTTATCAGTTAGGATAAAAACACAATAAAGCTGAAGGGGATTCTGACTTGGACTGCTCAATATATTTTTCTTAATTTAGCTAAATGCGTGCACATTTGAGGTACTTTATTTAATTAGTATCTCTATTATTATTTTACTTCAGTACATTGAAGATGGAAACACAGTTTTGGACCTTTTACTCACCTCAACTTGTCCAAATTTATTGAACAGCTGTCATCACCAGTTAGGGAGTGCACAGACATTTTTTGAGCTACATAGAAAAATGAACTAGAACATAACTTAGTCAGCATGTCTTTCCACTGTATGCCATCTAAGGTAAGGCACAGGCGCAGCCAGACTTGCATCACGCCTGAGCAGCTCTGGCTGTGATATGTCTGAGCCAATTGAAGGGCTAAGTTGAGCATAGCTGGGTATGTCTTTTAATTAACTGGGAATAACAGGTCAGCCCATGGATATTGGAAAGCATCATACCAAATTGGAGGAATGTGTATTTGTAATAAATAGCAATGATGTGGTTTTGTGGATTCATTTATTTTGATTAGACCCATTATTGTTCCACTTTATGAAATTAATTGAATTCCTCATGCATTTCAGTAAACGGACAAACGAATTAATCAAAAATTGGCAAATGGGTCTCCATTCAGCTGTGCTAGGAATTTTGCCATTATGTGTGTGTGTCCAAGTGCATAATGCATCCTGTGTGTGTGTGTGTGTGTGTGTGTGTGTGTGTGTGTGTGTGTGTGTGTGTGTGTGTGTGTGTGTGTGTGTGTGTTTGGTGGGTGGCCAGAGCAAGTATAGTTTTATAATGATGTGCTTGGGTGCGTGACCCTGTCTGAACACTGGAATGAATTTGCTGACAGTAACATGAGGAAGATCATCACGCAGCAGAGTGTCGTTCCACACACAATCTGCTCAAACGCCTTCTATCAGCTCTCCATCAGCTCACATTCACTGCTAACTGTGGACAATCAACAGTGTTTGACACATGTTAAATAACCTCCCATCTCTCCCATTTTCACTTCAGCAACATTCAGCAGTTCCTATTATTATTATTATTGGAGAACATTTGCCATCCTGTTCACAGTTACGCATGAATCATATTTACCAAGTTGAACATTTTCTTGAGGGCCTTAGTACAGCATAGTGGCCTTGAGAGCTCAGCACTCTCTATCTAAAGGAAACACATGACAATAAACAAGAGAACACAACTAAATGCATACAAAAGAGCAATGTAAGGAAACATGCTGCAAAACACAACAACCAAATTTAGAAAATACAGTTTTCTCTTCAGTAAAATTCAGCAGAAATTAGGAACGTATACCTTCAAGGCCAATCAATCATGTCTCAATTAATTCATTTTATGTAAATGACCTTGAATTTGATAGAATCCACAGATTATTATCTAAAGCAACCCTGTTTTAACATTCACTGAGCATCACACACTGTCATTACAGGCGAAGGGGGAAAAAAGGGAAAAGTGCTGTCAGAGACATCAATGGATTTTTTTAGAACATATCAAAGCACAGTTGCTCTGAGGACATGATAGGGTGGTATACCTGTTTTTATCTCCGAATGCTACCCTGATGTTTTCTGAAGCCTGCCTACCACTGACACAGCCTTCAAACTATTATCTCTCTGCTTCCTTCCTCCTCCTCCCCCTCCGCCTTCCCCACTCCCTAGAACATAAAAACACTCTCTGCAAGTCCCTGTCTCAGCAGAAAATATTGTGAGATATAATGATGATGCGACACAAGGAGCAGAAAGTGGTAGTAAAAAAAAAAAAAAAAACCCTCTCGCTTTGTACTCCACTATGCGCAATTTGTTTTTTAAAAAGTGATTTCAACTAAAACTGTCGTTTTCAACTCCGCAAACGCGGATATGAGACAATGTTACTACCATCTCAGCCAAAGTGAAGCAGAAGAGAGAGGTATGGTTTAATGGAGGCAGATTTAATCTAAGTAAAGTAACGAGTATGCAAATTCCTTCTCACAACAATGGGATCATCAATAAGAGCGGGATATTCATCGGGCTCAGCAAGCTTTAATATATGGATGTTTTGGCTAATACACAGAGCAGATTGGTAAACAAGCCCACTCATGCGTGATTTCTCTGTTAATCGCTTGACTTTATTCAAATGTGTCAGCCGCAATGGGATGTTACATCTTATGCTCATCTTACAAATCACATTAGCAGCCAGAGCTACAGTAGCGCCAGCAAATGCAAAATACATATGGAGCTTCTTTTTGCTGCTGTAAGACAAGTTTGTGAAGACAAGCTTTAATTTTCATGGATCATATCAGGGACAAGAAACGATTTATCTGTCTGTGGAGGAAACAAAGCACCTGCTAAGCACAGTGAAATTCAAGAAGTAATTTGACGAGAATGATGTCTCAGTTTGTTGATGAATACGTGATGAGACAAATGTTATTAAGAGATCAATGAACATTCAGATTGCAGAAAGTTATTTGAACATTGTGTCTGGTTCAGGTTTTTGCCCTGAGAGAAATGAAAAATTTTTGTCGGCTTCCTTCTGTCTCACTTGATTCTTGCACCAGCTCGCACAGACGTTCAGTTAAGACAGATGTAATGAAATAAAAATGAATCAGAGCAAGGGAGAAGGTTTGGTTCAGAGGAAGAAAAATCATGATGGCATTGGTTATTGTGCTTTTTAGATTAAATTTGATACTAAAAACTGTGTATGATAATAAAAGAATGTTGCATTCCTAATGGACTACTCTATAATAATGTTTAGTTTCACCAATGGAGACATGAAGCTGCACGATAGATGATGTTGTATTTCCATTCTTGCAGAGATTACTGTGCTTAAGTACCTAATCTTTGTTTGATGTTCAGTTCTTATAGGAGAATATTAACCCTAAATAAAAACATAGATCATTTCTTTTTTCTTCTTTTTTTTTTTTTAACTCTGAAAACATCAAGAGGAGGTAAAATCAGATGCATTTTTTAGCCCTGAGTAGTGTCTCCAGTCTTCCTCTCAGGCATCATATGGGCCCAACAACCTCCACCATTTAGGTATGGAGGCCTGTGTGTGGCCTGAGAGGTGAATTCCTGGGGTTTGGTTGGCTGGACAGTCAGAGGACACTGTTTAGGGGATCTGACTGTACACATATCAATGGGGACTTCCTGCCACCGTGAGGTCCCCACTGCATCCGCACTGCTATTTGAGGGTTAAAGGTGTAATGTGTAACATGTGGCCAGCTGAGTTTAATACCAACAGAGTGTGAAGAAGCAACAGCTCTGACAGTTCAACAAAGACATCTCTTGTTTTGCAGAGATATCTACTGAAATTAGCACGCTAGCATAATACCACTTCATCACTTTGTACCATGATATAAAGATATATGCTACAGTACAGTAAATATATTTGTCAAACGCTCCCTTCGCCATTTTGAGACAGCAGTGTAGCTGAAAATCTTCAGTGTCTGTGAACCAGCACTTTAAATATGGATAAAGTGGCTGAAAATACACTAAATAATAAACTTTTTTTTTTTTCTGTCACAGAATGGTGTCCCTCTAGAGTTCATCAGTTTGTGGATCTTATTGGAATTGTTGAAGAAGGCTGAGGCACTCAGGAGGGCAGCGAATTAAAAAATCCTTTAATATCTCATGGCTATTTCAGCCATTTCATCCTTCATCAAAGCAAAAGGACAAACTGATGTGTCGTACTTTGTGGCATACTTTTGTCGCCTTTGGGCTTTTGAAATGAACCAAAGGTGACCATTGTGTATTTGTCCCGATGAAGGCCTTAATACGGTGGCCGACAAGGGCAAACGCGCCGCAAACGGCAAAGCGCTGCAAACACAGGAATGATGCAAAACCAAAAACACACAAATATATAAAACAAATGCAACAGAAAAATGCTGCAAGAGAAAAATGCTGCAATCACAGAAACAAGGCAGAAGCAAAAACTAACAAACCCACAAAACAAACGCAAAAGAAAAATGCTGCAAATATCCACAACACACAAAACCTTGTCGGCCACCGTAACTTAATGGCTGAAATGCCATTAAGTTTGATTTGACAGTCATGAGATTTTAAATTCACTATCCTGTTTAGTGCCTCAGACTCCTTCAACAGTTCTGAACTATTATTTTTTGATATGTAATAGTAATCTAGTATTGAAACTCAGTAGTTCTGCAATTCAGATTCAAAACCTTGTTGGAGCCATTTCTTTTTTTTCACATCTTAACCAACATCTCAAGCTGCAACAAGAAACGAGGCAACCATGACACTCTGAACGTCGTGCGCTGTGGTGATTCCTCTCTGCCCGCCAAAGGACAAACTGATGTCTCATATACGTGTATACACACACACACACACACACACACACACACACACACATATATATATACTGACATATCTGCTGTATAAATCTAGTGGATGTAGTGTTAATCTTAAAGAACAAATCCGTCATATCTGGGTCAATTTTGAAAGTGACGTGACTTATGGTTTATCTGTCTACACTGCTGCTCTAGTTATTGTCTTCCTCACCCGCTCACAGCTGAAAATAAAGTAAGTTGACGCCTTCTGTCTTTGTCTGAAGTCATTGTTGTAAAAGCAGAAGTAAATGAGGAGGGCTCAATGCAAGGTGGTGCACCACAAATTGCAACAATTCGTATGTAGCACTGAGAGTATGTGAGGAGGATTTTTTCCTCTAATGCATTGGCTTTACTTACCAAGTCAATAACTTTTTAGGAGTGGGAAGCAGTGTGAAGTCTGTGCAGCAGATGCCTTTGAGCTTTGGATGCATTCTGCACTTATCTGGCTCTGTTTTGCAGAGGAGTTAGCCATTTAATTCATGGCATGTTGAAAGCGTGAACCTTGCTTAACCACACAGAGGCAGCATGCTTTCAGTGCCGTTCAAACAGGACATCTTCAGTCGAAGGTCTCAGCAGTAAACTCTGAATGACCAGTGTCAACTGCAGCAACTCAGCACAAGTCATCTATACTCATCCTGTCTTTACGCTTCAGCCCAGTCCCACTAACTACTGGCTAATGAGACAGCTGACCCCGCCGGCTGAGGCAGCCCACTCAGCAGTGCAGTAATTCAGAAATGAGACAGTAATCAGTTAATGGAAAAAAAAAAATCAATGTGGACAATTTAGAAAGCTTTAAGACACAACACTATGAGGAAAACATATTTTTCCTTCTCGGGTTCGAAGTTTGATTGCAGTGGGGGGGGGGGGGGGGGTATTTTTCACTTGTGAAATGATCAGCAGCGTCATTGCCAAAAGACCCCTCTGCATTGTCTCACACCCCGCAGCACCTGTCCTCTCTTTCTCTTCTTGATGCTCGCCGACAAAGGCAGTGTGTCATCTGTGTATTTATTGTCACAAACTGCAACAGATCCCTTCCCGACAGCATTTTAGATGCATCTCTTAAGGAAAAGGGGATAAAAGAGACTAGTGAATTCAACCAAAGGCCTGTAGCATCCGGCAGCGTTACTGCTGCTGTCTTACTTCTGACCGCTGTCTGATGGCCTTGTGTGCAAATAGGCACAGAGGAAAAGAGAAGTGCACTGCCAGGTTGTGAACTTTCTCTCTGTGTTTTTGAGTGGCAGAATGTTCCCCCTCCCATGAATACCAAGGGCAACCTGCTTCCATTATTCATAACCCAGCTGTTCTAAGGTGCCCATATTTACACTTATATTGCAGAACCAGCAAGTGGCTTTCCCTTTTTAATATTGTGGCTGCCAGCCCTCTCTGACTTCTGCAGCTGAAGGACCAGCCAGCATTGCTCTGGGGCAAAAGTGTGCACTGATGGGTGGCAGGCTGGCGAATTTATAAACAAGGGCTGGTAATATCATATTTGCTTTTTGAATTATTGAGGAGAGTTTTATGATACGTTTCAAACTCCATGAGAATTTGATTATAATTTGATTATAAGCCAGCTATAGTTCCTGAGGATGTCTACTTGATTGGGTTATTCATATGGTTTAAACTGCAGCTCTGTGCCTCGCTTAGGGATGTCTGAGGAATAATGAACAGCAGAATTTACCAGGGCGAAAATCTCAATCCAGTATACAACTGCAGTGATCAACAGTCATTACATGGCCACCGGCCAGCAGCCCAGGCAAATGAATAACACATGAATCCCTGTTGATGAAACATTGGAGAGTAGTTACCAGTACCCAGCTGTCTCACTCAGATAGTATTCATCGCCAAGTGGAGCAGATCTGGTCAGAATACAAGCCAAGCAGGTGGTATGTAAGCCTCATGACACCATGGGGGCGACTGCTAACAGGTTTGAAAATGACCTGGTCCGGCAACCACAGGCAGATTGTTTCAGTGTCTCCATTTCCCTAATAATCCCTCACAAGGACAGAGGCAGTTTGCTGGTGTCTCTTACGCAGACTGAACCAGCCGATCACAGATATGACTCACTAGCTCTTGTCAATTCTGTTGCAGTATTGTCCCTGATGGCTAAAAAAATCTATGGCCAGCAACAGCAGTTTGAGCTAGTTTATCCTCTGCACCGGTCAGCCTGCCACTGACTTGGGTTATACTGCCAAATCCTGTTCAACCCCCTGGGATTCACAATGAGGACGCAGTCGAGAGCGGTGACAGGATAGACTTACAGAATGAGACACATATCTTATTTATTGCATGTGGTCAGACTGCACGGGAGGTTTGGGCTTAGCTGGAAATAGCCATTTGTTGCTGTTGTTTTTCATCATTTTCCACCAGGGGCAACTTCAGCTGACACCATCTGAGACACTGTAAACACATCTTGATGTGAATTATACACCTATAACACATGGAAGGGTGTCTGAACATCCTGTGTTCCTTGTTACAGAACTTCTATACATTACATGGAAATGCTGTTTGCAGCACAAAGTGAAATTTGAAACATTTGATGAATAATTGAACAGCATGCAAGTAGTAATTTCTGATAAGGCACCATCAAAAAGGGTTTATAATTTGTAATAATGGATGTATTAAAAGTTAACGAATCATTTACTACTTTATAGATCAATTACATATATATTATATATATTATAGATTAATTAAAGAAACACTTGAGTTGTGAAAACTCCCTTTGACTGGTTAGGTCTATTTTTCTAGAGAAGAACTGCAGGCGCAGACTTGATCATTAAAACGTTTCATTAATGACTTATTAACATTTATAACTGCAGACTTAATGCCTAATTAGAAATTAGAAAGTGCAAAACCCATTATTTATTAAGGGTTAGGTTTAGGGTTGGGTTACAGACCGTGTATCTCCAAAAACGTCAACTTTTTATTAGCTTCTTCAACTTTACATTTGGTTTATTTATTATTCATTGATGTAGTAGGGGGGTTTTCTCAACTATTGAATGAATACTTAATCCTTCAGTTTGTCTGAATATTTTATAATCACCAAAATTGGATAATACATGTTTTTCATTGGACAGCCATGATTTATAGCTGCATTATTCCAAAATAAACATAATAAACCTGCCAATGGAATTTTTCCGTTAGTTACAAGCCTATTATAACAGGGAGTCTTAACTGAAAGTGGAATTTTCATATTAAAACATATTTTGCTGCCAACAGTCTCTTTTTTTAAAGAATATGCTGCAGTGCTAATGGGGCTCTTATGTGAGACTCTGAGGAGAAGATGGCTGTGCATCAACATGTCTGCACAGGTGGAATCAAGACGCCGATACATCAGAGATAAATGAGTCGCAGGCGTTCATGACAGGGTGGGGGATGGGGGGGGGCAGACAAAGATGCAGACGTGGTGGTGGGGGAGTTACACAGGTGCAGTGCATCATTTGCATGGCTGCGGCTTAAGTTTTGTTGCTGTAATTGCTGTTGTCAGTGTTGTTGAGTCACAGGAGAGCGGTGGAGGTGCTGATGTCACGGAGACTGCCTGGCATGTAGGGCAGCAGCTGCCTCATTTCTGAACCGTTCCACATTTTTGCGAATCGTTGTGAAGGAGATGTCATCTGAGCAGAAACCTATCTGACAGCTGAGAGTGAAATGAGGTGAGAAATCAAAGTCACATTCTGTTTGGGAACATCTCCGCGGTGCCTATCCTGCAGGCTGTGATCACCAACAGCCTCTCTGTCCCCCCTCTTTCCCCCCGTCCCCTCTCGCTCGCCATCTCTTTCCCCATGGTTCCACGCAGGATGGGCCCTGCTCTCTGAAATAAAGTGTTATTATCGAGCGCAAAAAGAGCACACGTCAACATGCAACATGCACACGCACGTATACCAATATATGCATGGAAATGCATATCAATTTTCCAATTACAGTTGAGATTGTTTTTCTGGTTACTGTGCTGAAGAAGCATGAAAAACAATAATATCTGTATTTACAAAGGCTGCAGGACACTGTATGGTTAAACAGCATCATTCCCCTCTCCTCAGGCTGTCGAGCCACAGTATGTTAAATAGATTGTAAACCCCATATTTAACACAAGCTGCGCTCTATGTCTATATTTAGGTGACAGTAACAGTTCAGGAAGCCTTGTTTTCAGCTTGTTTACTTTTAACATAACTTTCCCCCAGAGAAACTTGCATGTAAACACTTTATAGCTTTACCTCATCGCCAACAGGAGAGTAACCCGTTATTGGGCGGGGAAACTAGCAGGATGGATGGCTCCTTTCACCGTCTGTCTATTAGTTTTCATTAGGCGGCCCAGGGAAACCTGGAGATTTATAGGGCACATTTGCTTTAAATTCAGCCCTGCAGGGTTTCACCTGATTGCTGCATGGGACAGACAATGATCATCTCCCATCCGTCTCAACACTCTGCTTCCATTTCCATAAATTCTGCCTGTCTGTGGGAGAACAAGAGCCTGTCATAGTCTACAATGTCACAGCGAAGACATCCACCCCGGCTGGACTTCTAGTTGCTCCAATCCCCATCTTATTCTGCCAAGGCTTAGCGTGGATCAGTGCTGACAGATCCACACCTCGAGTTGTTCACGTCTGAAGACGTGTCAATCATGACTGTTCAGGGACACTTCCTCATGAAACAAAAATTACCACCCCCCCACCCCCCACCCCTTTAGTGGAGGCAATATCTTGGAAATGTTCTAGCATGAATGTTGCAAGCCACTGATTTGCTGAATGACCCACCAGAGCCAGCAGGTCATTCAAAGATGTTTGTCACAGAGAAAAAAAGGGTAATTTGAAAATAATCAAGCCACTCACTGCATTCGCTGGAACATATTATTCCAGCCCCCACTGACACGGATTGCCTATTATTCATCAGACAGATGTGAGTGAGATGAAATAGAGGTGAGAAACTTCTCAGATCATTTGATTAGATTTCTCTTCTTTGAAATGACCCGTTAACACGTTTCCATTTATATTTGCTGAACTTGTTTTCTGACTTTGAGTAATCATTCCCTGATTATTATTCCCAAACTTCTCTCAGACAGGGTGTGATCGCTTCCATTATGCAAAGCAATGTCATACAGCGCATCCAATGATTAATCTGAACTGGCAACGTGATATAGGATTTCCTCCCCACAGCGCGATCAATAGCCTCTTCCTCAGCAGGGTAAAGTCTGAGATTTCATTAACCCATTTAGAAAGACTTGACCATCTTTTGTGAGTTATTATGAAAGGGTAAGAAGGCCAAACGCATTCTTTAGCCAAGATGACGTCCTCCGGGGTTGGCATTTTTCCCTCACTGGCTGTTAGCCAGAATAGAAATGATGATGATGATTTATATGCATTTCAGTCAATGGCAGATAAATCCCTGTGTTTAACCAATCAATAATGCTGTGATCCATCAATTGTATTTCACTATTCCTGTCAGAGCCGCTCTCCTCCTTTAAACAATATTTCGTATTCACTGGGCAGGTCATGAATAAATGTTTTGCTTAGAAATTCCAAACCTCCCATTTGGTTGGCAGCCATGTTGCTTCAGACACCCCCCCATGTTTTATTCATATTTCCTCCGTCCGGGCGGCCAAACTTAAAAGCAGCAGACCTGATGTATTTGATCCCTGTGATGTTTTGATGAGATCACTCACACTCTGAAGCATGTTTTCCACCTCTCCGTCTACTGTTTCATTCAACCCTGATGACTGAGCTCCATCTGTTTCCACAACATTAGGCTACAACACATTAGCATCAGAGGAGTCTATCCATTCGAGCCTAGCAGCCTGGTATGGCTGTGAAAGAGGCGGGCTGCAGCCATCATCGTGTGCTTCTGAATGGCCCTGTCTGTGAGTCATTCCGCCCAGTGAGCTGCTTCTTACTGCCTGTTCCCGGGGTGAGCAGCTCTCCTTCTCTGTCTGATTGTTGCTCCTGTGGAGCTGAACCGCCTGCTGTTACCGGGCCTGAGGGACAGCCTGCCTCATTCCCAGAGAAAAAAAAGAAAGAAAAGAGGAGTGAAAATCAATTCCTCATTAAACAAATTTGTAGAGGCTGCATCAAAAGGTGTTCAACATTTGCTTTGGCACAGCTGTCAGTTTGATGCGACCTTGAGAATGCGATGCGTCGCCTGACAAATAGCGTGCATGCCTGCTGAGGAAGAAGGTGTTGCCTTTGTCTTAGTCTTGATTGATAGTTGGGTCATCGCTCCCTTCACTTTCCAACATGGAGAAACAATGGCTGGGCGGTGCGCAAATCAGAATGCAAATCAATAGGACGGCGTGTGTGTCTGCACCTGTCTGGCTGTCAGGGGCGAAGGTTGGATATTTTGCGAGTGTGAATGAAATCTAAAGAGCGAATAAGAAAGAGGAAGAGAGGGACAGAGAAATTGATAGGGAAGCGCACAAAGGTGGAAGAAAACGAGAAGAAAGGCTGAAGTCCCGTCACAGGCCAGAGGAGGGAATGTCATCTTCTCTGTCCTCTCTTGGCTGAGGAGTGGAATTACCTACCCTTATGTGCTCATACATCTTTTCTTTTACAGATGACCAGCTTTCCCCTTTGGAATTGACACCCACAATTTATACTCATTTCACTTCTCTCCACAGGCCGCACAAGGGCTCCTTGCTGAGGTGTACCTGCCACGGCTATCAATAGAGTGAGTCGTCATGGGCTAGCTAATGCAGCCCACTCCCACTGAGGTAATCCTTCAGAGGCGTCCCGCGGCCTGAGAGAAATGTCAGAGCGCTGCTGCGAGGATCAGTCTATCCCCGCATACAGAGATAGAGATATATCTTATTTAAGCCTGATTTAATTTGGGCTGCTTGGCACTGCTGACGGGAAGTGTTGTGTGTAGAACAGAGGGTGGGAGCTGGGGATGCAAAAAGTCTGTCTTTATTTCCAGAAACTGGCTTCGGTACAACACAGGCCAGATGCACCGCAAACTGAACTGACAGATGTAGTGGTCACAGATATTTCTCTGCTCAGATTACCACCTGTACGGCCATATGAATATTTACTGAATGCCAGAATGTCTGCTGTAATGTGGTTTCCACAATCGACTGTATTCTGCCATATTGTATATAGGGAATGCTGGCAGTGTTTGAAAGTGCAGCATTGATAATTCATTATGCTCAGTGGGGGATTGGCTCCAAACTTGTGAATAAAACTTTCTGAAACATCTAGCTTCACCAGGTTTTCACCTGTGTCTTTCCTTCCATGCACTGAACAGGTTCCACTGGGATCCAGTGCTGGTCTTCTCTTGGTTGCACCAGCTAACATGCCCTGCAGTGGCCATAGAGAGAAAAAATATATATGGAGGCCAATGTTTTACAACAAGCACTCCAAATGCTACTGCGTGCACACGAGATGTTTCAATGTTTCAATTCAATGTAATTAATTCTGACACACAAGATAATTGTATATGCAGAGACTCAGCAAGACAACACAACAGGACGCGTCTAGGTTAACTTCCATATACAAAAAAACTGGACTGGACTATAGTAGCTTGGAAAATGGCACAATGGGGCACTGCATTTGATGAATTTGTTGTTTATCAGACCACAAATGAGACAAGGATAAGGTGCCACCAGAGCGGATTGGTTTGGCCTCACTGATTACTGAGCTGTTTGACAACATGGAAGACAGTACCGCTAAAACTCCTGCTCAGGCCTCCAGAGGTGGGTGCTGACAGATGCCCGACCTCCCTTTTCCGCCTCTGTTGTCCCTGCCAGAATCTGCCATGTTTTGGCCATCCCCAGGGGTCAAAGTCCTTGCTGAAGCTGCTGTAAATCACCTCAGTACTGTTGTACAGTACTGTTTCCTGTTGTCGAAGTGTCCTCCATTGGTCAGGGAGGCTGTGTTTGGTTCTGATCCGGCCGTGTTCACTGGGAGGCTGCTGAGCCCAGTTCTGTGATCTAGTTTCACTGAAATCAGTGAATTAAGTTAGAAAGCTGCCCCCAGCAACACTCTGCCCCTGTGGCATCTATCATTTCTCCAGCCTCATCCTTGTTTCATTTGTGGTCTGATAAACAGTAAATTCATCAAACTGAGTGCTCCGTATCGCTCTTTTCCAAGCTACTGTAGCTGTCATATCCATCCAGGTTTTCATCATAGAGAAGTGGGCCTCTCATGGTGCTGGCTCTTTGTAAATACACTTCTTGTGCACACAGATTACCAAAACGTCTGAACAAATTGTGTCTCACGAAACAGAGCAGTAGTAAAACATGGCCTCAATATATATTTATTCTCTACTATGGCCACTCCGACACTCCATACTGACAAACTCCTGATGGAAGAAAATATCAGTTTTAAAGGATAGCAGTGGTTTTCTATGTTGTACCTCATTAAAAAACACTGACCTTATTATAATTAACACTTAGCTGTTAGGCAGCTGTTTGGTTTCCATTTCCAGTTGCATTTGTGTTTACTTTTAACCTGCAGAAACTTGAAACTTGATGCTACAAGTAAGCTGTCATAGTCAGCACTCTCTCACCTCAGCTTTTCTATCAGTTATGGTATTTCATGTGGTACTCAAGTTGTGAGCTGGCTCCACTTTTGACAACTCTCCTCAGTGGTGCATTCAAGGAAGGAAAATCACTCATCACCAGCTGCCAAAAACTAGCAAGTGTCTACTGTCGACCTATGTTGCCTTTGAATTAAATCCATACAAACAAACAGGACAACACTGTAAATGCAGTCATGTAAATTGGGTTGTTTCTGCTGAAGAGGCTGGAGCATCTTTACTATAACTGCACCAACAGGTGGATTAGCATTAAAGTCTCTGCTACAACTACATTACATATGTTTTACATTTGCTCGGGATAGTAGGTATTTATTTTTCTAACACACTAAAAGGAATTTAAAACAGTGGGTTAATCTAAAAACTTACCTAATGCTTTGCAAGACTTATCCCACAAACCTACTCAAATGGTCGATAAATGGGGCTGAAACATTTGTTTTGTGCCAACCCTCCAGTTCAGTCATATCAGCACACACCTCAGCTGTCATTAAATAGGCATAACTAATGTAGAAAATAGCCTCTCTGTTGTAGGCATGGCTGCAGAGTTTGGGAGGTGTTGTTCTGTTTCTGAAGTTTTCCGGCTCACTACTCCCTAATCCATACTGACAGAGGAAGCTCTACAGGAAGGCAGAATGGCAGAGGCTCAGCTTCCACTACTCTGTACTCTGCAGGGAAAGCAAGGTTCTTCCTTTGTATGAGGCCTGTATTTATTATGCCTCAATAAAGAATACAGTCATTTCCCACTGAATGGATAAATCAATACAATGAATTCTGTTGTCAAAGGAAATTCTTTCCTCAATGATGTGAGATATTTATGCCGCAGTTTCATCATCTCAATCCATTTCTTTAGCTATTCTTTTATTTTTTTAAGCTGTGGGACATGTTGTGTTAATGCTCAGTGGCCACAGAGAACTTGATCCATGCACGTCTCCCATCCTTTTAATGAACATTCAAAGGCATTCACCCTCTGTATTGACCTCTCTGTCTGGCAGATGGCTTCATAGCCTCACACGAGTCTGCTGAGAGGAGAGATGATGCCTCAATGCAAACAACACTTGCGATCAGACCTTTAATAGCCTTTTTTTCCCACTGAGTCAGCCATAGTAACACTCCTTTGTAATAACTACTGAGACAGTAGAGTGGGCAGGGGGAGACAAAGAAATTTTCTGCAAAGCAAAGAGACCCTGTCGGCTGATGCAGGAGCGACAATGGGTCAATAACAGACGGAGGGATGAACTGTTGGCCCTGTGAGCCGTGAGCGGATCTGAGATGGGGATGAGCATTCTCAGCGAGGGTCGCATATTCCGGTCCAGCTCGAGCAAAAACACTATTTGTTTCACACAGAGAGTATTGTTTTGTTGATGAAAAGGATCCAGCTGGCATGCACGTTCCTCTTCTTGGAAAGGATGACGGTTAACAGTTTAGAGTGAGCGAAGCCTTGACTAAACAGATAATCCTATTATTCTGTTACATCTCCATCAGTGCAGACTGTGAGTGTGTGTAGTATACAGTGCAGTAAATAGATCTATCAACACATAAGGCCATGGTCACGCAGAGTGCAACAGGGAAAAAATGCCATGCTCACAACACTCCCTCCCTCTTTTCCTCGCACCTCTTTGCTCACACACACACACACACACACACACACACACACACACACACACACACACACACACCGAGATATTTGCGGTGCTTTCAGACCTGTTGTCTGGGAGACCATTCCTTGTTTAGATGCGTTGTCAAGGAAACAAAGATGGGGGGGGGAAGCTGTTTGCTGAAATTTTTCAGAAAATCCATCTACTGGGTTGGAAAAAGGAAAAAAGTAATACTAGAGCCTAGTTGGATGAGTGCTTCCAATAAAATTTATCTTCCAAAGGGAAAGGGTTTTTATTGATTTTGCGATTGTGTTATTAATATAAAAATGGAGCCTGGTTGTTGTAAATAAGCCCAGTGATTTCTTTTTATTGCAGTCCAACTGAACCTTTCACCTATTGAGCTGAAAATTGTGTGGGACAAAAATCTCCCATATAAGTCAGGTAACCATCTGCAGTACAATTACCACCTAACTGGCCAACCTTCTTTATAATTCTAAATAACAGGATGTCCAAATGCTTATAATCACCTATGATTGCTGGTGAAAGGTTAAGCTGATTCAATCCCTCAGCTCAATTTGCAGCAAAATCCAGGAAAATACTCCAAAGACTGGGGGATTTGTGAGACTGCTCGTTAGGGATGCTGAATGATCAGATTGTTGCTTTGGGAGAATAATAGCATGTTTTGCATAAGGAGTCACAGCATAATTTCATTGTAGTTGGGTCACCCAGGAGAGCAGCAGCAGCTGGACAGCCAAGGTGGCAGACATGCTGAATATTGTGCAAGTGATTAAAAAAACCCAGTGTGGCCTAAATATCTTCCCACAGCCTGGTTCCCTTCCTTTTCACACATCCCCTGATTCTGTCACATCTTCCCTGTTCTACTCCGCCGCTTCCCCTCCTCTCCGTATCTCCCTGTTTCACATTGTAGGTTCAGAAATATATGATGCAGTCATTCAATAATCATATCCTCCCGTTGGCCACATACTGATAAACCTCACAAACACAATTTCCCATCTTCCTCTGACAATCACAAGTTTTTACAGAGGATGAATCATTCATTCAGCATGAGAATGGCGTCTGAATTGCCATGGCTGTAAGGCTCAGCGGGATGCACCTTTTGGATTTGGACTCTGCCATGTTCTCCTGGTGTCACCTGGCGCTCATCTTTGGCAATCAGGACTGACAGCAGCAATCAAAAGTGGGACCCCCATGTACACGAAGGACCTTAGTCTTAGCCACAGTGCTGTGACGTGAACACATCACAGCTCATCAACGCTGGAGTGATAATTGTTCAGGAATACTTTGAGGAGCCTCCTTGCTCTTTTATTATTTTCTTCCCACATCTGGCACTCCTGTGGATTCTGCTAAGAGCAGAGACTGAGGTGACATCACATGGCGTGCTGCTTCTGCGCAGCCCAGGACACATCAGTTTCCTCCTGGTTGCATTTGAGTGAGAAAGCCCTGTCAACACACCCAACGAGAGGGGCTCGTGTTAAGGAGTAGAGGGAGACAGAGGACAGAGGTTGAGGATGACAGAGGGAGAGAGGAGGTGGGAGAGGGAAGGTAGGAAGTAGGAGAAGTAGAGGTCATTGTGGGATCTGACAGCGGAGGGCAGTGCTAAGCCTCATTTAGAATTCATTCCCTGAGAAGCAGCTGTTACATCTTTTATTGGGGGAACAAAAGAATGGCGTGCTATTTTCATATGAGAGCAATTGTCTTAAGAGTAGCATCTAAAGAGACAAGAGGGAAACAGGAGTGTGAGTGGAAAATACAAAACTCTTCCTACAGCAACACAAAGACCAGTATGGTGCTTGTTGTCAGCGGTTCAGGTTCTCACCCTGTCATTGTTTGGGTCAAATGCCACCTCAGATGGATGGCCAGGAGAGCCGCCTCCAAGACTTCCAGACAAGTCAATACTGAAGATCCTATTTTAATTCTGCAGTGGCCCTCATCCCTTAAAAATACCCCTTTGGCACACTAGCTCAGTTTGAGTTTCATTCTAATTAAAACAAGGAGTCGCTCAAGCATAAAGTCTAATTACTGTAAAACAATATCTTAGATGAACACACACAAAAAAGACACATTGCATGCGTGCAGCGGAGAAGGCATTTCTCTGAGTCTCTGAAAATGAAAATGGAAATTGCAGTTGCAGCCTCCCACTTTTGGTCAGCAACCGTGATTCAAAAACTCATTATGATTTCCTTGCTTGGCATTTTAATACACTGTGGGGGTAAATAACAGGATGGTCCACCACTGTTTGGAAGGCTAGTGGGCAAATTCATGTTGTTAAAAGTTGGACAGCTGCACAGAGAATGAAGTTTTCAAATGACAAGTGAGCAGAAGAAAGCAAATGAAGGGACTGGCTGTTTTTACTCTGAGCAACGAGCTATAATAAATGACTGTGTTGATGTCAGTAATAACAGCACAGTTATCAGTTTTAAAAAGGCACCATATTCAGACTAAAGTTGAATTAACCAAACACTGGCCAGTCTGGTGGCCTAATTCTTTGGCTGGATGAAGGCCAGCAGCTGAAACATGTTGCTTAGATGTTATTTTGTTCTTCTTTGAATGAAACATTTAATAGAGGCTTTTTAATCTTGTTGCTGTGTCTTGGCAAGACACTTCCTTGGCTCACGTCTCTTGGTTAACAGTGAATGTTTCATCCCTTCACCAAAGAGCACTTGTGTGATTAGACAGTGCAACGCTTGCCACATATGTTTTAATTATTTAAAAACTTCGTGTCACACCCGTTTCCATCATTGTCTACACATGAGGAGGAGGAGAAGGTTGTCCACTTTTTGAGTTTATGAAGCGAAAGGATGATAAAAATATTAAAAGAGTAGCCTACTCCACCAATTTAGCATGCTTATTACCCAAAATGCGACTTAACCACTGACAGTTTGGTTGGAGATTCAGGTTATCTTAATGTTATGCTGTTATGGCTAATGAGGGAATTTCTAAAGGGCCATTCCACTGATTTTACACATTTACAACCTGCAATAGATGATATATTTCATGTCAAACATTGCCAAAGATGACCATGGCTTGTTTTGTAGACACATTTTTGATGAACGATGGCTGTCAGTGGCAAATACTCAACCTTTCCAAGGTCTGCCTCCCTATAAAAACACCCTTTGTGCTTTGCTTTTAATGTGAACTTGCAGCAGTATGAAATGTCTGGTTTGCATCAACATTTTACACCTACTGATACGGCAGCAGGAGAGTGAACCATTAGGCTGATGTCAATGAGATGAAATAATACAACATTACATATATTCTTGGAATCCCTCATGCATAAAGGCAATTTGAATCCTGCCTGTGAAGGATGGACCCCGCCACTAACAATGAGGCTGCGTGTGAACGCTGTCTATATTGCAAAAAAGCCATAATCAACAATGGGGCTTGGTGTCATGTTAATGTTAAGGATTTTAAGTGTAAAGTCAGGATATTTTGGCATTTGCTGTATTGATTTTAACCACTTTTTTAAACTGTCTCGTAACAAGTTCCCCAAAAGTGCAGTACTAAATCGTTGGAGTGCTCCGTCACTGCCAATTTGTGCGAGGGTAACAGAAGAGTAGTTACTGTACTCAGGGAGCATGATATTAAACTGAAGTGTTTCATAACTTGTTTTGTGGCAAGAACAAGCCTAACAGTATCTATGTCTGGCATGCTATGGAGCGAAAACACACACATTTAATGAGATGTTTTCTTGTCGGCTCAGTCTTTGCTGAATGGCATAGCCTGTGGATGTCCGCAGGTTCAAAGGAAAAGCTAGTTAGCCTTTATCATTTGCTGCTCACAGTAGGATGGGCAAGATCAATCGGAAGTAATCTGAGAAATGTCAACCTTTCATTTTGTTTTGCCCCAACAAAGGCTAAGCAGAAGGAAGAGGAGTCATCACTATTAATTATGAAGCCCATTAAGTTTTGATCTGTGCAAAAGCCCGTCAATAAAAAGGTGCGATTATCACCTACCCATAGTCTGTTTTCCTGGAATTAATTCTCTTTCTTGATAATTTCTTGAAATCTGTTGTCAAATATCACATCATAACACCCTGTGAATAACAATCACACTGATTTTCACATGGCGGGGTTGTCGCGGCACATATGGCAGAAAAACAAACAAACATTAAAGCTCATCCTGCAGACACTCTGGACGGTTGTGTTGTGGCTGAGAACACAAAAGAAATAGCTGCTTGTCAGGCTGTGTGATTACAGTGGACTGTTGTCAGAACATTTCCAGAGGGCATATCTCAGACGTGTTTCATTTCAACAGTAAATCATAATTTAGTGGTAAGTAGCATCACTGGCATCATATAGTTTTCTACAGTTGCAGCTGAAGGATGAAATATGCTCCTGAAAATGGAACAGAAAAGAAATTATTCATGGAAAATGGAAATCAAGTGTTAATGTGATAATATTTCTCTGCCTCTCACAACTAAAAGACATACTAATACATCATCCTCATCCGCACAGCACCTTGAATCTTCTGCTAGGTCAGAAAAATAGAGAGGAGACTGATGAGTTTCTTTGTTTGTGAGGCGCGTTAGAAGGATTTACATTTCTCACCTACCAGGATAACAAGATTATGCTTCATGATTAGATTGTACTCAAGTGGTGTCAACTGCCTCCATGATCATGATGAGAAATAAGTGGATTAGTACATTCGGACTCTGGAGAGGTGGTGAGTTGGCCAAGAGGTAAAGAGGCCACCCAATTACCAGTGTTGTCAGTTTGATCCCTGCCACTCAGAGCTGGGTGTGCTCCAGCTGCCAGCTTGTTACTGGTGGTTAGCTGAAATCGCATCTGTTGCTGCAGTACACTCGCCCCATCATGATGGCTGAAAGGTCCCTGAACAAGGCACCAGAGTCCTCAGTGCCCTCTGAAGCCGAGTACACATTGCCTGGTAACTTAGAGTAACTACATCTGAGAGAGGTAAATAAGATTAGAGGTGAAATGACTTATGGAAAATATGCTGTGAAGTGGCTGCACTCTTTCCTTATGAAGGACCACACCAAAGCTACCAGTCTGAGGGACTAAAAGTATGAACACATCGTTAGTATTTGTGTGACAAGCAATCCTGAAAGAAAACCTCAGCTGCAGATCGTATGTGAGCTGCGTCGCTCGAGGATGTCAGTTAGTCAGTCAGTCAGTCAGTCAGTCCACGTCTTTTCCTCAGCAGCTGGATGGGTAGCCATGACTTCTTGCATTGACATCCAAAACAGATGTCCCCCTCAGGGTGAATCGCTTTGGTGTTACCTGCAAAACTAATGCCATTCATCCTTACTTTGTATTGTACTCCAAATTAGCTACTGTTAGCATGTTAACATGTTGAACTCAGATGGTGACCATGGGAAACACCTGAGTTACATCAGCGTGTTGTCATTGTGAGCATGTTAGCAGCCTGATGTTAGCATTTAGCTCGCTCAGAGCATCACTGTGCGTATGGCTTAACAGAGCCACTAGCATGGAAGTGGAGTCTAGTCTTGCTTCTGGGTATGCAGGCACCTTTCCTATGGGGCTGTTTAGCTTGGTTGCACACATCTGAATGTGTTCCTTGGGAACCTAAATTCTTGTGTATTGTCGTATCATTTATTTACAACTGTAAATTAAAAAGCCATCCAGCAAGTGAATTCTTTATGTAGTTTTCATGATGAAACCGTAAACTCAAGGACCATCACAGTATTTTCTTGATAAGAAATGATCTAAAATCAACTTTTTAACTCATTTACAGCTGCTGATATGACGACCTCAGTGTTTTAGTGTTTCTTTTTTTTTCTTTTTTTATTTAGTCTCTTTTTATTCTTTATTTAGTCTTTTTTTTATGGGAGCCAGCAATTCAAAAGTCTATTCAGCATAACAAAAATATAAGTCTCACTTAAGCTTCTGCAGCTAGTCAGGCAGCAAAGCAGCAGCACTGATTGCACAAAGCCTCGCCACAACTTTGCTGATAACTTGCTAAAAAGCTGTAAATGCATAAATGTGTAACAGCACATGGCAGAGCTTTATTTTCATTCACATCCCGTTGTTGAGGGTGTTTCTCACACCTGACTGCTCAGTCTCATCCCAAAAGAGCGGACAGTAACATCTGGAGTCTAACGGAAAGGAAAAGCTCTGAGGACAAAGAGAAAGGCAGAACAAACTCTCTTCCCATGCACGTACACGCGCATACGTGAGTAAAACACATCTGAGGTCATTAAAAGGTAACGCCCTCTCGGTCTGAAATGATGTACAGATCACAACACATTACCGTCACTGTCTGAAAAGGTTTTTTTCTGCTGCTCCCACATTAAACTGATGATCAGTGCTCAGAACAAAAGCGAAATCCTTTAAAAAGAATCACTTTCAGACAGACAAGATATTATGCTGCATGACTACTCAGACAATATTATGCAAAGGCAGAGGGTCGGAATGACACTCCATTATTCTCTCAGTCTCAGCAAACTGTTGAGAAACACAAATGTTGTTTATGGTTCAAAGCACAGGCAAATAAGAAGGGAGACGGGCTCTTTGTCTTTTAAGTGCATTGCAATTGGAAGGCAAAGCAATACATGAAAGGGTCTTTAAAAGGTTATGTGTTCATTGTGCTGTATACAAAGAAGCAATACAGAAAATGTTTATCTTATCATCCATATCTAGACTGAATTCCATCTTAAAGTGAAGCGATGCATTTGATTTCATATGAAAATGAATAAAAGTAGCTAATTTGAGCTTGTTAACAGTTACAGCAAGGCCAGCAGTGGAGCTAATAGTTGGAATACTGAGAGCCAGGCTAGCTTAACCCCCTGATTCCAATCATATATGTGAATTTAACATGTTAGCCAGAGCCAGCATGCACCTGCTAGTCACGCAACAATGAGGGCATGTTTGATTTAGGTCACTCAGCGAGTGTTGCATTAAATCAGTTAATAATTACAGCACATGTAGTCTTCTATGGAGAGCTACAACAATGCTTTTCTTAACCATAACTCATGACGACATCATTCTTTTTTTTCCATTGAAGTTTTGATACAGTTCACAATCTGCAAGGCCAGGCCCGGCTGCAACCACACTTCTCACACTTCTCATACCCATAACATGACGTAAATATTTGGAACATCTTATCCAGAGTCTCAGCTGAGTACTTTCACGCATGACTTTTGTTCCTAATCTGGAGCAGATGGGCCTTGAAATGTTGCAAAATGCAAAACTTGACATAAAAAGTACTTTAGTACAAGTAAGAAGACAGATTTTTCAAAATATTTAGCATTAGTTGTAATAATATTGAATGTCTCATCTAACTCTCTCTAAGAAATAAACCTGTTTCCCAAAATGTCAAACTATTCCTTTAAACATGACCTGTCTAACACAAACTCTTGACAGTCGTACTTGTGTGCATATCTTAGCTCCATATGTTTGATGGGAACCCCAAAGTAAGAGCCCGCCATTGAATGTTGCACAGAGTCTTTATGGTTGCCTGTCACTTAAATGCCATGTTGGCTCAGTTTATTTATATCTTGATCATTCAATGCATGTGTGTGTGTGTGTGTGTGTGTAT
Source organism: Chaetodon trifasciatus (assembly GCA_037975065.1). Classification (NCBI taxonomy): domain Eukaryota; kingdom Metazoa; phylum Chordata; class Actinopteri; order Chaetodontiformes; family Chaetodontidae; genus Chaetodon; species Chaetodon trifasciatus. Next base: position 3,125,704 of record JBBMOE010000010.1, on the reverse strand, counting down.
GTGTGTGAGAGTGAGAGCTACCATGATGACAGCCAATTAATTCAGCTCTTGGGGACTCGGTGAGGAGAAACAGTGACTCGCGGGCTGCATTAGTCATGCAGTATGGCAGCACTGGCATCAGGGAGCTCTCATACACTTTAAAGGTGACTCTGTATATGTGTGTGTGTGTGTGTATGTGTGTGTGTGTGTACCCACATTTGTTGTTTGCCTCTTCTGCTATCCTGTCATCCCTCCCTCACCCAAGGGGGCTCAGCATGAAACAGCCTCATGACTTAAGGATACCGTCGGCAGCGTTGAGTGCAGACTGAGAAGCTGAGTGTCAAACTTCCAACAAAGCATTTAACAAGCACAACAGTGCACAGTGCTAACAGCTTGTTCAAAGACTATCGCAGAGTTTACCCCCTACAAGCACACAAACAAACAACTTTATTATGGTTGATGTAATGCTGAGTCCAAAGGGATGTGAGGGAAGTTTTTCAAAAAAGTGCTCTACAGAAAGCACCGGTGAAGTGATATAATGATCACCGTGAAGTGGGTCACAGGTTTGTGTACAAGTAATTAAAGGCTCAACTGTATGTTTACTATTATTGAATCTGACTGCTGCTGGACTCCGCAGAATAGCAAGGATGTTCAGAGAGGTGTGTAAATGTGAAGGACACACACAGATTACTCTGCTCATTGAATATACTTGATACTCATTATCCGTCAATGCTGGCCATGAGCAGCCTGTATAACAGCTTGAAATGATCTGTTTAACGGAACAGCCAATCGCAGGTTAGATATATGATCACTCAAGTCATTCTGCAAACCTCAGTGTGTCATAGTCATCAAACTGTGCGGCGTCAGAGCGGCTGCTTCAGAAGTCAAGAGTGAGGACAGAGATGCTCGTTCATGTTTCCTGTCATCCCAATATATGCAGATCAACTGTAGCACAACATAAGTGACTCATATGTAATGGTGTGTTTTATATGCAGACATGAAAGCATACAGTTTCAACTGATGCTCTGAAGATGGTTTAGTTGATTTAATTTTAGGTGCGATATTTCCACTAATGGGCTGTTCCAGAGTTATGTTTCATCACTACTACTGCAATAATTGTAATTTATCTCTTACAATTAGATAAATATTATTGTTGAAGTGTTGAATTTAAATTGGCCAGGACCTTTGCTAAAGAGTCATTTTAGTTCCCACCTGCTGTTGTTTTACAGGGGACTGTTGTGAGTGTAACAACAAGTGGAGAGAGCAGATATGAAGTCTGATGTGATCTTTGAGAAACAAGTGTTTGGTGTGTTTACTGTCTTGCCATGTTTGTGTTAAATTAAAGATTTATTCTCACATAAACTGTAGCCTGCTTATTAGAGTGACTGGAGAATGCTCAGGGTTATATGAATAAAGCTAATAATATAAATGCTTTATTATCAAGTTGTGGCTTATTACTTTAAAATCTGTTAATACTTGATTTATTCATGTTTTAAATGTATGTAATTAGCCACTTGAGGACAGTTGTCAGCAAAAAAACATTTGGCTCGATATTGTCCTTCTGCATAACTTTTCATTAACACAGGTGCATATGTGATGCTCTTGAAAGCAAGGCATTAAGGAGTCATGAGATTCTCATGTTACAGTGAGCCATCATGTCTGCAAATATAAATGGCATTTCATTACTTAATGAAGAGTTTGTCCACAATAACAATCCATCAGGTTTGGAGTTGTTCATCTAATAAGTTGTTATTAAATGGATTGTGGTACAGATGCTCTGCAGTCCTTCTGCAGGAGTGAATTTGTGTCGTTTGCTAACGTTTCATTCAAAAGAACAAATCTTTCGGGTGAACAAACTGAACTGAGTCATTTCCTGAAACAATGCGTTCATTTCTCAGTCAATTCAGCTGAGCTATCAGTCAGTCGAGAGCTTACAGGAGGGGATACACTCACTCTCCAAGTGAGTGATTCAAGTCATTTGTTTGTAGGAGGAATGGGGTGCATTCAAGACGGCTGATTCAGGATGCTAACATTTGGCTGCAATGATTTAACAACATTGGTACATTGGTCGTGAGCTGCAGTCCAGATGTATGACATTATATTGATTAATATTACATGCATAAGCAATAGGACAGCTATGAGGATACACGCACTGAACAGCACATAGCATGATAGCTAACAGCGTGAAAAAACCTGCAGTATGAAAAAACAGGTGGCTGAGCCTGACTGTCTCCCTCTTTTTTATGTCTTGAAGTAGGATGTAGCACCAAATATTTTATTTAGTTTATGTCATACTGGTGTTGCCCTGCGATCGACAGGCGACCAGTCCAGGGTGTACCCCGCCTCTCGCCCGTTGACAGCTGGGATAGGCTCCAGCCCCCCGCAACCCCGAAAGGGATAAGGCGGGTATTGAAGATGATGTTATACTGGGGGAGGATATTCACCTCCCGAAGAGACCAACCTGACAATCCAACCATTAGTGTGTTACTACTGATCTGCAGTGTAAACCATCATCAAACTATTTATTTTACAGTAATAAAGCCAATGTTTAAACATTTTATAATGTATGTATCCCAGACATTTGGTACCAAGTAGGATTAAGTGCAGAGTAAAGATATGGGTTTTGAGGGTGATAATTCTGTTGGTCTACAACTGCTGTCCTCATGCCTGAGGCTTGGAGGCGGGATGTCTCCATGAGAAACAAATGATGAGCAGGACTTGTAGGTGGTTGGTGTGCTGCCTCAGCCAGTGCTCTGCTTACAAAGGGCCATTAGCCAAGGTCTGCAGCTGACAGATGAAGGCCCCCTAATGGTGCAGGCTCCCACTGTGATTTACAATCTTTATATTTAACCAGAGAGAGATTAATTATCGCCGGCAAATTGACAGGTCCAAGGGGGTGAGGGAGGTTTCTGACTGACATTGCCATTCCTCACAGCACTTCCTGCCAGAGGGCATTGCTCCTGACCTTGTGATGCCAGGCATGTTGGGCACCCTGCCTCCTTTCAGCAGCGCCTCCCTGGTCTTTTCTTTAATAATCATCCTTTATTCTTTGCAGGGACGCACTCACCCCTGGATGAGCTTAAAGCCCGACAAGTGCTGTCACAGTAAAGCAAGAATTTACTGTCAGGCAGAATTCACTTTACGTTTTTGATCGCGGACGCTTTATCGTAGACGTGTTCAAGCCTGTGTGTGAGAATGAGTGAGCGAGTGAGTGTGTGGGGGGAAGACAAGCCTTGCCGAAAGCAACAAAACAAAAGAGCCATGATTCCAGTCTGTGTTTCTATCCTCCTGGTTTACTGATGCCCTGCAGATGTCCTCAGCCACTTTTTATATCTAAAGTATTGTTTCTTGTTTGAGGCTTTTTGTCATGTTCTTCGCTTTGTTTGGGCAGCTATCTGGAGTGTGATCCTTCATGTGGGTGACAGACTTGGCCCAGTCATTTCTTTGTGGTGCACATTTAACAACAGGATGCAAAATCTATTTTCCACTGTAGGGACAATAAAAAGCCATAATATGATGCGTTTAGGCTCTAAAGTAATAAAAGGACTAACAGTCGGCATCATGGGGTCTCAGTAAATCCCAGCGACTGAAAATTCTAAAAGAGACTGTAAAAGCCCTCGTGTTGGCATTTGCATTGCTTTAGTTAAATTGATTTTTATTTTCAAAATTTGATTTTCATTTCAAAATGTGTGCCAGGACTAATTCTGGAGAAGTACGACATTTGGGGAAAATACACTTATTGGCTTTCTTGCCAAGAGAAGATCAATATCACTATCATATCTGTATGCAAAACATGAAGCTACAGCTAGCAGCTGGTTAACTTATCTTAGCATAAAGAGTGGAAACAGCGGGAAACAGCTAGCCTGGCTCTGCCATGAGGTAGCAAGCCCTCTAAAGCTCAATAATTAAACACACACATACAGCAGGTGAAATAAATATTCAACACATCATTGTTTTCATTAAGCATATTTCTCACTGCAGTTGAGACCAGGCATGAGTATTAACTCAGTAAAACTTCACAGGTGAAGAGATGGTAACATTCCAAGCTATAAAAAAACATTATGTGCAATAAAGTGGAATGATGCAGGAAAAAAAGTCTCCCTACTGAACATGCTAACTGAATTTTAATGAATACCTGGTCGTGTGTGAAGAAACTGATCTCTCTAATTCCTCAGCACAGACAGTTGTTAAATCTTGAAGAATCTTGGGGGCAGGCTGGTGAATCTTGATCTCCAGCCTTGTACCATGATGCTTCTACCTGCAAACTTCACTGAAGGTATGGTGTTTTTAGGGTCACGCAGAGCTGTTTCTCCTCCAACCCTGGCAAGCCATACTGTTGCCAAAATTTCGATTTTTGACCACACTGCTCCCAATAATCTGCAGGCCTCTCCAAACTCCAAACAACAAGCCTTTTCTTCAGTAATGGAGTCTTTCATGGTGATCCTGCATGGAGATGGTGGCAGTGAAGTGCACTGCTTATTGTTGTCTCTTTGATGACTGTCCCTGCTGCTTTCAGGTCTTTCTGGAGCTCTTTTCGAGTGGCCCTCGGTTCTTGGGCTACCCTCACTCCTTTGGAGGTCTTGTGAGGAGTTCCTGTGTGCGGTGATGTCATCTTCCTTCCTTCATCGATGTAGTTTTAGTGAGTCAATGTCTGCTCTCAGTTTCACTTGAACCGCTGCATTATGTTGTATGTCTCATGAAAACAGTGTTGCCATGTTGAATATCTGTTTCCCACACTGTATCTCATCTAATGTGTTTAATCCTTATTGTGATTTTACAAATTCAGGCTATAGCTGTTTACCCCTAAGCTAACAAGCTGCTGCCTCCAGCTACATAGTTATCATGGAACCATGAGGGTGATATCAATCTTCTCATCTAACCCTTGGCAATAAGTAAGTGCATAAATGCGAAACTATTGTTTCAAAGCTCAGATAACTACAATATTCCACTAGACTAGTCAGTGCTGTGTTTTTCTTTAATTTTTTTCTTTAAATGTGACTTCAAGAGGAAGAAATTAAAATCCTCCAGAAGAAGACATGTATTTGCATAAAAAGTACAGCTTGTGTGTGCACTGATTTCCTAAATTTCAACATCTGGTCTGAGAGCAGAATGTTCAGAAATCCCAGTTTGTTTTCTGTCAGCAAGTACAGTCCTGCACTTAACACCACTGTTGCCCGTCTGTCAGTTCACCGTCTACATCCAACTGAATAAATCATACAAACACAATTTGCCGTGTTATCTACCACAAATGTGAACGCAGTGGGACTCTGACACAGAAATTCTCTTTTGAGGATGAATAAAAAAACAACTTTGTGGTCTCTTTGTGGTTACAGCAGAGTAAAGGCACAGTGTACTGCACAGGAAAATGATTTGATTCACAACTGTTATCAGGCTGCGATTCAAACTATGGGGGAGAGTTGTTTGTGTTTGCAGAGGATTGAGCTATGCAGGAAAAACACATCCTTCACACCTCTCATCGCATACCACAGCTGCCACCTCCCTTTGACTACACACTCCAGCTCCTACCAGTCTCCCCCTCGTTCTCTCTTTCTCACCCCTCAACTTTGCCTCGCTGGTCTCATCCATCTCTGTTCACTGTTTCCTGTAGCCAAGAGGCTCACCTATGACACGCTCCCCTGGCGCCCCCACTTGCACTTTGCAGAGTGGGGATCACAATGAAGGACAACGTGCTAATGACCTCCATTCAGTTTGGCCTCTGGGCTCGGGAATTTACGTCCTGGATAAATCCTAAGATTTATGACATCAACATTTTATCTTCTTCTAAGTGCAGGACAGCCGAAAAGAGGGCAGCAAGGAGAGACAGCAAGTGCCATGCAGGAGGCATGACCACCTATACTAATCCTTTGGTACCCCTACCAGCCCACATTACAGATAGAAACCACTGAAGGGAATATAAGAGCAAATCAGTTGGGCTCAGTTTAAGATGCCGCTCACCATCAGCAGTCTCCCTTCATTTCTCTCTCCTTACTGCCCTCATATATGGCAGCCCCCTTCATCTAACATTAGTTCTTTTAAAGGAGAGATCACACCAATCCAACGTGCTAAATTAGCAGGCAGATGCAGAAAATTGCTCTTTTCATAATGAAGGTTATTTATACATGCCCCCTCGTGGAGCTGGACACGCTGCTTCATTGTCACCTCATAAACGCTCAAGGCTCTTTTTCTTTCCCTTTTCACACTTTCTGGCTTCTTCTCACTCACACACACCACATACAGACACCTCAAATGCTCAAATACAGCTCAGGCACCCATAATTCAAAGCCGCCAAATATGAAGCCAAAGCCTGCTGCCGAGAGAATCTGACATCAGCTCAGATGTCAGATCAGACTGAGACATCAGTGATTCTCAATCCAATTACATTAATCGACCATAGAAAATCCATACTGAAGGTTGATGAATAATCTTTACTGCCAAATTACAGGGCTGGCATGATTATAATTGAAGTTGGTTGTGGCTGTCACTATCTGTCTAATGAAATAATCTTGTTGAGCTAACCCTCTGACCGTGATCATGACAGACATAATTATCAATCTTTTTTTCTGAATATTGTGCCTTACTCCCAACATCCTGCCACTCTGTGTCAGTATGGACATTGTTAAATGTGGGGAAACTCACCAAATATCGCTGCATATAATAGACAGGCAGGAGAGATCAAGTCAAAGAGGACGACAAGAGGAAGTTGTGAGGAGTCCACAATCATTTCCAAGGCAGTTCATTGACTTCACAGGCACTAAAGACATTGAGGGTCATGCACTTTCAAAGGATCACTTATTGAAAGCAGCCTTGCATGATTCACCAATGTCCACATAACTTCGTAACCGCTCTCACTTTGTGCAGCACACTTAATTCAGTCAGCAAGGTCAAAGAGGTCAGCGGGCAAAGTGTTGCTCATCTTGACTGACCGGCAGCCACATGCTGCTGTACTTGTAGCTGGCCACCAAACATAGAGCACTACTGCCCTCTACTGACAGCTGCGTGGCACTGGCAGCTGGGATGGAGCTCTCTTACCAAGGTTTACTTTATCAATGAAAATGAAAATGACAGGAAATGACAGGTGAGATCTCCTGTGTTCACACTGGAAATTTAGGGACTATGGTCTTCTTTTTTTTCAGCAGCGAAGGTTTAGAGGAGCAGCAGCTGTGCTGAGGACGCCATCACATCTTGGCCCGTATCATGAGGGATGTAATCCCCAGTGAATTGAGCAAGACCTTATTATGATGAGATACACATCTTCATCCTCACAGTAAATAGCCTTCTGATTGCTGACCATCGCTGGAGCCTCCACAGATATCCCCTTCTCAGACAACTGTCTGTCTCCTGGAGGATTTATGTCTGGTTGACAGCTGCTAAATAACCCTATCAGCTAAAAAAGGATTGTTTAGCTGCATGCAGTGTGTGAAGGTATTGATGTCTTATTTGATTTGAAAATAAAACAGTTATAATGTTTGAGTTTACTAAGATCATGACTGTGGGGAGTATGTTGTGTTGTCTCCATCTGGTGGTCTCTGGTGAAATTACACAATTTTATTTCATTTATGTGGCTTTTTATGTCCATTCAGGAACGTGCGACCATGCATTCTTCATTTTCCTGTTAGATTAATTTGTCATATTTACCACCACAGAACTGTTCACCTAAAGTTTCCAGCTTTGAGCTTCAAATGTCATTCTGTTCATGTTTGCATTTAGCGCTCAGTGAAGAATACAAAAAATTCACTCAAATATCATAAAATACCAACGAGCAGCTGAGATGTCAGTGATCACAAAGGTTATTCTCTTTTGAACTGCACCACTAAATTAGATATTCAAATGTTCAGAGAACCGAAGGATGAAATTTTCCAGCTCATGAGTGACCAGAAACATACAAACATCTGTTCGATTCAACTCTGAGGCGACACAAGAGCCCTACAATGACTGATACCTGTGAAGTGTCACGTCTGCTGTTTGTGTGTTGACTCAGCTGTGTGCTACCTTTGAAAGCTTTGTGTTTATGCTGTATTGAACTCTTCAGTCTGTTTAGAATATTTTGTGTACCTGATTTTCATATATGGAAGAGCAACACCACAAAGCATAGCTTCAATCACCAGATGGCATCATCACCTCTCTGCCACAGTGTGAAAAACAATTAAACGTTAGTTTTCACAAAGGTTTATCATAGTACTGTCTTACTGGGTCACAACACAGTGTAAATATGTTCCTATTTTCTATTCCAGGTGTATATTTTATCTTGATTATTATCATTGTTTTAACATATGAAGTGAATCAACATCTTCCCTTAGAACAATACATTTTTGCAAATAATCCACCATGATAAAAATTGGGCTGATATTTTTAGTTCACTTGTGTGCTTGTCTGTGCATCAAAACAACATGTAAAGATGTTATTATGGGCACAATAGGCTGAGGATCCATTACACATTGTAAGTGTTTATCCAGCGCTGACAGCTCTCAGAGTCCCTGATGCTCAAGTGTCTGGAAGCTTTTCTTCTTCTTTTGATGGACTGGATCTATACAACCCAGTCCACGTTTGCCATATCTGCCATATGCTGGTCCTGGTACAACAAAGGAGCTCACTCGAAACTACATGTTTGGCCTGTCACGTGTGAAGAAAAATGCACAAATTTTCCATTAAAACCAAGCTCTTGTATTTTCGTATATATACAAAGTGTGCAAGGTAAGATGGGTAGTGCGCTCATTTTATCCTGAGGTGGCAAAAATGGAAAAATATGCATGTGCACAGAGTTGCTTAACTGTATCAGTACCACAGTGGACATTTACTCTGTTGCAACTAAAATTCCTGCATTCATAATGTGAAAGTACAGAAGTGTTATCAGCATAATTTATCAAAGTATCAGTGAAAAGGAGCATTATAAGAATAAATGTGTGGGTGTACTGTAAAGTATTTAACAGTGGGATAAGAGTTACTGCTATGTGTGTAATAAAAATACATTTTCGAATGCTTTCTTACTTAAATTGTCTGTTTTTGGGAGACACGTGTCTCACTAAAGGCATCGGGCAACACCTGTGATCAGTGGTGCAGGTCTGACTTTGAAGACCCGCTTTGTTGTCCCCGTCATGCTGAGTAAACCCCTGACCCTGCGGGCCCCGTCTGTCTCCTGTAGCGTGTGGAGACAGCACCGTGCAGAGACCAAGTATCAGGCATCGCGACATTTCCTTTTGTGGAGCCGCCGGCTGCGCGGCTGTTCTCGCGATGACAGAGGCGGTTAAGAAAAGGTGTCGTAAATCAACAGGTCCTTCTCTGAAGTACCCTCAGCTCTGCCGACTTAGCATAGTCCTCTCAGTGTAACCGCGAAGTCGTCCCCTCTTATTGTCCTTCCCTCAGAGTTCATCAATTAGCCTTCTACCACAGATAACATTGACTTAATGAACCGTTACTTTAACTAGAATATTACTTCCCCTTTCCCAAATTAATGAGGCCGCTAATCGTCCTAATTTGCGTCTGAACCCCGGCATTAAGAGTCCTCTCTTTGCTCAGCAGAACCACCTCCGGTAGCTTCGGGTGCGTGAGGATAATTACAGAGTAGACTGCTCCCACCGTCAAGAGGCTCACTGTTCTTGGTGAATGATTAAAAAAATGGAAACGCTCTATTGTTACAAAATTAAGGAGTCTTTAATTAAAACGCGAGAGAGACACACGGCAAAACGGAGGCAGCAAAACCCAAGAAGAGGGAGGAAAGTCCTCTCAGTGCGTCATTGCGTCATTCCAATCATGTCCACCTGTTGGTCTGATGCTACCTGAAGGATCACTGAGGGTGGGGTGGAGGGGTCACAAGGACAGAGCTCAATGAAATTTGGCAATATTGTAGGTATATAAGTGAAATTCACATGAAAAGCCACACTGCCTTTGTGAATATTACAGTTTTATTCAGTTTTAACTCAAACCTTTGGTCGTATGGTGATGCTTTAAGAGTCCATAAGTTCTAAATAATTGTCCAGGAAACAAAATGTAATATTGACTGTGAGTAAAATGGAGACACTGTTCATTTGGTATACTTCCACTTAATTAATTCCAGTGAACTCAATAAAGCAATCAACAGACTCAGCAGGTCAGGTGACCTTAAAAAATGTTTTTATAAACAGGCAGCCCTGCTAACCAGGATATGAAGAATAAATTAATGATGAATTAATAATTACTTTGGTTTCATTTGAGCATTACTTTGGAGAAATGTCCTACTTCCTCTGTAATTAGTAATAAAATTAACACTTTTTCTCTGGGAACTTACTGGAAAATGATTATAAAATGACACCCCCGTAAAACTGCCATAAGTTCTGAAGCCTCTGTGGTTTGTATGTTGTAATACAGTTCTTATAAGGTGCTGTGATGCCTTGAACAGGTGTACAGTGAAACAGAGACATGGCACTTCAAAGTAAAGCCTCAAAAATAGAATTGAATTAATTATAGATTGCTTGGGGCCATGGTTCCACAACTGTGCTTCCCAAGGGGTAATGGAGGAGGTTTGAAGGCATCCCCAGTGGAATGAGGACTGCTTTAATTTCACGATTAGGCCTGCTTCATTTACTAGAAATTAGAACAATGAGACAATGTATTATTATTGGAAGTGCTCTCGCTCGCTCCATTATCATCCCAGGAAAATCCTGCTACACCACATGCACGCTACCCACTGTGTGCTGGGGGCTGCTGGTTGGGTTTAGTTGTCTGTGGTGCACTGATTGTCATGTCGGTGACAAGTTATGAAACCATTAAGCTATAAACTGAGACATGTGGTCGCTGAGGCATTTTGTGAAAGCTAACATCAAGATAGTTTGTTGTTTTTCATTAAGTCTTGTTGTAGTTGACACTACAGCCTACCTGACCATCTCCATTAGTGAAGCACATAAATAATTTCCTGTGGCTGCTGCGTCCTGTTTTATCATAAGATAGAGAGGCCAGGAGTCTGTTCCAAGAGTAATCTGGATACATTTAATCCAGAAATCCATCCATGTTCTATTTTGAGTGGGTTCAACAATGTGCTCTCCACAGCGTCATCACAGGTTTTTGAAGAGCCATTGTGAAGCCCTGTGACAGTGGTGCTGCCTGCCACCTTCTTGGCAGTGCCAGACTCCCTGAAACTCTTAGCTAATCCAAAAATGAACGAAGAGGTGGAGTGTGGGTGGAGCTGATGCAAGCCAAACGAAACATGGCTACTGAAATCTAGCTGCTAGCTGTCACTGAAAACTGCCATGCCCATAATTATACATAACGTTAAGCCTCAATAATTTAAATCAATGAGTTACATAAAAATTCTCCTCCAGTTTAGTTGTCATGGAGGGGGAAATTAGCTGTGGAGACCAAAGCTGCTTTTTGTACCAGCCTGTAAAACTCACTTATGGAGCGAGCCTCAAGTGGCCATTCAAGGAACTGCACTGCACTTTGGCGTTGGCTTCATTTTTCAGATCTGCTTGATTTTACCATGTAATTTTGCCCAAATAACATGAGAAACATGCTTACTGAAACAGGACATACTGTACTGGTCATACAAACACCTGAGGGATGGAGGAGCCTTCCCAGAATTTAGGCTAACAGTGGAGCTGGCTGAATTTTGGCTACGGCGGGTGACGATATCACTACATGATTTTGGTGCAATAAGAGATAAATAAATATGGGAGACTATATTTGGTTACAGGTTAATAAAACAGCTTGTTTCAGCTGCTGACATGCTGTTTCCTGTTTGCTTCTGTATACAAAAACACACACTGAGCAGGTTACCTAATTAATTTATTTTCTGTCAGTGATTTAGTTCAAATCTATTCCCAGTTTGTATATTTTTACCATGTAAAGTTCAAAACTGTTTAACATTTGTCGTGGTGTAAATGTCAGAGTAGTTGCTCCAGCATACCCTTCTCAGATGCTGCTGTTTCTCCTCCATGGATCACTTGTTTGCTGCTATTGCTTTTTAGTCTCATTCATCCACAGCGGTGGAAAGTAATTCAAGTACAATTTTATGTAACTGGACTTGACTATTTCCATTGCATGCCATTTTAATTACCCATGCTACACTACCTTTTTGAAGAAATCTTTTTATTTCACAAGATTTTCAGGCCATTTGCGAGAACATCTACAGTAACAATTGAAAATGCTGCTTACACATGAATGTGTGTGTATAAATAGTCCAAAGGCTCCTAAAACAGTCAGTTGCTTTTGCTTTTCATGTTTTAAGAAGCCTACAATTTACTGATTGTATTTTGACTTAAGTAAAATTTTAAATGTGGTCTTTTACTTGTAATGGAGTATTTTTGCATTGTTGTATACTGCTCTCACAATGATTATGGCAGTCAGTTATGGTTAACTCCTTAATTTGTGTGTGTGCGCATGATGGTGGGGGGTTGATTTATGCATATAAGGGCCCCCAACGAGGCTTGGACCAGCACAGTTGACAGCCATGTTGCCTGGTGGGACGCATCAGTCTCCCTCTCTTGCAGGAGGTCACTAAAGTTGACCTTAGAAATGTTCCTCACACCTCCTCGGCCTCGGCCGCCACTCCCCCGCTCACGCCCTGCACCAGATGGGAAGTGTGGTCGCATTTTTAAAGCCTGTGCGCAGGGCTACAGGCTGTTGCGCTGGCAGTGGGGCTGAAGGAATGAAATATTCATGTAGAAGAAAAAAAAGAAAAAAATGAATGGACACCCCGGGACGGAGAGCGTGCCGATTTATTCAACTAAGACCAGGCCTCATTAAACTGCTGGCGGCGAGGCAGGTCACGGTGATTTTCTTTACCAGTGCACGACCCCGACCGTCACACGCACACACACACACAGAAAGAGGGAGAGGGGCGCTGAATGCCAAATTCATCCAAGTCACCACGATCACATCTCTGATCCCCCACCGGACAGGTCTGCGCCGATGCTGAAGTGGTTCCTCTGCTGTAATTGATGACCTAATGAGTGATTAGCTCTTGTGTCAGAGCAGTGAGCGTCAGTGTGAAGGCTGAGCTGTCGCTGCGCGCGGCATATGGGAGACGTGGGTGACACTGGTGGTGACACAGAGGTGTGTAGCTTGAGTGAGGTGCCAGGGGACAGCAGCTGATAGGCACAGGCGCCTAATTAAAATGCATTTATCTGACTTGATTTGGTCTCACTTAGGAAATAATATCTTAATGTTCTAACAACAACAACGACGACGACGACAACAACAACAACAATAAGGGAAATTCTTGCATTGTGACTCCTGCATGTTCATGTTTTGATCCTTGTTTCCTGCTAAATGATTTATAAATCGCCCGCAGACAACTTATCAGTTATCGTGGCTCTGCTGTAGACAGGTGTGTCTCCAGCCTTGCCTTCCACCTGTTGGTTTTATTATTCTTCTGCAAATAATCCGCAAAAGATTGTCCACCTTTTACTGTTTGTTTGAGAACAAACCTCAAGGCTGCCAGGTCCCTTAAGGATCAGACCCAATTAAGGAGACAGTTCCTTTGCTCATGAGAAAGATGTCCAAATTGGTTTTCCATGGAGCTGGGAGCAGAGGTCCATGGACGATGGTGATGATGATGGTGATAGAGCCTGAATGTCTGTACCAAACTGACTTAATATCCGATGAATTTACCTTTTAAATAAATATGAACTTTTAGAACACCTTATAAAGATGCAAAACCAAATGGGATAAATTTAGGGGGAAAACATCAGAAAAAGTAAAAAGAGCAGTTTTGGCACGCGCATTTTTCCCTTTATTTATTTCTAACTTAAATAACAAAGCCAACAGACATGCAACACAGACTCTGTTGAACAAGTTCATGAGATCAAATTTTTCTTAACATGTAAGCCACGCTCTTAAATGATTAATTCTTCAGGCTCCCCTCTGTGTGAGGATAATAACAGTGTCGTGATTGAGTTACAATGCACAATAGGAGTAAAAAAGTGGAGCTTTGTCTAATTGTTCCTTGACTGGGTCAGGGGGGATTGCGCGATTGGCTGCTGCCTCCTGAGGCTACAGGGCTGTCAGAGCTGCTGGAGCTCTGGGAGTGACACCAAGGTGACCAAGGGGAGGCTGTATAAAATGCTGGCGCAGTGCAAACCACTCCAGAGACATCAGCTAGAGTCTTCTGTGTGACCTTTCCCTGCCGCGCACGACCAAAGGCCATTACAGTGATGACTGCAAAAGCAGAGCTTTCAAGTTGGCCAGAGTACCCAGAGGATTTCACCCTGCTGCAGCAACGTAACCTGGCCCACATCAACTCCAAGACCTGGATTTCTTCAAATTCCGTCCATGCGTTCTCCAGGAGGGACGTGCACGGAGCTGTGGACGCAGGAATCTCACTGGACAAACTTGCGCCAGTGAGTAAACTTCCTGACTGTATGTCCGCTACGGGCATCGCAGCGATAGGCTCTGACAAGGCAGCAGAGGGAGACAAGACGAACCACTATGCTCCCCAGAGGCACAGGCGCGTCGCAGCCAACGCCAGGGAGAGGAGGAGGATGCACGGCCTGAACAAAGCGTTTGACGAGCTGAGGAGCGTCATCCCCTCCCTGGAAAACGAGAGAAAGTTATCCAAGTATGACACCCTTCAGATGGCGCAGATTTACATCACTGAGCTGTCGGAGCTCCTGGCCGGTGTGGTTCACTCGGAGCGCAGGAGTCCCCGTCCAGGCTCAGCGGACAAGACCGCCAAGAGGAGCCTGATCAACCCTCTCCGGCCAGCCGCCCCTGGGTCGCCCTCGAACCCGCTGACCGGAGAACAGCGGGACCCCTGCGCCTCCGTCGGCCACTTTATAATACTTGGACCTACATCTGACTTTGGGTCAAATAAATCAACGACTTCTTCCAGCAGCAGTGATGGGGAATCTTCGCACTTGAGTGACATGGATGAAAGTCTGACTGGAGGACAGTAACAGAAACCCACTGACTCATCGCTGTCTCTACTGCAGCATCTGTTATAGAAAGAACCAGGAGAACCAAATATTACTGCCAGTAGAAATGTTGATCACTCGAGATAGTCCTGTGCTCCTGTCATTTTGAATAGCTTAGAGGTTGCACCGCCAAATGAAAAAGCAGGTAAAAGTCAAAAACACTGACTGAGATCTTGGACTTTACTTCCAGGGGCCATGATGAACCTCCAGAGGCCTTCTTAAATGCACTTTATGGCCTGAACCATCACTAAAGACATTCCCAGTGTCATTAGTGACATTTGTCTAAATTAAAAACCGTTATTTTGATATTTATGTATAGCTATTTTATGATGATTGTTTTGCTACAATAAAGATATACTTGAAGAATCAGTGTACTGTTTATTTCAAGTTGTTTTTGTGTATTTCTTTTTTTATTTTGCCATATATTGTGTAAGCTAGATTTCAACATTGCTGAGGTAAAGCAGACTGAAAATGCAGTATTCATACTAAAACAAAAAACAACAAACTTGGGTTCTTGGTCTTTCCATACTCCTGAAAAACTGATTTAGACGGAAAAACATAAACTAAAGCTAATATCAAACATTTTGTGCATCTCACTGAATATAACAAAGAAACAGTATTATTAAAGCTATTTCCATGATGAAACAATCCAACGGACAGGCGGTCATTCAGCTTATCAACTAATGGAAATGTCACATTAAATATACTGCAACATATATTTTCTATAATTCCAGCAGCGAAGAACAACATTAATTGAATCCTCAATCCGCAGAATGAGAGATGTGTACATACAACAGGCCACGGTACCACCAGTACTGGTGAAGTAACAATACTGCTATAAGGAAATACTCAAGTAAAAGTCCTACATTCAACCTTTTTCTCAAGGAATAGTACAAAGCTACTCACATTAAAATATAATTAACAAAAATTTTGAAATAAAAGCACTCATTATGCAGAATGACCCAGAATCATTTAGATTATGTTACTGGATTATAATCATTGATGCATTCATGCATAAGCATCACTCATGTTGCAGCTGATTGTTTGATTATGTTATGTATTAATAATCTGACTCTGCAAAGTAGCTAAAGCTGTCAAAAATAAATGTTGTTGAGTAAAAAGTAAAATATTTGCCGTATTACAGTATAACATAAAACTGAAATACTCAAGTGAAGTACAAGTACCTCAGAATCGCACTAAAGTACAGCACTTTAGTAAATGTTCTTAGCTACGTTCCAGTACTGCAGATAAACATACAAACATCCACGAGCCAAGATCTGAAACTGAACATGCAAAGCAGAGGAGGTTTCAAGGAAATAAAGAAGCTAATTATGCTTTATGACAGTCTGTCATGGTTAAAATCGCTCCTTCAAGTCTACTGAGAAAATGTGGGGCTGCCCAGTCCAGGGGGAAGAGGTGGCTGGAACTTTGCCAGGTCCTTGGAAATGATTTCTGCCAGCCTGTGTTTAAAACTGCCAGGGGCCTCTGTGGGGGGAGCCCGGGTAGAGGAGCTGATGGCCTCCTCCATCTCTTTCATGTCATCCACTGCCTGTGCCTGTGTATTGTACCCTGGTTGGATGTAGTTATTCACAGGGGGCTGACGCTGGTGTCGAGGCTTGGGTAGGATGAAGGGAACAGATTGGGGAAGTGTGCAGGGAGGAAGAAGCTGAGGGAAGGGTGATGAAAATGGCTGTAGCCGGGGATTTAAGGGAGAATCAATTATCTTCACATCTGCATAGATGCACTCTGAATCATCGCGTGTCTCAAGTTTGAGCAGATCTCTTCTCATAATAGGAGGCGTGGCTTTTCTTAGGTTGTAATAAATGTTGTCCTCAATGAGATTATCTAGGTTTACAGCCTCCAAAGAATGACACAATGCATCCTCATCCTCACCTTCCTCTCCCACAGCCTCTTTGCTATTAGAGAAATAAGGTTTGACAGGAGATAGGTGCTTGATGTCTGATAGAGAGGCGTAATTAATAGTAGAGTAATGGTGGGCAGACTTGTCCTCTGCGTCAGCAGAAACATCCGCAGGATTGTGGTAAGGAGGACTGGCGGGCTGGAAGGTTGTGTTTGGGAGGTTAACAGGCGACTGGTCGATGAATGAGCTTCTGTGGACACTGAGTGGCTGCACAGAGGACCTCCTCGCCACAGAACACTGCTTTAAGATAGTCTGGAAGATCTGGAGCCCATGTCTGGACAGGAAGATGAACACTCCTTCTCCTGACTCACAGCGACGGCCTGTTTCAATGCTGAATCCACCCTGCAATCACATCTATTAATGCATTTTGGAGAATATGCTAATTCCCTTCCATGCTGAGCTTTATGAGTAGATGGATACCACCCTTGTGTCTCTATGATGTAGCCTACAAATGAAGCCACTACCAGCAGCTGGTTATCTTAGCTTGCATAAAGACTGAAAATGGGAAAACAGTTGTCCAAAAGTAACAAAATCCAACCAGCCAGCACCTCTAAAGGCCTCGAATATAAAACATTACATCTTTTTGGTTTAATCCAAAAACTGAAAAGTGGAAACGACACGTACACGCACCACTATCATGTCTGAACACTGCTGGAGCCACCTGCCGGTTAGCCGAGCTTAGCACAAAGACAGTAAACATGAGAACTAGCTAGCTTCATTCTGTTCAAAGGTAACACAGAGTCAAGCTAGCTGGTTCCCCATGTTTCCGCTCGCTGTGTTAAGCTAAACTAACTAGCGGCTAGCTTCAAATTTACTGTGCAGCCATGAGAGGGGTATCCATCTTTTCATCTAATTCTCAGCAAGAAAGCCAAGATGTGTTGTGACCTTTTTCCAAAAGGTCAAACTATTCCTTGAAAGATACATGAATGATCTGAGCTGAATGTCAGGTTTATCATGACCATGGCGAGGCAGTTAGACTTCATTTTTGCATCTTTTCTGATTTGGGAGAAATTAATTACTTTACCTCAACCTGCCCAAACTTGCGCAAGAGCATGTATGGCCAGCGGTAGATGATGTGACCAGTATGGATGGCTAGCAGCAACACAGCCTGTTTCTCTGGGGAGATAAGATACTCTCCAGCCAGCTGGCACCTCCTGGATGCCTCCGTGCTCTGGACAGTCACTTGGTACTGGTTTGGAGGAAGGATCAGATCTAAACATGAGAAAACATGACAGCACACTGAGGATAGCGCAGCATCATTACACATGAAAGTATTAGTTTTTTCATGACCTCCCAAGAGAATAAATTTACACCAAGTATATTCTCACACAGAAAAACGCTGATTCAAAGTTGCTTGCTTTCTACTAATCTCTTCAGGTGACTGGGCTGGCTGGATTTTTCAGCAGATGTGTAATCCATTAGGAAATAAAAGGAAATACATTTATTTAAGCCTGAGCTTGCTGACGCTAATACATTCTGCCGTCCATGTTTGAATAAATTAGTGGCTACTGCTCACACATATTCAAGCTTTCTGCTGATGTCTTGAATTTATGATGCTATGAAATCTAAACCCCACTGCTTTTGCTTTCCTTGATATTTTTTCCTTTAATATAATGTATTTACCAATATATTTAACATATTTTCCAATTTACTCTGACAACCTTACAAGTATAATTTCAGTTTCTTATAACTTAGATGTAATTTTTGCAGTTCTGGCTATTATTTCAATCAGTTATGACAACGCTGACTGGACTCATCAGGTTAACTGCTGATGTGAGAGCACTGCAGCATCACTACAACATTGTTTGATGGGACAAAAACACCACCGGTTGTGGCTAAAGCACCACAAATAACAATCACTGTTACAAAACACTAAACACAGATTGAGTCACAGAAAAATGAGAGACATACGCAGACAGACGTGAATGAAAGGGCTGGGGGATGTAGCTCTACACCTTTGCCTTCATGCAGTATGTGCGAATCTAAGTAGTCCCCACCTCTATCTCCACCCACCCCTCCAGAATACCGATACCTAGCTACACCTGGCTTGTCTGATACCACTCAATTCACCGTAGGCCCACCTGCAAGTTGATTGGACTGGATGCTGAGGTATGTTATGTCAGAAACCCTGGCTGTCTGACTTCTTTTTATGGGCTGTATGAATATTACTGGGGTAAGGCTCGAAGGCTGTGTGTGGCACTCATTGATTCACTGCAGTGGAAATGCACAGGCGTGGCGATGACTGCTTATTTTGCTCGTGATGTGTCTTGTAGCATATAGAAGACACCATATAGATATGGCACCACCAGTGTACAATTAAGAAAACACTTATACAGAAACAGAACTGTTGTCCTTTACATTTGGCAAAGTGCATATTTATAAAACCATGTTGCAAGTGAACGCTGTCTTTCTGATGCAGCCATTTATGTAACTTTTAACTATGCTGCAAAAGAAGTCTGAACAGAAATGAACTGAAAATATAATCCAGGACAAGAATAAAAGACCCTCCTCTGCTCTGCCAAAAAGTCAAACTACCCTACCTTTTGCCATAAGACAAATTACACTATACCTCACCTTTTTCTGACCCCCTCTTCCCGACTAATAACTTTGGCACAGTCCCTTAACAATGGCAACATTGCATCAATTACCTTTGTGAGTACAGTGTACAGTGGAAAAACTACACAAATGAGATCCAGAAGACACCAACTGGCTTTGACTGAACTGAAAATTATTTTTGATGGCTTGTGGACTGATCAGCTGTCATCTGCAGACCGACAAGCATTACCGGTTTTCCATGATGAGTAAAGATCATTGTCCTCCATGGTCAAGCCATTTCCTCTCTCGAAACCCCCTTTGTCTGATTCTCCAGGATCCTTCTGTAAACACAGTGGCATGGTAAACATTACATGGAGTGTACACTCTCCTCTTATCACTCTTTTATGACTTCAAAGAGGCAAGATGCAAGAAGGAGCATAACTTGTGCAAGCGCGAGAATTAGAGAAGTGAAGTGGCAGAAGTTACAGGTATTGTACTCACTTCCTCATTGTGCTATCTATCTCTGATTGTGCGTATGTGGGTAAGGTTTATCTCCACCATTCCTAAATGATAACACTACTCCTCATATAAAAATAAGAGGTGAGCGTTGCACCGATCAAGAGGAGAGATGTGTGATACCTGGAAGGCTAGAAGACAGAGGGCACTCTGCCAGTCCTGGCTTGCTGTGGAGGCCAGGGTGTAGCTGCACTGAATGGTGTTGAGGTTGAAGGCTGTGCACCCTTGAGGGCAAGACTGCTTTGGTGCAGGGGTGACGCTGAGGCAGTCACTCAGACGCACCACTTTCCTCTCCGGTGTTTTCTGCCAACCAGCTTTCTTCTGTTCAGTAACAGCGCTGTTGTCAAACACAGTGTAGAGCTCCACCCGCCCCACCCCTGTGGAGCTGGGTTTGAAAAGCACCATCCATATTTTCCGCCATGTTTTCTGTTGTAGATGGCAGAGGCGGAAATAGAAAAAGGGACTGTTTTAAGTGTTTTAGATCTCATGTTACTATGTTATAACATAGTTAAGCCTATAGACTAGAATCTCTTGTAATTTAACATCAGCATTTCTCCCACAGCACATCTGAGAACAGATTCACAAATTAGTTTATTGATTATTTCGATGTACTTTTTTACAGTGTATTACTAACTTGCAGTGTATGATTACACTGCAAGTTAGTGACTTGAATTCAAGATGCTTCTCACTGTCTGACCACATGAATGACTTCAGTGATGCTACTTTTAGTTCATTCACCCTTTAGTCTCTACAACAGCCTCTTTGCAGTTTTACTGTCCTATAAAAAGTAAAAACTAAAATATGTTTGTCTAACCCGCTTAAACCTATTGGATCATTCACTGCATGCTGCATATTTATTCATTTTGTTATTAGTGTTTAAGGTCTTTTTTTTTCTTGTCTTTTTTCTGTTGTCTTTAACATTTCTTCTTGTTTTCTGTTCTTTTCATGCACACTGTGTTTCATCTGTTCGTGGGCACCACATCCTGAGCAGAGCTGTTGCTATGAAGGACTCCTCCTGGCCAAGTTTTCCCAGGTGCTGAAAAAATAGCCCTGTGCCAGTCTGCAGATAATTTAAACTTTGAAGGGGCTTTCACAACCTAAGTCAGTGAGTCACACCTTATGTCACCACATCCTCGGAGAACCAGTATTTTCAGACCTGTATGAATCAAAAAAGCAGTAGTTTAAAGTAGTTTAATATATTAGCAAAATTAAGTACAGATAATCTAATTGGGGACTTGTGTCAACTCAGGTTTGATGAAACCAAATGAATAGATATAACCAGCCTCAGTTAATATTAATTGATAGTATTTAATATGGGAGAACCAATACCAGAATTTCACCAGTCATAATGATTTTGCAGCTGCAGCAGGGTTACACTGAGGTTATGGGGTGGAAAAAGCAGCACTACATTTCCTTAAGTTGATTGTGATTGTGGAAATATTTATCTGGCTCTTCCAGATGTGGTCACACAGAATCATCTCGACGCTGAACAATACTGCCACCGTTTTACAGCGCTGTCTTCAGTGGGTCTTGAATAATGCAGTTTCTTCTATTGTGCAAAAACTTGCTCAGTCTATGCCATCCATAGTGCAACGGTGACAGCTGTAACAAATATTGTCTGAAAATGTTAAAATCTTTTTTGACTTACATTTAAAAAATATGTAGCTTTGTATCACTGGGCTCAACATTTGTTACCTTTTACTTAATGCCCGCAGGTTTTGGGAGATTACTCTTGGACCCAACTGTATTGTTTCTGAAAGATTCAGAGTAATAAATGTGTTTTTGAATGCGATAGGCTCCATGTCAGACTGACAACCTCTGATAAACATTCGTACTGCCAGTCAAGCCATGCTCATTGACCAAGCAGTTTACGAAAGCAAAACAGTGTCATCTATTCATGACCGAGCTGTTCAGTTTTGATACTGACATTAAAAAGCCACAATCTTATCAAAAGTATGCTGAATTTGTGAAATTTTTATCAAACTTACTTTTCCAAACTTGGCTCCCTGGAGGTACAACAGCCCTTCTTTGAAGATGACATCCATGCTTGTAAGGTTTGTCTGTAAATCTTTCACTCTAGCACAACTTGTTGCTCTGTGGTTGCGATGGAACTATCAAAGAGGTTAAAATTAAGTTTTGTGTGCCACTAATATAATAGTTTCCGTGACGTCACCAGCAGCTTTCATTCTGTAGTCAACTTGTGTGCGTCTCACAGGGCTAAAATTACTTGCAACTTCAGTGTTGAAATAGAAAAGACACAGGTTCTGTGTTTCTGTTGTTTTTTTTTTTCTTTAGTCAAACTTCCCTTTACATTTTTCTGCTTGTTTTAGCAACGCCCTCACCATACAAAACCAGTACATTTTTTCACTTTGCCAGGAAGAACATGACAGATCACAACAAATAGATCAGTTTTATTTACAATTAGAGTATCAAAAGTGTATGTTACAAAGTCTATACACACAGACATGACACATTTTAGGCAAAAAAGGGTAAAAAGTCCATTCCCTCAGAAGTCCATTGAACTATGAGCCAGGTAGTCTTTCCGCCCAATGTTGGTGACCTGCTTGGTCTGCATGGCCTCCAACTTCGGACAGTCTGTAATACGATGACCCAGACCACCACAAAATGTACAGCCCCTCTCTCCTGTGAAAACACAAGAATCAGGGATGTTACAGAGGGTTCACAAACATTTAAAAAGGAAGAACTAAGATATTATAGAGTAAGTGATGAAGAAGCTGAGAAAAAGAGATGGTGTGAAAGACTCACCTCCGATGTCCAGCATGGTCTCGTCTCCTGTCTGGAGCACCTGGAGGACTGGAGGAACCTTCTGCTTGGCTTCAACCAGCAGGGCTTTAAGATCCATCAGTACTGACTCATCTATGGGGAAACACATACGCTTACTGTTAACTTACTGTCATTTAACACCTGCTTTCAACTAAATGCACGACCACATCGCAAATATTCAGAAAATCACAACTCCTATACAGAACGTAATCAGATTTTTGACTTGATTGGTATTTTTCCTTACCACAGCCTTTATTGATGAATGTAGTGGCAATACCGGTTTTGCCTGATCGTCCTGTTCTTCCAATTCTATGGACTGAAACAAGACAGTGTCAGCAACCCATCTTGAGCAAGTTAAGGAGAACTGATGATTACATAATGTGTTTATTATATATACACACACACACACACACACACACACATTAGTGCTGTCAAAAATATTGTGTTATTAACGCGTTAATGCAAATCAATTTTAACGGCGTCATTTTTTTTAATCGGGAGATTAACATTCTTTGTGACCTAGTGAGTAGTTTTTTATAAGCTGTGGCCACTGCTAGTAACGTCAGAAAAACTACAGGATCCGATTGTAAACCGGAAACAAAACAATAGGCACGCCCCATGTGCGTGTTTGGTCTTGCCTGCTCGCTAGCTGTAAAAAAGTAGGCTACCGGTTTGTGTGGATGTCAAGCGCGAAACGCTGAAATGGATGCGAACAAGATTCTGAATGGAAAGTTTAGTTTCAAAAAGTTGTCAGATGGGTCGACTGACAAGACCAAAGTTATCTGTGTGTATTGTTGGTGTGAACTGAGTTATCATCGTAGCACATCCAGTCTGAAATACCACTTGATGGCCAAACACACGGCTAATGCGAATTCTCCGCCGCCTCCTTGTCAAAACCAGGCGACAATGGATGGCTTTCTACAGAGGCATATGGATACCACAACTAAGAACAAGCTTACTGCAGCCATAGCCAAGTAATGTTCATTCTTTCTGGAGAGAAATAAGAGGCTGGGTTGATAAGCCTCTGGTGAATAAACAGAAGAGCAGTATAGTCTGACTGCTTGTATGTTCAAAGGAAACTTAAGAAAGGAAAGTTTAAGCCTGGTTTAACTGCACTATAGGCTGAGTCCTAGTTTACAATGATGTGCACTTTGTAACTTTATCTTGTATCACCCTGTTTTGATCCCTTAGAAAGGGTTGTTGAAGGGGCTTTTTTGTAACCAAGTATTTATTTTTTTGTCATCTGTTTATTGACAGTGTTAAATTGTGTGAGATTTTGCTTCAAATGTGAACGACTGCTCAAAGTGAGAATGTTAGTGTGAAATATAACACTACACGTTGTTGTTTTCAATAAAAAACATTTGCACAAAGCAAGCCTATCCACTTTTCCATGTTGATAAGAGTATTAAAATGATAATTCAAGGAACATTTAGAATAGATAAAAATGTGCGATTAATTTGCGATTAATCGCGAGTTAACTATGACATTCATGAGATTAATTGCGATTAAATATTTTAATCGATTGACAGCACTAATATAAATATATATACACACACTCTGTATATGTATCTGTGTGTGAGTATATGTATATAATAATAAACACATACACACACACATACACATAGAGAGGATATATATTTATATCTTCTTACCATAGTTCTCTATCTCCTCAGGCATGTCATAATTTACTACATGCTGTATAGCTGGGAAATCCAGACCCTTGGAGGCAACATCTGTGGCAACTAAGACATCTTTCTTTCCTTCTTTAAATGCCTCTATGGCTTTTGTTCTTTCCTCTTGATCTGAAAAACAATCAACAAATATTACAAAAACAGCCTTTTGCAAGACTTCACCAGGGAAGTGTCTATACCTTGGAAATGTTGAGCAATGCAGTGTGAGGCAAAAACAGCCCAATATGCAAGCAGGGTGGCCTCTGCTGGTGATGATGAGCAACTACAAGAAAGCTGAGGAGCGAGGCCGTGTTGTACGTTAGGTGCCCTGAGCTGAACTTGATGCTGAGCTGGACATGGCACTATGCACTGACTGCTGTGTGTTTTGATGATACAGTAGAGTTCTGCATACCTTTTCCTCCATGGATGGCCACGGCCTCGACTCCTTTCAGCAACAGATACTCATGGATGGCATCCACGTCAGCCTTCTTCTCAGCGAATATCAGCACCTGTTGATATGAGCACACAATGTTTTCTAACATTTGACATGTCTGAATTGTGGTTTCTTAGTATAACTCATCAGTGTCATAACATGTAGAAGTACTGACAGGAGGTGGTGTTTTCTGGAGACACTCAAGCAGGTACACCATCTTGGCTTCCTCTTTGACATATTCCACTTCCTGCACGCACANACACACACACACACACACACACACACACACACACACACACACACACACACACACACAAGGTGTTTATTACTTCCTTCACATACTTGTTAATTGAGTGTAATGAATTTTCCAGACTAAGACAGAAAATCTTTCTTTCAGTGAATAATGAACATACCTGGATGACATCCAAGCTGGCAGCTCCGGCCCTGCCCACGTTGATGGTGATGGGTTTGACCAGCGCACTCTTGGCAAAGTTCTGGATCTTCTTGGGCATTGTAGCACTGAAGAGCAGGGTCTGTCTTTGTCCCTAGAAAAACAAATGACATATTCTAGGACTATTCATGCCTACATGACATTACTGCACTACATTTCCCACGCTCAGTTTTCTTGACACGACTTCAGTGTGAAAAAAAATTCCAGTCTCAGCTGATTGAGCGCGGCAGCTGGAAGATGGACTAACCACTGACTCTGTGGAGCGCTTAGATGATGACGAAATCTGCTGGCTTTGTGAACAACTGCTTCAAGTAGTGTTACAGATATACTGTATAATGAAGCATTATTCTGTGAAGGCATGGCCTAGTTTTGCTCTAAATGTACTAAGCAGCAGATTTTAAGGACAAATCAAGTAGAAAAGTTTCCTAAAATACCACCGTAGCTTTTCAGTGTGTCAAAGGAAAAATCAAAGGAAGAATCCAATGACAGCCTCGTGAGGGGTGAATCTGTCCAACCAGATACAGAAGCAATTTCTGTTCATGCTTGAGTGTTTCATCTAGTGTGCAGCCTATTTGAAATGATGTTTGGGACAAATATTGTCCAGTTAAGGCTTGCTGGACTGGCTTTGTAAAACTTGATGTGTGGCGAGGGCTTTAATGACCAGGACAAAGAAAAATGGACTGCACTGGCTACATGTGGCTGTCATTTGGCGATGATGGCTGCAGAGGAGGACCTCACCTTGAAATATGAGAAGATGGTTCTGATGTCTTCCTCAAAGCCCATGTCGATCATCCTATCAGCCTCATCCAGAGCCAAGTAGCGGCAGATGTCCAGACTCACCATCTTCTTCTGCAGCAAATCCATCAGTCTGCCAGGGGTGGCGACCATCATGTGGACACCACTATAATGAAGAGGAGATACGGGTTCAGATGGGAAGAGAACTCAAAAAAGCATCTCCTGTTTAAAACACATTATTCAAGCATAGGTCCTGAGGCAGTCCTGTTAAATGTCTTGTACTATGCATTATCTCTGAAACGTTTGCCGATTTTGCTCCTCTCTGAATGATTTCATGTAGCTGAATCATGCATTTTTTTACTTGACGCTAGTTCAAACTGAAATTCTGGATGAAAGACAAAAACAGATTGTTCATCACAGAAGCCTTCACTCTTACTTACTGCTTAACTACCTCCATCTGCTCCTTGACAGACATTCCTCCAATGCATAGGGCAGAGCGTAGCTGAGGAGCTCCCTCCTCCTCCAGCAGCTTGCAGTAGTACTCAATGATTCCGTGAGTCTGCCTCGCCAACTCTCGCTGGAGTGAAGGGAGAGGTATTAAAATCAGATGAGCTTACTTGCAGAAAAAGTGAGGTTGCTTGGCAGTAAAGGCCATCTGTCTACAGTGCAAACAGCAAGAAATGCTGGTTAATTATTTGTGCCTTTCACCGTCACACACAGTTTAAAACTGATTCAAAGTTTGGAGGGATTTGCAGTATGAGCTAATTTAATTAGCTACTAGCATCTCAACACTGTATTTTTTGTAGCCACAAAGCAACCTCGGCAGTGTTCAAAGCTGTGTCATCAATATAATAGGTTAATCTTGTATGTCTTACTGAGGGACAGATGATAAGTCCATATGGTCCCTCTCTCTTAAAGAATGGCAGCCGTTTCTCCTGCTCCAGGGAAAACATGATGATGGGCAGAGTGAAGACCAAAGTCTTTCCAGAGCCAGTGAAGGCTATGCCAATCATGTCTCGACCTGACAGACTACAGACAAACACCGTCAGTTCATCACAGCCTACATGCACTTAACATACGCTACATATTTTACAGTCTGTTTGTATAGTACACGCCCATTTACTGTACTTACACTGTAGGGATTCCTTGAATTTGAATTGGCGTGGGATGCACAATGCCCTTCTTTTTCAAGCCTTTTAGAATTGCTGCAAAAACAATAAACAAATTTGTTGCCAGTTATCAATCATGTTGGACCAGTTAAGACAGTTCCTACAGACAGACAATCTGTTTTTCATGTGTGGGGGAGGGTGTGTTGTAACCTGGTGGAAACTTCATCTCTCTGAAGCTTTTGATTGGAGGAGGGATGCCGTCTCCATCGACCAGGATGTGAAACTTCTTCCTGACGCGCTCATGTCGGGTGTCTGGCATATTCAGAATGTAGCGTGGTGCCTTCCAGCTATAAAGACCATCCAGGTTAAAATAAGACTAAACAACGTGTCTTTGTCGAAGTCACTGATCAAGAACGTACCTTGTTTTTATGGGATCATCATATATGATGCCTTTGGCCATTTCCTTCACAGACATCAAAGCTGACAGAGGAGAGAGAATTAGTTTAACATCTGTTTTAACATATATAACTTCAGCAAAGTAAATCTGATATTTGAAGGAACCTGACAGCATTATCATTTACCTCTGCCCTCTGCAACACTCTCAAGAATCTTCTCTTCCTCTTTCAGCTGCTTCTCCTTGGCGGACTCCTTACGGGCTGTAGATAGAAAAGAATAAAGTTGGTCGGATATCACAGAACAATTTTGGTTCATGTTTAATGAGCAGTATGATAATAGTGTGTTAAGTAAGTTGTAGTGTGAAAAGAATTTAATCACAGTCCAGGGTGGGTCGTGGTTGAACTGATACCTTCTGCTTTTTCCTTGAGATGCTGATGCTGGTCAAGGAGACTGATATTGGAGCGTGGACCAAGACCTTCGTCCTCATCCCTCTGCTCCTCCCCACTGTCCTTCTGCTCCTCATCCACTGCTTTTCCTCGCAGACGTAACATCTTTTGTAGCTGTGAGGGACACACGTTAAAGAAACGTTTTCAGTTTGAAAATGTGGTAACTGGATGTTTTGTTCTTACACATTTAGAAAAATCAAAATACAAGTTTACTGAACTGACCCCTAATTAGGGATGTACAGATCACACTTTCATTCTCCTGATACTGAATGCTATTTTGTTCCAAAATTTAAATTCTAGACAGCTCATTGTGTAGAAACTTATCGGGACTGTTTTTATGTAAGGTAACAAGAGGACTGGGATTGCTTTGGTGCTGAAAACAGAGTCTACAAGTTGCCTTGGCTGAAAAATGGAGCAAAACTTAATTTCATACTGACATTGATGAAAAACCTGCATTCATTGCGGAACAGTCTGGTCTGGCCAACATCCCGGATCAGCTTTCTTAGGTTTTAGCTCCAACAACGGACATCTTATTTCTTAAGTGTCAAATAGGACAGTGCACTATAACTTACCATTTGCTGCTTTCTTATTTTGACTGGAACATAAGGAACATAGTCATCATCCTCTGATCCTTCTGAGCCAGACTGCTCATCCTCCCCATGGGATCTCTGTACAAACACATTACCATTATCAGTAGTGTTACCTCTTGAGTAGTACGACCTTGTGTTTCTCCTCTACAGAGAGTATAGAGCCCCACGTTCAACCAGAATAGCCTTCAAACACAAACACACCAGGTCCAAACACAAGTGCAGCGAGTCTTTGCTTAGTGCCTCTTTAACACACACACACGCAGACTGCAACGTGTCCATGTCCACCTCTGGGGAGTCAAATTGGCAGGGAATCCATTCAGACCGCCTGTGTTTTCATTAAAATATCGATATTTGGCACCAGTATATCGATAACATATTGATTATACAATATATTCCTACAGCGATGTCTTGTCCCACCCCATACATTTTGGTGGTATTTAATGGATGTGACTGATCTGTATGCGCCGGCATGTACTACGTGGATACACATTTGCAGGTATGGAAATGATATTTTGACACAGATATACTAGATGTTTGAACAAACACACTTTATAGCTGGTATCAACTGTTAACATCACGTATTCAGTTTAAATACTCTTAGGCAAGAGGCTAATGGCTACTGGTTTCCTTCCACTGACTGCTTATAAATCTACGCTGGAAAACCTCAGAATAGCTACAGTAGCTTTGAAGAGTGAATAAAAATGTGAAGCGTGACGGAGCTCTGTTGGACCTCTATGCACGGATGACCTGAAACAACATGAGCTCCACATTGATAGCAGAGAAGGACGCAAATGAAGGCAATCGTAATCGTAGCGTGTTCAGCAGCCCTGCTTTCAGCTTAAGGATGTTATGAACTGAAAACTCAAAAAATACACTCCTGTTTACTTTTCTTTGATACAAGTGCAGGTTTGTATATCCTGAGCTGACTTCTGTGTTACTATGAACGTTACAATTACGTATTTACTGTGGACGTTGCAGCACTATTTGATCGTGAAGCTTTGCTGAACACAATTCACAAACTACAATCTATTTGAAACGGCTTATTATTCAAACACTTAAGTTATTCAGCAGCGTGCTCCAATGCTTTTAACGGCGTAATTGAAAGAAAAAATGTATGTCAGACGCATGCTAGCTAGCTAGCTTTAGCTAATGTTACCTCGTGTAACCTCTTCATATCGCATACGACAGTGTAGTCTCAACTTACCTTTGCAGGTCGATTTTCAGTCTCCATTTTATTTATGAATTCGGTGACGTTCTCTATGTACAGCAGCCAAAGAATTATTGACCAAATACCCGGTACACAGTTCAATACATTTAGCTACTCCGCATGTTTACACAACGCAGGAAGCTTTGATACTGTACGGAACGCTAGAGGGGTCAAACCTTATCAGACGCTGCGCGCAAACATTTAAAGCGGCTCAGTGTGGTGTCAGGGAAGCAGGGGTCGTGCAAAAGATATTTCATGGCAACCAAACAAAAAAGAAACGTAGAAAGCAAACACCACACTTTATTTTTGTCAAAACTGTATTGTTTTTAATCTTTCTGGACGAAAGATTTTTCACAGTATCAAAAGTGAATTTTAAAAAAAAGAAACAAGCCAACATACACTTGGCTGTTATTGATATAGTATAAATCTACATTCGAAACATTACGATAATCTTCTCTAATTGAATATAACCTGGAAAGCATCAGAGATGTTATATGAAAACAAAATCTCAGCACATATTCAAGAAAGAAATTATCCATCTCAATGAAAGCCATCAACTAAAACAAGGTTACTGGTGTAACTCTCAAGGCCCTTGTCTCAAAGGTATCACTGATATTTCTCATCAAAAGATTATCAAGACTTGGACTTAAGATTCAGAGGTACACGGTGCCACACCAAGGTATCACAGTACAGGGAAAAAAAAGAGTAGTATGGTTGAAAATATATCTCACACACACAACCCCCAGACACGCATGACTAAGGCTCAAAAGGGCCCAAAATAATCACTCAGTATGTACACGCATTGAAATTAACTGCGTCAAACAATGTGTGATGGTTCCAACGTTAAAATGAACATTGCACACTGGTGTACCTGTCACTGCTGGGATATGGGAGTTAAAATAACAGTCAAGGAGTGAGAAAACCATGGTCAAGGACTCTCTACTACAGATGGCAGAGTGTATGTTGGATATCACTATAAAAGAGATAATCGCTCAAGATTAACACCAAGGGAAGATTGACATTGAAGCAACAGACACATGTAACTTTGCCCAATACAGGACTGGGGACAGTATTTAGTTTTCTGCTCTACACATCATGCATGGGAAAGTATTTGCTTGGGTACTTAATTGAATTACAATTTTTTTCTTTTCAAATGCAGTCTGTGAGCTGAGTGTTATACTCTGTAATTGATAGTGATATATGATCTCATACAAAAAGATAACAGTGGAGCAGGTATGTCATCAAGTGTTTGTCATTTCAGTTTTCTGTCACTGATTGCTAAATTATTTGATGATCACAAAGTGTTCCAAGCATCATAATCACCAAATGTGCTGCAGTCTGCTTGAGTAAAATCAATTTGTTGCCACTGTTGCTCCCTGCAGAGGTGGTGGGTTCAAATGTTTCTCCATAATATCAGGTCAAAATGTCACCTTGCTGTCCTTTTTGACACTCGTACAGTTTAAGACAAATGGTCTCTGGTGTCTACTGAGACTGCTGTCGTGGGCAGGAAACTGGCAATGCTAAAATGTAAAAAGGGTGATGAGCACCAAATTGAACTGATGGGAATTCATAAGTTTAACAACGTTAAAATGTCTCAGATTTGTGATAAAAACATTTATTTCATGTAAGGTAATTGTTTACATACTACATACGTAAGCACATGGATGCAGCGGATTCAACAGACTTTTTTCCATTTTTGCATCTGTTATTTAGTGAACATTGCAATAATAGCACAGGGTAGAGTTGGCCTTGAGAATGATCCCTGGCTTGTCAGCCACACGTTACGTTTCAGTCTTCTGAATGGAGAGTATGATTTTGAACAAGGTCCCTTGGCTTAGTAAGGAAGAGAAGAAAACAGGGAATGAGAGAAGGCCTCAGGCCAGATAGGGCTCTACTGAAAGAGTTTGTGGTGTGGAGTTTCTTTTTTTCTGGCACTCATCCAAGTTATTGAGCTGCATTGGAAGGAACCTTTTTGAGGCTGAAGTTGGACCAATTCACTGCTACCTTCTGGCGAGTTTGTTTTGCAGAATCAAGGCAAAACCTGGAGAAAACAAAGAGAGATGAAGAAGAGAAGGCGGATAAGGCCCAGGTTTAGTGCTGTGGTTAATCAATATAATTATTCAATATTTCTATCAATCAATACAACAGTTTAGTTTATCCTGACAGACTACTTTGAGCATACCTTTTGAAGTATTCCACTTCCCGATCAATCTCATCCATTTCTGTTGGATCCACATCTTTAGGGAGAAATACATCATCTAGGGAATAACAATGAAGATTCACACATTAGTGGAAAACATAACAAACTAAGAAACTATTCAAATGTTCATACAGAGTTAAAGATAGTTTATTGTACCAATAGCACTGCTGGATTTTTCCCCCTTGTTCTTGTTCTTCTTATTTTTTCCCTTGGGTTGCTGCGGTTGCTGCCCATTTGTTGAAATGTTGGGGTGAGCTTTGCTTTCCGATTCCTGCTCAGACCGACCTCGTGTTTCTGTGTCACTTTTGCCCCTTTGTGTGTTCGAGAGGGCACCGTTTGCTCCATTTGCTGTATGTTTGGACGATCTGCCCTCCTCGGGTTTCTTAGGCCCATTTCTCTGGTTTTCTGCACAGTGCTGGGGCTGTTTGTTCCCAGCTTTTGAGCCATTAGAAGCCATTTCTTTAGACTCACTGGTTTTCTGCGTTTCATTCCCGCAGGCAGCTTTGGTGGGTTTGATGGAATTTTGCTCTGACACAGATTGCTCCTGTCTCTGCTGCTGCTTTTTATTCTTCTTTGACTTTGCACCACCGTTCCCAGCTGTTGTGTTCTTGGGATCGGGGATGTCCTCCTTCGATTTAGCTGTAGCTTGGGCTGGCACCTGTGGCAAACCGTCGGATCCAGTGGAAGTGCATCTTTCTGGGGACCGAACCCTGATGAGCTTTGAGAGACTGGGGGTAGTGTGCAACCGCTGGATGTCCTTGGACCCAGCAGGGACCCCTGATGCCGTGGTGATGTTATTAGGGGATGACACAGTGGTTGTGTCCTCCCATCCATTAACCAGGTCCAGGTGGCTCTTAAAGGTTCCCAGTGAAAGAGGGGCCAGGTCAAGGTCTATCTGCTGCAGGTCAGAGGAACCATTGAGATGGGACAGTAAATGGTTTCCCTCCAATGTGGCTGCCTTCTTTGGGAAGTCATTGACGTCCAGATTGAGGTCGTACATGCTAAATGAGGCCCGGATTGAGTCTTTGATGGTGTTCTTAATCTCTTCCAGTCGACTGGTGAGGAAACTGTTGACACGCTCAAGTTCCAGCTGAGGCCAGTCAAGCAACCGACTGGCTTCTGAGCCATCAGGGAGGGGCTCATCGACAGGCTCTGATGGATTGGAGTGGGGGTCACTGCCTGCAGCACCCATGTTGCCCTGTTGAGCTTTTTCCTGAAACAGTAATATACAAGCTTGAGAGAGTGAACAGGTACACACACAAAATGTAACATTTGAGATAACAATCAGGCTGTGTGCTGAACATTGATTCTTTCTGAATATTGACCAATGTGTATCTATAGCAAGTGTCAAAAGCGTGTGTGTCAAAAGTGTCAAAAGTACTGCAGTTTGTCATCAAATGTCTGGTCGAAATGTAATCTTGTTTAAGCATTCTTCAATTACACTGTGCTCCAAATTATTATGCAAGTGACAGATCACAGATGACAGCCATGCTACACTGGATGGTCCAGATGGATGGAGTTCTGCATGGTTAGTCAATGGCCCCGCTATTCCAACAAGACTGCGACTGTCAGCAGGGAGGTGATGGCTTGGCCCTGAGGGTGTCAAAATGACCTCTGTTCCCTACTGACCATTTCCTGCCATGGTATAAAATTAAGATTTTTTAATCATGCCTTCCGTAACAAAATTATTTTCATGCAGGACCACACAACATCCAATGATGCTAAAAGCACCACTGACTGCTTGGTTACTCATCATCCCATGACATTGACCCTACTGAGGACAAGGGGAGCATGCTTAAAATGAAGACCTACGAGGGAGGGCAGCAGTATTCCTCAAAACAGCAGCTCTGAGAAGCAATACTGACATCTTCAAATGAAATACGGGCAGAAACTGTACGTACACCAACAAGATCAAAGGATGAGATCATATCTAGCTTGATCTGTAAATTTAAACTGCAATTTGTTATGTTTGTCTCTGAACAATTTGGAACAATGTATTTTGAGTTGTTTTCAAAACAGTAAAAAAAAAGCTGTTGTCATCGTCAGCAGCTTTGCTTGTAATAACAGCCACGTTATAATGTAACTGTTGACTATAAAAATAACACAAAAGTATCCATGTTCTGGAAAAACAGCATGTACGTAATCATTGGGAACAGTGTAGGCAGATGCTGGTTATAAGTGATAGTTGTTCAGATTTTCATGACATCAAACCCAGTTTTAATAATTATGGTCTGCAGTTTGATAATTTACATTATGCAATTACCTCTTTATGAAGCAGTTTTCATTAGTGGCGGAGTCTGCCATTCCATTCATGAAAGACTCACAGGAAATGATGCATTCATGTAATCCAGCATTAGTTTGTACTTTCATCAGCCTCACTCTTTACTGTTCACTCTGCAAACGTCATGTCAGAGCTGCACTAAGTAGTTTCTAATGCAAACCGAATATGTTGAAATTGTAATGATTGTAACTCAAATTAAAAGTTCACCAAATTTAGTCTATTTTAGCAAAGTTCTTGTAGAGGTGCTTGTCTTATATGTGTTCATATTACTAAGTGACATATCAAAAAACATTTTGAAAACAATACCCAGCCCGACACATAATACATAAGCAAATGAAAACAAAAGAAATAAATAAAAAGGCAACAATCACATTCTTTTTAAAGTTACCACACCTTCTTCTTTTGTTTGTGTCGCGCCCTTTTGGCAGCCTTGGCACTGTTGACGGGTTTGGGCTCAGAACTGTTTATGAAGTCTAGCAGCTCGTCTACATCCCGGTTGTCAATGGCACCGGCCACTGTCAGTTCTGAGTCTTGACGCTGAGGCAGCTCCTCTTTACGGCGGGTCAGACGTGAGCGGAGCTTCTCGCGAATCTCTGCGTAGTTACGGCTTGTTGGTGCAGCTGGAGGCTGTGACCATAAATATATTACGATATCTTTTCATGGTGTCAACTTTTCAGAAATGTTCAACAAGTATGTGATAGTAAATGGATCTCTAAACGACTACTTGAAAGGAAGATAGCAACAAAATATTTCAAAGTACCGCATTGTGTCCAAAGAACTCGCAGTAGCAGCAGTCGCAGTACTTCCCGTCCTTCTGGTTGGTGGAAGATGACGCACAAGAGCTCCTCTCGGAGCTGCTGTCTTCATCCTCCCCCTCCTCCAGCTCAGACGAAGGGTGACACAATGTCCCATTAGTCATTTTGTGCCCCTTACATGCCTGGTCCCTACAAATATAAATAAATAAATGAAACAATAAAAAAATGACATTAACCATCAGAAAGCGGTTGCATTTTAAATCAACGTGGCTTAAAAAAGTAATTTCTTAATTCCCATATTCAACAAAAACAACGGTGAGATGGTGATGCTAACCTGCAGGCCCCAGCAGTCAGATGGCCTACATTTGAAGTGGCCACCGTTCCTGCACTGTGTCCATTACAGGGGTGATTACAGCCCATGATAGACGTGCCCAGTTTGCTGTGTTGCGTGTTCACAGCAGGAATGTGGGAGTTTTTGCACGGGCTGGGCTTATGGACAGACGTTGGGCTGTCTGGACTGGGAGAATTGAGTTTGGTTGTAGGGCCGTGGAGGTTTGGTACCAGTGGGGAGAACGGAGTGTGGGCTGCCACACCAGAGCCAGACGAGGAGGTTACATGGCCGTGCTGCCCAGAGTTCGGCTTTGGGGGAAGGAGTGAGGAATGCTGGGAAGACAGGCCAGTGGGACTGTTGGGGGGTACCGACAAGTCTGTGTGTTGATGGTGGTCACTGGGGTGGAAGGCTTCACCTGGACAACGAAAAACATGAATAAAAATGACCAATAGTTCAAAAACACTGAATCGTCTGATATTAGTCCACTTTCCTGTAGATTAACTAAATTTAGATTAGACTGTATAAAATGCTACTGAACCGTAGGAGTGAAAGGAAATATTACCTGGTGGCGTTGGTCGACGGCACATGGTCTTGAAGTGCTTGGGAGTGGTCTTACAAAGGTCTGCTGAGGTAGACAAGGGGTTCCCAGCAGATGATCCACTGGAATTCTGGGATGACGGGTGACTGTAGGGGCAAACTTTGGCGCCCGACGTTTTAGCAGATTTCCCGGGCGCTTCATGAAGTCCTCTTTTCTCATGACAGGCCGACCCTGCTGGTACACCTGGAGAGGGGAAAAATGTTGAATTTTAAAAGGGAAATGTTGACACAGTTAAGACAATATGACAACTGTCAGCTGTGAGTCATGCTTCTCACTAACTCTGCCAACACTAAAGAACAAATATTTTTTCTGCCCATGTGACAAAAACACCATAACATCTCGGGCACTTTGATCAATACTGTTTACTCAACAATTCCCAGGTGCTGAGATTTTGGTAATTCACCACTCACTATGTGGACTGTAGTTTGTTTTGTAAAAATTATTCCCTGCTATTTGGAGGCACGTTCTGGCATGTTTAACTGTCCGATGTCTCACTGCATTGAGTAAGAAACCAGCATTGCAAGACATTTCAGCCCTGAAGGATTAAATCCCTCTTTGGATTATTTGACACACTCATTTCTGCGGTAAAAAAAGACGTGATCTCCTAATGGCAAGTATCCAGTAGAAGTTGATACAAGTCACTGTAACTGCCCACTTCAGCATTTGCTATGATATGTAATGGAGTATATAAAGTAGTTCCCATCCAACTTAAGACACAAACTCTCTATATTATCTAAATTCAAATATACCATTATGAATGCAACTCTGCCAATGCAGCAAGGGCACAGTTGCAGTCTATGAGCACTACTTTCACTTACCCTACTTTAAATGCCATTTTGCAATATGGTCCATTCGAGCATTTGCTAAACTAGAAATACTACCACAGTTACGCACCAGGTAATGTCTATAAAGTGGTGTGTTGAGAGCTTAGAACCAGGAAGAAAACAGACAAAAGTAAAGATCATAGCAGTATGAAACGCTGTGCTTCCCATTTTATAAACAGCTGCCAGAACAAACATGCCTCTCTTTCACATTCAATTCTCCTCTTATGACACATTTTCTGGTATCTCTGTTATGGCTAGAAAAGGTTAATGCCAGGTAGAACACCTGAGTTACTCAGTAGCACAGTTATATTAAACCCCTAAGCAGTCAAGGGACAAAGTAATAAAAAAATGAAACTTTAAGTTCTTTTTATCTGTTACATGTAATGTCTTACTATGTGTTGAAAAACATTGGGCTGAGATACATCACGATTAGATTTCAATTTATTGTTCTATGATCTGATTGCAAAACCATTCTTGATACAACTGAACACTCGGTTTTCATTTCCACAATTTTCTTTCTGCACGACAACAATCCTTACTGGATCATCTGTTTCTATCCATCATCAAAGTCAGGCATTCGAATCCATTTTCAATTATTAATTGAAGGCTATGGATACAGCTGCTTCACTGAATGTCACCGTGACAGTATGTTGTACCCTCGCTCAAATATGTGCAAATTTGAGCAAATCTTTTGAGCATCCTTTGTGATAAAACTTGTAACAGACAGTGATATGTTATATCCTCTCTAAAGTACATGGAAACTTCAAATGTGTAATGTGATTTTGCATGCTAGTTAGTCATAAATATATAATATGTAAGAATGTGAAGCAATTTACATGTATTAATCTCTTTGTATTGCCAACGTGTTAACAGATTGTAAAGTAAACTAAAAAAGATGTTCACTGGCTTTCTCAGTTGTCCCTAACAGCCTGTGGATTGATTTCTACTTAAAGAACTTGGAAAAATTCAAAGGATCTGACCTCATGCGCACTCCTAAGTACCTCTATTTTTGTAACAATTCACATGGTTTTCTTGATATTTTAAAAAAAAGGTGACCAAAGCCATATTATCTGATTCAGTCAATCATCTTCATTGGAAACTGTGTTATTTTTAAATGTATCTGCACCATCTGAGTGCACTTTGTCGTTTTGACAACAAGCTTATCTTAAAGCATTATTCCACTTTTCATAATGCTGAGCTCTAAGGAAACTCAGAAAGTAGAGCATTGTAAGTTTCTACAAGACACCACTTTGTTCTTCTGAAACGTAGTAGACTAACACCACAACAAAGTGGCTAAAAATGTATCACACCTTTATTGTAAGTAAGTAAGCTAACAAGTCTAGCTGTGATTCTAACCCTAACTTGTCACACAAAACTGGAGCTTGCAACACAACCTGAAATTTAGGTTTGTGATGATTTTAGTGACTGCTTTCACTGTCATCAAATGTTTTCTGCGGTTGTCTTTTGCCCTGTGATGACAGACCTTGTTGTGAGTGTGAAGAAGTGTTGTGGTTGCAGTGTTCCCCTCCGTTGGTGTGGGCAGAGTTCCAGAGACCTGACAGTTTGTGGGCTGACAGGAAGGAACTTGGGTCCCAATCCACAGTACTTTGCTCCGGGTAACCGTTCCCACAGCTCTGGGACTTACAGGAGGAAGAGTGTGACAATGGTACCTGAATTAAAAAACAAAACAACAAAACCCACTTGGTTAATCACGGGGCTGTCTACATAGGCTTTTGGCACCAGTGACACCACGTAACACCCAATATCAGCTGTAACACATTAAAGTGTGACTGACAAGACAAGCAAAAACACCGTAAAATGTATTAATCAATCTTAAGCAAACAAAACAAACAAAACCACCGCAACTCTGCAGTGGACTGTTCAGCAACCACTCTTTGTTGCTATTTTTAACATTTGCAAGTTTTAGACAAATATCAACAAAACATCTTGTCTGAACACCATTTTCATCTACAGTCGAGCTTCGGTATGATGATACAATAAGTCTTCAAAATTGCATTCTGTGTAAAGTAAGAAAGGGTAATTGCTGCTGCCTCGTGCATGCCACAGAGACACATATACAAAATAAGTTCCTTCTGAAGAGACAAAAAGTAGACTACACATTCAAACTTATTAAATCCAGGGTGACATTTAGACAGATTTATGTAATGAGTAAGCTCATGCAAATGCAACGCCCTGTGTGATGACTAGAGATGAGATTACCTCAGTGAAATGAAACAAACACTGTTTAACTAAAAAGCAGTAAAAGAAGTTGTGAAAAGGATTGAGACATATGACCTAAATCAGTCCCCTTTTATTTACCGGCGTTGGCTGTTCCTGGGTGCTCCGCCTCTCCTCCTCTTCCACACTCTTGCAGCAGCTCTGACAGATCCACAGAGGCACCTCTCCCAGCAGGGACTGAGACAGCGAGGGCACCGCATCAGCAAGCTTACGACCTGGCGCCTCCCGCAATAAGGCCTGGGAGAGCGCAGGCACGGCATCAGCCAGCTTGGTCCCATGGCCCCCAGGGAGTCCGTTTACAGAGCTCGCTCCCCAGTCCTTAAATTCACGGTGGCACAGGAGGCAGCAGGTGTGCATAGGCTAGGTAGAAAAAGAGAGGATAAAGAGGTCAAGTGTAGGCCAGTGATTACCAGTCAAATTGTGATCAGTGGCAAAAATTTGTTAAAGAAAAAAAAAAAAAGCAACAGAAAAGGGCCAGGTCAGATCAGTCAAACAGATGACTTCAGTACTTATAATTTTATGTGTGTGCATAACCTAGGTTGCCAGTTTATTAGGTACACCTAGCTAAAATTAATGCAGTGTAGTACAAATGTGATGCAAAACTTCCCCTGTTAATATGTTGACACACCTCTCTCTCTCACCAAAATTGGACACTACAACGTTCACAAAGGTGGGTTTATTGCAGGGCAGTGAGGTGATATTCATTTTACTCTGATGTGCCAAAAAGACTGACTTAGATAGAGAGATAAGTGTTTCTGAGTATGGCATAATCCATTTGATAGAGTAATAAATATCATGTTTTAGAGCTAAACAGGTTATTCACTGTTACGGAGGACAATTCTGCAAAAAAACTGAACATTTTCGTTTATTTTTATAGTTCCAGTTATGAGACGTGTCTAGACGGGCATCTAGCACGTGTGGTATAAAGTGTAGTAAGTCAAAGCGAGCAGCAGTCGTGCAGGTAGTGAAGCTCAGAGGTCAGATGTAAGGTTAGCTGGCTGCAGAGGCGACAGGGGTCCAGCCGTGCAGCAGTTACCTTCAACTTTGACAACGTTACTAACTCCGATTTAGCTAGGCACCACTGGCTGATACCTACATGCACTGAAACTTTTAACCACAAACGCTAGCTCCTGTCACACCCCGATAGAAGAGTGTGATACAGTGATGAAGAGAAATAGCATAGGGAGACTCAAATTAACAACTCAAGCCATATCTGAGATTTAGCTACCCTAATTATAAATCCGTTATCTCTTTCAGCTAACTAGCTAATTAGCTAGTAGCTGGTTAGCCACTGGTGGCTAAGTGGTTCCTGTGGATGGGTTCAAGTGTAGGCAGTAAGCACGTTTGCAGCACGCTAGCTGGAGATGGCAGCCCGGCTAGCCTACAAGCTAAGGTTAGCGGGGCGGATGAAGAGTTGTAAACGCTGGAAATGGGACGACCTGTCTGAGGCACAATGTCACCTGTCCGGCAGAGGAGATGGGCTGCAATGCTAGCCATCCTGCCTCAAAGCCGCCTGTTCTGCTCGCTAAGTTGAGCGTATAATTTATTTAATTACACATCAAACGACGTGAGAGCTCTACGTCCACTACTACAACATAAAGATTAAAATAGCTTTCAACCACCCAGCGGATGCATATAACTTCACCTCTGCAGGATCTGGCTACAAAAAATAAAAGCACAATGGAGGATGCTTGGATTGCCAGGGAGATGCTAGCTCAGAGGCTAGCTAGCCTATTTTAAAAACAGCGATTGGCTTGCTGCTAGCTAACCTACCTGGTTCGCCCTGGTAGTGGCCAGCCTATCCAGCCCAGCATCTCCGCCGCCACCGCCAGCTGCATCGCCGGGAGAGACTGGGCTCTTCGGTACGTTCTGCTGTCCAGACACAAGCTCTTTTTGGGCGACCCCTTGTTGCTTGCTTTTCTTCCTTGCCATGACAACGGTGTTTATAATACGCTTTGGCCAAGTTTGCACCAGTTTCGATAATTTTTAGAGCACACTTTCGTTTCTTCTCGGACCTCAAAATGTTCTCTATCTCCTCCAGTCAAGACAACAGTCAATATGGCGGAGGACTGGCACACTCAGG
Source organism: Chaetodon trifasciatus (assembly GCA_037975065.1). Taxonomy (NCBI): domain Eukaryota; kingdom Metazoa; phylum Chordata; class Actinopteri; order Chaetodontiformes; family Chaetodontidae; genus Chaetodon; species Chaetodon trifasciatus. The sequence continues at coordinate 3,084,740 of JBBMOE010000010.1, read as the reverse complement.
AGTTCATAGGTTAAAGATACTCCTGGCAAAGAGGCTTCACTCTCTTACGTAGAATACAAGTGAAACCTGATACATACAGTGAAGCTAGACAGCGCCATATTTAGTAAGGGCAACCCTCTCCTCCCACTTTCTTATTAACGAGTTTTCTTCCCTATTCTAGCAATTAAGGATTGTTTCAGCGAGGATATTTATTAAATATATTATTTTCTGTTCGCTATATTCGATTTATATCTCTAATATGGTCGAATCAAGCCTTTTATATGCAGTCTAGTGAAACTGTATTCAGTACAGATTGTGTCAATAAAGACAGTAAGACAATAGTTGAAGTGGGCTGGAGTTGAGATACAAATGGATGTTTTTTTAGACATTGATAGGTGGGGATAGTGAGAAAAAGGACAAGTGTAACAGTAAAACATTTGTAACAATTCGTGAAAAAACTGTAATGTAGTTTTAGTTTTTCATACAATAGAGGTCAAATTTTGATTATGACAACGTCGTTGTAAACTAATATGATAAATGTTTGGAAAAAGAACGGTGCTGTGAGAGGGGAGAAGAGGGGGGCTTGATAATGACGTTTTACGTCCACGGTCGATGCCTTAAAATGGTTTCGGAAATATTCCACCATAACGACCCATCAACGGACCCATTATAGTCTGAGTGGTAAAGCGGAACTTTCATCGGCATTATGTTTGCGTAAATGGTGTTTAGGACATTATGTTTGATGAAAACAGGTTTGTTTTATTTTTTCACTTTATCATTATTATATAGTTTTACACAAACAGTAAGCTATTGGCACATGTCCCCGAACTGTCTGAACTCTAAAGGTAATGGTCACACTTTATTTTATTTGTCATCCATTTTTATAGAAAATAAACCAACACAGGCCAATTCTTTCCTTTTTGTTATCATATCCGCCAGACCGTACTTACGACAGTTGACGAATGTCCGAGCTTACGTGGAACACTTGAAGGCAGCGTCAGTGTGTCGACTTGCGCTGAGTGGGGACGTAGCACAGACAGCTTCAGCTACTTTAGGCTACTGACGTCTGCACCACTGTAGGTTGTTTACCCACGGTTGTTTCATTTTAACAAAAATCATCATGGAAGGAAACGTTTGCAACATCCAGGTGCTTCTTCGGGCTGCTGAGTTCCTGGAGAGAAGAGAGCGAGGTACGTGTTTTACAGACAAGTGTCAGCCCGTCGCGGAGGAAGTTTGTCATTGTTAAAACAACAAAATGCACAATGGAGCGACAGCAATTATGCATGCAAAACGCAACACTGGGGCATAATACAGTGCGATCGTTCGAGAAACCATCGAGATTGTCGCTAGAAGGTGATTTTGGGCCATCTTTCCCATTTGACTCAGTGACCTACATATCGGTCGCATCATTGTACTCAAAGGCGCCAATCTGGTCCAGTTTGAAAATGAACCGGGGCTGGGCGCTCAGCACGGGGAATGAAAGTGAGGTAGAGAAAGGCGTCGTGATGAGTTTAATTCATTGTTTACACACTGCGGGCATTGTATTTGGGGTTTCTGTCTGAGAGGCTGCAGAGATTGTTTCATAACAGAGAATAGTTGGTGTGAGATGGCGCCAAAACCAAAAACAGAGCGTCCAGCTGATGGTGCCGATGACAGCAGTGGAGCGTTTTTCTCCTCATTTCACAGCTTAGCAAGCAAGAGGTGGTCATTGATGTTAATTTGCAGCGCATGGGTTCATTGATATTAACAATGGGAAAAGTCTGCATTTAGCATTGCATACCGTTGAACTCCAGACTGTTTTCTAACCCAGCTGCGATGTGTTTTTCCTGCACAGAGGCAGAACATGGATATGCTTCAGTCCTGCCTCTCAGTCCGGATCACTCGGACAAGAGAAACAAACAGAAGAGCAAGAAGATGTCTGCTGGTGGCAATAGGTGAACACATTACATTACATAACGTAACTGACAAGAGGGTGTGGCTGTACACTTTCAGCTTTGATAAAGCGCCCTGTTTAACTTGAATGCCTCACAAGCTGTCATTGTTAAGCTGCAGCTGTTGTCACGATTGCATTTGAGCCCTGAACGAACTGTCTCTCTGTCCCTGCAGGTCAGTTCACAACGAGCTGGAGAAAAACAGGTAATGGATGTTTTAGTCATAGCAGAGTCCATCGTAGCTAAATGCATTTTTTATGGTGCAGGGGAAAGCGAGCAACAAATAAAGGCCCTGTTTTCACTTGTATCTGCATGTTGCTTGTTGTGCTTTGCAGACGAGCTCAGCTGAGGCACTGCCTGGAGCAGCTCAAGAAGCAAGTCCCTCTGTCATCTGACTCCATGAGGAACACCACCCTCAACCTGCTGAGACGAGCCCAGCTCCATATAAAGGTAGCCTCCGCACACTGGCATCAGGCTGGTGGAAGTGCTGCTGAAGTTAAATGAACTTGCATGGTGTCAGCACACTCTGTGGTCTCTAAATGCTTGTCCTGTCTTTGTCGTGGCTTAGCTTTTCTCTGTCTGTGTGCTCTCTGCTTTCAGAAGCTGCAGGAGCAGGACGAGCGTGCAGAGCAGCTGAAGGGCCGCCTGCGCTGGGAGCAGAGGGAGCTGCGGGTTCGGCTGGAGCAGCTGCAGAGAGGCTCGGAGAGGATGAGGAACGACAGCCAGGGCTCGACCATGTCGTCCGAGAGGTCCGACTCTGAGAGAGGTAGGTCCCCCCCCGACGCGAGAAGGCTCTCACAGTATCGTCTAGTGCTTTATTGCTAAAAGTGTGATTCCAGCTTCAAAGCATCCTAATTCTGATCTAATGATTTGTAGTTGACACAGGTTGTCTACATTTTACTGTTTTACATTGAATATATGAATATATTTGGTTAGCCTCTTACCAAGTTCTGTCTAAGTCGATGATTTAAAGAGAGATTGCATAAGGGTGAACAAAATGAGTTGTTTTACACCTCTGTTGTAACGATTAATAGTGGAACTCTCATCGAATATTTATTTATTTCTTCTGTTTTTCATACATCCGCCATGTTGTGAGAAATATCTGTGAGTGAGTGCCCCCGTATTTCCTCCCGCTTGTGGATTGAATCTTTGGTTACCTTGCAGAGGACGTGGAGATTGATGTGGAGAGCATCGTGTTCGACTGCGTGGACTCTGACGGACTGAGCATTACGCACACTGATGCAGACCACTGTTACTCCAGCATGGACAAAGCCTGGCTATGACAGCAGGAAGACCTACGGTAACGCATTTACTGTCACCAGGTGGACAGGAAGAAGAGGAAACATTCCAAAAAACAAACAAACGGGGGAAGAGGGCGAATGCAGAAAGGTGTTACTGAACAACTGAACAGGTTTTTGTAAGAGTAACTTCTGACATCCTCTTTTCCAAATATGTCAGACTACAAGCTCAGCCATAATGTCATGAACGAGCTGTGTCCATTTGCACTGAATAGCAGTAAAAATCACTGGGCTGGAATGGATGTAACGTCACGCATACATATTCTCTGGCATCAACCATTAATGGCATTTCTTTCCAAAGCCACGAGGTGTCTGTCACTTCCACTGATTCAAACTGTTGAAAAACATTCATCTTTCAGGGCTTTTTAAAATCCAAATAAGGGCTTTTTATTCAAAAATTCTTAACTTATTCTTTTCTACGACATGTCTATACTGAAGTCTGCCTTAAAATCAGATTTGGTTTCGTATTCCAGATTTTCTTTAGCACTAAGTTCATATTTCAGTAACAGCATGTGTAGCATGCAATTACAACATTAATCTGTGCATTGTTTTGTATTATTGTCCTTTCATGTACGTTCATACGTATATTTTGATCTTTTTCTTCTGTTGCACAAGACGTCCACACATTGCACTTGTTTTGTCTCAAAGATTTCGAAATGAAAACCGTGAACAGACATTAGCTGGTCATTTTTGCACATTTATATGACATTTAAGGAACCGTGCCAAATATTCGTTTTGGTCTATTTGTGCACAATTCAGTCTGTAATTAAGTGCAAGATTTTTGATGCTTGTTTTAGAAATTGTGAGAACACACGGAGAGAGATTTAATGACAGTTACAGTTTAATTCACTGCTAATATTAACTGGTATGATTTCTTGTCTATCACAACTGTAAACATTGCTTCTACGTTCGGCAGTATAAATCTTAATTATGCATGCAACAAGTTCACCAGTCGGGCAATATCTACTTGTAATAATTATGCAATTCATGCTGTATTGCAAGTATGTATCATTCATTGCTATATATTTAATAACTGAAGGTGCTTTTTTTTTTTTACCCTTCTCTTTTGTATATGCAAGATGCCTTATCTTTTAATATTATGTATACATTCATCTGTCTCTCCGCCCAGTAATATTATGTAGCATTTTTGTACTGGTGTAAGCTTTTTTATTGAATAAATATTTTCTATATTTACATGCTGTTTCTTATTGTTTGTCTAACAATGTTTACAGACAATTTGGTATTGTAGAAATGTCTTTTTTAAATCATCTAGCGACCCCACAGATTTGTCCAACAGCCCCTTGTGGATGTTCAGTCCCCCAGGCAGCTATACAGAGACCCCTGTTACTATTCAAAAACATCACAGGATAAGAGCTACAAAGAAACTTTCCATTTATTGGCAAGCTGATATTTGATTCATACAATAAGAGCACATTGTTGCATGGGCTGTATCATCAGACCTAAGCTGAATGCACAATACAAGGTGTCATTTTTACCTTTGTACACACATTTTGAATTCTGGCAAAGACGCAACCTGATCTTGATCAATATCATAATTGCTAAGTGACTACCTGTTATCAAGCTATGACTGCCAACAATATGGACCCTTCTTCAGTCAATGAACTTCAACTTGAAGCAATCAGTCTTGGTAGGAGGATTAAGTTGTGGTTAGAACTGAACTAAAAGATAACATGAGAGCAACAAAACAAAAGCAAATCATATGAATTGATCAGATATTCTGCGGTATGCTAATGATGGCTTCTGAACAAGAAGCGGTAAATAATACAAAGTCATTACAAAATAACGTCATATTCTCAAAGGAACAGTAAAGCGCAGGCGGTCAAGGGCACAGAGGGTGAGCAAAGGTCTGAGGGACAGTATCAAGGCTGGCAAAGTGTGATGATCATTTAATGGCACTCAGAGCCATACTCAGCCATCCCCTGCTAAGATCTCTGTGTGGTAAATACTGAGATGATCTGGTATCAAAGGAACGGCATATTCAGCAGGACAGGGAGGCTGGAACAGGCTCTTGAACCCAGCTCAGGCCTTTTATGGTCCACCCACCATTTCAGTTGGATGCTTCCTCACAGAGGCGTCCACCCGTTACCGGGACCGGTTTGTCTCACCCCAGCTGAATCATGAGGGAAGGGGGTAAAGACAAATCTGTCCCAGTGCCAGAACCGATGACGTTCAGTATGTGTCTCACACATATTGTTTCTTGTGGGCGTGTGAGGCGAGGTCTTTGGCTTTCTCCTTAGCTGCCAGTGCTGTCTCTCTTGCTCGCTCTGTAGCAGTTTCTGCTAAGGTTCTTGATGGAGTTTCACCTACAAAAAGCCATAACATATTGATTATAGTATCAGTTGAATATCTGTATTTATGTAGTTCTACAAAAGCTCTGGAGTCCTGAAGTCCTGAAGTCCTGTGAAATACACTATAAAGACCCTGTTGCGTTTCATATCAGAACTACTTTCTTTCTACTGAACTACAGCTGCCAATGGCATCCCTGTGCAGAGGGAAGTGTGTGTCTACTCCTGGAGAACAGGCTTGTTCTTGTAACAGCGCAGGAGGGAAACATTAATGGCGTCCTCCTGAGCTGATCTGGAGTGTTAGCTAGCAGTATTGGTTAGCCATGACCTGATCTCCACAAGACAGCAAACTCAGACAATGGTTAAGGGAATAGATGCACACGTCCTTCTGTGCAGTGGCACGGTTGGCGTTTGTAGTTCAGTGGAAAGAAAATAGTTCCTATATGAAACTCCTGCACAACAAGGGCTTTGGATTATCTTAAGTAAGCGGGACATGATTTCTGGAGACATTGCTGTTAAGTTTTGGCACTTTGAGCGACATGTGTCATGTGGTTCCATTATACTTGAGAGCAGGCAGACATCTCTACAGCAACTCACACCAAAACAATCGACATGGATGGGTTTTTTAGCCATTTTAAATGTGGAAATGTTACACATTATGCCTGTAAGTGAGTGAAGCTTTACACACAAAAGACACGACACTCTCCTGCTATACTGACACAGACCTCAAGCAAGCAAGACAGGCCTCTTCATATTTTGGATTTGACTGATGTGATTTCTGAGTGAACATCACCCAGTTTTCCTTCATTCCCAGTCAAACATTTGTTCATCTTGTGCTATGCATCAGACAATCTGAATCTTAACCAGGGATGGGCCATAATTTTCAAACAGTCATTAAATCATAAAAATGAATAAATTTAAAAAAATAGTATCATAGTTCCTGTCTACGAATACCACCACATCTCACTACCATCCTTCATCATCCCCTATGCTCCGCTAATTACTAGCTCTGCTCCAGCTGATTAGCTATGAGTGAGCCTAAATTAAACTAAAGAGGCCACTACGCTCTCAAATACAGTAAGACAGATAAAGCTCACTGCTTGCATACTGCAAGTCTACAACAATGCATGTCATCTGAGAGCGAAGCACTCTCACTCTGCAGCTCGTATAATGCAAAACCAAACAATGACGTTTCCATTATTGACAGGTTACCTTGCATTCTGGCCAGCACATACTCAAAACCTTTCATGGTCTTTGTTACACTGGTCTTGAACCTCGCAAGCCCAAATTCCTGGAAAGAGAAGACAGAAAGTCAACCAGACAGCAAAGAACATTTAGACAAAGAGTAACATGTCAACAGCCTATAAATCACTACATCATATATTTACAAACACAGATTCCCAGAACTTGACAACAATAAAAGACCACTCAGATTCTATCATAAATCATTCAGCAACTGAGGTCTTGGCAGACAGCTTGATCTGTTCAGCTGTTACATCTTAACACTGTGTATCATGTTACTAATTACAGAACGACAGATTGGTGGGTGAGTCTCTCTTTCAGAAGTCCACGCCACTTTCGCTGGCCGGTAAACATTCTGCAGTGCTCCTCTTTGCTCTACTGACCTGAATAGCTCTAGTGAGGCCGTAGACATTGGAAGAGATCCAAGCCTCTCTTTTAATCTCTGTCCAGCTGCCATTGTCAGGGTTAATTCGGTACTCGCACCGCTCTTCCACAGACTGCAACCAAGAGGGAAAAACAAACAAAAGCATCATGAGGCCAGGTTATTACTTTGTGCAACGCTGAGAGTCTATGGAAGCAAACAGTGTGGTACCATGAGGCGAGCGTGGCTGATGTTCCACGTGAGCGTGGTCATGGTCCTTTTCTGAGGGTCCACAATAGAGTCCTCGATGATGTATGCAGAGCTGGCCATGTGCTTTGGAAGGTACCGCTCCATCCAGCGAGGCGCACGGCTGGTTTTGGTCAACAGACGTCTGGAAATGAGGCAGTTGGTTGGAGTAACCTCTCGGAAAATGATGTCCTCAGTCAAAACGTGGTTACTGTGGGAAAGAAGGGAAAGCTGGTCAAGACAGAAAACAACTGCAACTAATGATCATATTCATTATAATTACATCTATCCATTATTTTCTATTGTTAATTTTGTTCAGTCTAGACGGTGTCAGGAAATGACAAGAAGAAATGCTTGTTACACATTCCCAAAACTCAAAGCGACAACTTCACACTGATTTTTTGAATTTACAGCGATGTAAAACAACAACACAAACTCACATATGAGAAGCTGAATAATTTGATTGTTTAGCTAAAGCTGCAACAACTATTTTTACGATTGATTAATCAGAATCAGATTTACTTCATCCATCAATTTAAAGTCCAAAACTTAAAGTTATAAAATTTACTATCATGCATCTACTATATCATAACACCAAAAAGTCGTAGAGCATTTTCTGCATTTTTCCTTACAAAAAGACCAATAATTAATAGTTTCTTACATTTGCAATTTTGCCTCCTTTTTATGTACCAAATCACTGCTGTCTGGAGAAACTATTCAACCCCAGTGATAAATGATGTATTGAGACCTTTTACTTGAGTAAAAGTAGCAGCATCATAAAAGTTCTACATTACACGCAATGCAATGTAACTGAAGCATAAGTACAAAAGCATTAGAATCAAAATGTACTTGAAGTATTAAAAGTAAAATTACTCAATCAGAGTATTATATCATATTACTGGATTACTATCACTGACACACACTGTGTCGTATTTGATCAAATAACCATATGGCTAGTATGGAAAATCTCAAGCCTCAAATTAACTAGTAACACACTGCTTGAGAAAATGTTCTTAGCTACCTTCCACCATTGCTTCACCTTCTCACTGTGCAAATGTTGAACATCAATCCCAACTAGTTATGTAATGCAAGTTGCCAGAAGGACCACAGGCACACTGTCTGCAGACTCTCACCTGTACGGGTTGGGGTATCGTTGCCAGAAAGCAACACAAACTTGGTCCCAGGTGCTTTTGAGCAAACCTGCGCAGCAGTAATACTTCACCATTGTTCCGTGCGTTTACTCTGACAATACCCTGTGGACACAGAGCAAACAAAAAGGTTTATTTGCTACGCTTCACGTTATGCAACTCGTTTTCAGATGATGGTGCAGAGCGACCTTGGGACATAAAGGATTTAGAGTTGTGAACATGTTAAATAATAACGTTACATCATAGAAACCCGTTACAGACACATTTCCTGAACTTTCCAGCTAAATGCTACATGATAGCTGACATTCAGCTAAATAAATTACATCAACCTCACAAATACCAAACAGAGTCTTCTCGTACGGCTGAGAAGAAGTTATGTGGCTAACATTATGGGCAGACTGACGAACATTAAACCAGCGGTTAACGCCACATACTGCTGCTGTCACACTTGTCACGTCCGCACTCCTTAGCTTCCTCGTTAGCCTGAGCTAACCTAGCATGAAGCTAACCCTATGAATGAAGAGAGTGAAACAAAAATATATTTGACTGACACTAAACAGGCGAATTAATTAGTTCGTTTTAGAGGCAAAGACGGTTACCTGTATGACGACAACATTCAAAAGATAAGTGTTTGCATTTTACACTCCCATCGGGATGAACTTCACCGTGCGTCCACCGACTAATCATGTCAAACGTGAGGAGGAAGGTCAAACACCGACGACACATCCGGTAGCTGGTGCAAATGCGATATCCACTCTGGACACTAGAGGGCAGCAGGTAAACGTGCAAAATGCCACAAGGTTCATTTGCAAAAATAGTTTTTTTTAATCACCCCCCCCCCCCCCCCCCCCCACACACACACACACACACGCACACACTTTCTTTCAGTATGTTTTTTCTGAATTCCAGAGAATGTTGTTAATCGGTATATTGTTTTTTGTGCACTCAAGGGAATGTCAACCAAATTGGTGCTGCTTGATTCATTTCTCATTCATTCTGTTTTTGCAAGTGAAGTCTTCTACGAGCGAATTTTGATAAGAAACGTGTGAATCAAATGTCATGTAATCTTGTCCAAACAACTGAACGTGGCATTTGTGAGGCTCCTTGAAAAATGTGCCGCTCAGAGAAAACCTACCTATCTGTCTTCAACTCGAAGGTAAAAAAAAAAAAAAAAAAAAAAAAAAAAAAGATTATTATGGTAACGTCTTGCTATTTTAAGAGATATATCCCTTTTAGCTCACTATACTGGAGGACAGATGGATAATCTCTTCTGCATACTAAAATCATCCCTGAAAACACCTCTAGTCTGCAGTAAAATCTTCATACATTAGCTCTAACGCTCAATGGGTCTAATGCCTCGGGTCTAAGCTCAGTGTTTGTCTTCTGGTAGTCCTGATAAAGGCTTAGAGGTTCTATAATAATCTACAGCGCATAAAGGAATATAGGCCAAGCCAGGAAATCAGTAATGTGGGTGTCAAGAATCAGCAATATAAACCTAGTACATATTTCCTCTGCTGTAAAATGAATCACACTGCGTAGGCCACTTGTTCATTAAATGCTTTATTGGATGGTATTTGGACCCACCATTTGTTTTGCTTTCTTTTTTTTCAAAATGATGTCTGACAGTGTATGTGTAGGACTTTCAGTTCAGTTTTGCTTCGTTTTTCCTTTAAACACACTCTATTAATGGACTTTTCAGCTGCCAGGTTCATCTTTCCTGTATGACTGTAAGCATGGAGGATTCATTCAGCATGGCACAGGCTGCTACTCCAAAGGTTTTGAGTGGTCAGTGCATTTTGTAAAATGCCACTATTTTCAGTTTAATACCCAGACAGGATCTGACATTTACCTTACTCGCACCTTTCTTTAATCCACTCCTCGAAGCCAAAGTCTGTTTATCTAGCATGGAGGCACAAAACATAATGTACACTGGGGGCTCACTAGGTGTGCCCAGAGGCCCTGTTGTGAGTTAATGTTCTTCTGTTCATCAAAAAAAAGAGCACAAACTGAGGACATATCAGCAGATGAGTGTAGAATTGTGTGTTTTGACTTCTCCAAATCCACTTTTTACATATTCTCAAAGCAGCTGCCATTCTGTTATGAAGATATCGAGAACTTGTTGATCTCGTTTCACACAGTTCAGTGGTTTTCAATTCCATTCCTTTAGACGTGGAGGCCTACTGATCCACGTAATCAGGACCAGCTAGTTGCCAGGTGAACACAATTAATTTCCCGGTTGGACTGAAAATCGGCGTTAGCCTCCTCTGGATTCCTTGGACGAGGGTTGAATGTTACTCCGCGAAAATACTGGAAGTAATTCAAAACATTTGGATTAATCAAGTGAAAATCATCCAAATGCTTTGAGCAGCTAACAAGTAGAAAAACGAGAGTGAAAAATGAAACATGGTCTCACAGTCACAAATAAGCACCCTCTTCCTTCTCAGTAAGTATGAACACACTAACAGCCTCAAATATGTGTATGCAGTGGAGTGCACCGTTAATTGGACACTACTGACCAACAAGAGTTCTGCATTTACAGGAAACACATTATACATTGTACAGTTAACAGACTAATAAACATCTTAAACACTTCTTAAACACATACTTGAATGGGTTTGACAAATGTATTTTCACTAATCCCATTCACATAGGAAATAAATGCCTTACATATATCCATTTGCATGCAAAGCTTTGAGGCCTTCTCCAGTGACACAGATACTCTAGCTTAGACCATTCAAGTTACAAGGCTTCTGAAACACAATCGCTGCACAAACCAGAAGAGTGCTCAGTGTGCTCAGTCATTTTCTACAGGCTTTTGAGATTCTGTTAATCTCATACAGCGGTCGGTGGGTGCCCACCATTGCGACCATTCAGAGTCAGCCTTCGTATGGAGCGTGTCCTGAACGAGCCCTCAGGGTGGAAAGAATCTGGCTTATCCTCGCAACGGAAGACCATGAGGAAGCCATTCCTGTAGTTTTTATTCATCCACCCATACAGGAGAGGATTGGTAAAAGTTGAACACATAGCTACGATATGGAACACGGTGTATATTAATTTGTACTCCTTCAGTCTGAGCGCCAGGTCCAGATCACTGGCCAGCTGAATCACATGGAACGGCAGCCAGCAGATAGCAAACACCACCACCACCAGTGCCAGCATCTTGGTGGTTTTTTTTCGGCGGATGATGCTGTCGTTACGGCTGGACGGGCTGACGTGATTCTTCAGTTTGACCCAGATGCAGATGTAAGCATAACTGATGATGGCTAAAGGAATGATGTACTGCAGGAGCAACATTGACAGGCTGTAGATCACTCCGTCCCTGCTGGTCCCGTGGGGCCAGTTCTCAGAGCAGACAGCGATACGCAGGTTGATGGAAGGGATCTCTTCATACCTGTACTCTCTGAAGATGGCCAGGGGTGCTGCCAGGACAGCAGACATAGTCCAGGTGATCGCCATGATGAGGAAGCTGGAGTGCCATGTGAGGCGCCGACCAAGGTGGAATACGATGCAGCGGTAACGCTCCAGAGCGATCACAGTCAGGGTCAGGATGGATACATGCACACTCAGGGCCTGGGCAAAGGGCACCATGTGGCACAACACAGCCCCAAACTTCCACTCATCTAGAAGAGTGTAAACCAAGGTGAAGGGCAAACAGAAAGTGTCCACCAGGAGGTCAGCCAGGGCCAGGTTAGCTATGAAGAAGTTGGTCACTGTTCGCATGTTTCTATAACGAATTATCATGTAGATGACAAGAGAGTTTCCCAGCAGCCCCAGCAGAATGATTAGGGAATAAGCTGTGATCAGGGTGATCTGGACTCCAAGGTGCTTGGTGACGTCAGTGTGGAAACCAGGAGGAAATGAACCCATGCTGTCGTTAAATAGGATCCAAGGATTGACTTCACCAGCCTCCCCTTCACTTGTGCTGTTGGATGTGTCAGGTGGGCTCATTTTATCAGAAGATGCCAGATCAACACTGGGCCGACACCTGAGTAGAGAATACACAGAGAATAAAAAAATTTCCTCACAAAAGCCAGGCAGCACACAGCTATTAAAAGAAAACAGCAAAGGTAGTCACTATGAAAAATACTTGGGCTTGAGGTATTAATTCACTTATTTATTTATTTCACACCTTTCCTCCAATTTAGAATTGCATTTCAGCTCCACTGTGGTACACACAAGGTGTTAGCAGCCACCTTTGCCCCCAACAGGTGGCCCAAACAGCCATTATGAGTTTCTGGTGCAGTGACAAGAACACAATCCTTCACTGGCTTCCCACCCACAAAGACTTCCACTTGCTTTTACTTGAATGCCTGACCAAGCCAAAGGTACGACTGCTGGGACTTGAACCCTGGAAAAGTGGACCGCTAATACCCTCTGGCCCATTCTCTCCCTCTCTTTATGCAATAAAGCAATACATGCATCCAGTCACTCAAAGAAATGGTCTATAGACAACACATTTAGATAGACAAAGCGGCATTATTAGTGGTGGGTGTCTTCTTTCTTCTCAGCATAGAATGAACAACAAGAGTGGCGACTAAATCCAACGCAAATTCTACGCAACAATGTCATTACTCTCTTCATATCACCTGGAAAGGTTAGTCTGCAACGTAAATGTCACACTGTGATTTAAACCATTTAGTATTTAACTTGAGAGAATGAAACAGTGCAATCTAAAAGATAAGATATTTCTCTAATGAATGCAGTCTAATTATTAGAACAATTACCCAAGATTGCATTGAGGAAGTGGAATGAAGTTCAGAAAATGAAAAATGTAATTGAGTAACAGATAATAATCAATAGAAAATCAGCTATATATACTGGAAATGTCTTCGCCAATGCAAGTACAAGTATTCATTTGAGTACACATGCAAAAAACACCTGCGCCATTGTGAAAGCAAAAGGAAAATGATGGAGGAAGCAATGTGATCAGCAGGAGTCAGTCAGTTCAAAGCTGCGTCATTAGAGCCGCAGACTGCTTTCATTCACAGTCTGCAACTCATAAAGGGAATATTGTGCAGCATGCATAAATTCTGCCTGAAAGATGGTCCATGTTGCACCAAAAATCCTCCCTTTTCAGTATACTTTCTGTACTTCATTATCTTGTCATTTCTGTGAATTTACCTGACAGCCGGAGAGCTTCTGCTGAAAGAAGAGAGAACATTTTGTCGTGGCATGTATAAGAACTACTGTCAGTGTTTGACTCTTACATAAGTACTAAGTCTCTGCATCCTCATTAAGTAGATTAATGCTAATTACATTAAGTGACATTAGACTCAGCCAGAGGCTTTTAAAAAATCCACAATACTCCGGTTTTGAAGGATTTCATTTTTCACTTGTAAGAACTGGACTTTTTTGAGTGCTCACAGGCCTGAATGGTGGCTTTATGGAAGTTTGCTTTATGGAATTACTCAGACAAACAGGACAGCGTTTAGTGAGAGGTCATCTCTTTGGTGACAGACACTCTCTGGTTGCTCTGGGGATCATGCAGCCTTTTATTTATTTATTTATTTTTTTGGACAGGCCAATGCAGGGACTATAGTTCACAGACGTCTTTGCCTTTTCATTAATTGATTTAAATTTGAATATTTTGTTGTGGGAAATATGGAATACATTTGTTTGTGGTTATTAAGTTATTTTGTCGCATTGTTGTGTTTATTGCTATTTTTATCAACATGCTACAAAAAACATGTCCGTTCTGCAATTGACTTCAAGCAGCCACATGTCTAGACAAGTGTGCATAGTGTGTGTGTGTGTGTGTGTGTGTGTGTGTGTGTGTGTGTGTGTGTGTGTGTGTGTGTGTGTGTGTGTGTGTGTGCATTTCCCTGAAATTAAAACCTCTGTTCCTGAGAGTTTAATTTAACAGTATACGACATCAGGTGTGAGATCTATAGGAGAGAAAAGTATCGATGATATTGAAGAACGACGGATGGAATTGACAGCTACAGTGAGGCACTGGCCATAAACCAAAAGGCATGTACAGCCTGCCTGTACCCTCTGCCACCAGAGCAGCCAGACACACAGGAGCATTAGGGATCTATCAGGCAGCCTGCAGGCGACATGTGCACTTTACAAAGCATCAGTTATTTGTCAAAGCACCCCTTTCTGAGCAGCGATGGTAATCCTTGACTTGAGGCAAGCTTGTGCCACCAAGGAATCTGTTACCACACACCTGCTGGAACAAACTGCCACAATACAGCCGGATTCTAGTGAAGTCTACGCACTGCTGTCAAATTATGATGAGACACCTCATTTCCAATCAAATACGCATTGATGCTTCGCTCGTGCGTAATTTGTCGCCATTTGTTTAACTTGCTGAATGGTGCGCATTCATAAATCTCCAAGAGAGCTCTCAAAGCTGAGTCAACCGAGTAGACAGGTGCAAAACGTATGCCTCCAGTACAAATAGTCCCTTGTGCTCCGTAATTTCGGACACTTGTTCATCTTCCTTTTCAAACCTTCCTCTCATGTCCTCATATCATCATTACGCACATATAATAGTTTCAATAACTACAAGTTGCGCAGTCAAAGATCAGGGATGCATGTTTGTCACTAAAAAAAACCTTGCAACATTAATTGAAAGTCTAAATGAATGCGGTGCGCATATTAATAGACTCACCTTCTCCCTTATATCTCCTTTTGCAAACGAGTCTTCATCCTAGAGTGGCGTGGAACAAGGGGGCAAAATCCCGAAGCTCCTCCCAAGCTGTAGCGCCTCTGGTGCGCATCTTGTGGCTCGACTGTGAGGGTCCACAGGATTGAGTGTGAGCGTCCACATCAGCGCGAGGGACTGTCTCCGGAGACCTGCGCAGGGATTGCGCTTTATAGATCACACTTTTTGAGAAAGGCATCTATGTTGTTTCATTTCCACTACAGTAACGAAATGTAATTCGATATCACAGAATATCCTTTAAAGTTTCAATGCAGACTTTCACCTCGATGTATTATTCCGATTTATTACCAGGCAGACATTCCACAGTCAAGCCTGCTAATTCCCTTTATACAGTTTTGAATGAACTTTGGAACAATACAGGACTGTAAAGCAAATCCTCATATATTGCTTTATCTGAGGCTCCACGTCACTGTCACAACTAATCTAATTTCAGCAATGAGCAGCATTAACACTAAACTGTGACACAGCTTCATATGGCTGTGCAACAAGCCAGCGCTGGTTAACTGCATGGAACAAATCTAAATTCCCTGGGAAGAAAAAAAAGACACATGTCTTTCACAGCTTGTTTCAATGAGCTTCCATGACCTCGTAAAACAGATTAAGGTTAATAGATGATTATTTTTAGTATAAGTTAAGGACATATGTGCAAGGACAGTTTTGGGTGGCAGATGATTCAAGAGGCACCTTGTTAAATTGTAGCACATTTGAATGAGGTCTGGTTGATCGATATTTTAGTTTTCGGAGTCTGATGAAAAAACCTTAATGTTTTCAGTTCTCATGGGTCTGAATGAATGCCGTGTGCCCAGAGCTGTTGTCCTTCACATAAGGTAGCTTGGAGAAGTTTGCGAAAAGATAGTTGAATTACTGATTGAACATTTTTCAAGGATGATCTGGATGTTGTAGCATATAGAAAACAGTAAAATACCATAAACTTAGTACTAAGCATTCTCAACAAACCTACACAAAGTTTAAGCAAAGGATTCCTTGAAATAAGTGGAAAATGCAGAAATAATTATATAATGACTAAGAAATGTACATGCATTTGCTGCCCCCATGATCCAGTTTGCAATGAGTTCTCCCCTTCAGACTGGACCCCTGTTCACTAGTCACAGTTGTTAAATGTCATCAGTTGTCTCTTTTCTGTTGTGGTTGCATTTGTCTGCCACAGACACAAAGAGAATTTTCCATGTGCACAATAAACTAGCCACAACAACCATTCTCACCCACTAAGAGGATGTTTTGTGGTTTTGATAACAGATGACATTAAGTCTCCCTTGAGCACTGTTTTCTGCATTTCCCTGGAGCTGTTAAGAGTTGCCTTTCACCATCAAAGCTCAGATTTATCGTTCAGGGAGCAACATTATGGGAGATCCCTGGATCCACTTGCTGGGATCTTACTTGATGATGCAATAATTGGTGAATTGATTGACTGAGCCACAGAGGTTGCTTTTATTGATCAGTGCAGGCAGCCTCTCCACCTCAATTTATTCTTCCAATTAGGAAAGCTGTCCCTCAGCCTCCATGTGGAGAGGGTCACTCTGCAGTCAGGGTTGACAGCTCTCTCTGCCTGACTTGCATCCTTTACTGATAAAACATTTCTGTCCTTGCCTCATACTTGTTCATCTCCTTCTGAACAGTGGTGTGGAGGCTTTACAGTGTGGCAGTGAAGAAAATGTTTGTACTCTGAGGTGTCAGTTAAAGTGAAAGCGCTGGTTTTGCTTTAAGTTTTGCATCTACCTGTGCTCATCATATCAATCAACATGCACCTAATGAGAGAGCTCTGCGACTCCCCTCCATATGGCCTCTGTCCCTCTATTTATGGTCCACTGCTCTCCATCTGATTTCTGTTTCTGTCAAGCTCCTCTAAAAGCACTAGTGATGACATGATCACAGACTGTGGCGTCCTCATGTCGCACAGCCCCAAAAGTCTTAGTGCACACACTCCCAGGGTTATTCACCCCCCCCCCCCACCCCACTTTCCCTCTGTCTGTCTGTCTGTAGACTGTGTGAAGTAATGAATGTGGGAGTGGAGGACAGACAAACTGAGAAATCTCATCCGTGCCTCCTCCTTTCTTCTCTGGCTCTTGGTGCTTTTCCACATAGGTTAAATTTGACATGTGGAGACTGTAGCCTTGTCCAGATAACAGCCTTGAATTTGTCAGTGATACAAAATATGGATTTAAAAGGATGGACGGTCTTTGAATACTAAAAATTGGATTCCTGGGGTAAACATTTGTGTGGGCTGGTCCATTAACTCCCACTGTTGTACTTCTCTTTTATTTGAAGACAAGGCCAATGTGTGTAGGAAAGCAAATGTGATCCGGGCCCTGATCAAGCTGTGTGTCCATCCAGACACAATCAAATTAATTGTCTCATTAAACCTATGTTTAATAGCGTCGTGTCTTGTAATCAGGGCCGTACCTACCACTGAGGACATGAAGTTCATGTCCTTGATATTGTTTCTGGGAATTTGGAGGTTTTAACAACACAAGAGGGAGTTTGTATTACACATTTGTTGTGCACACAAATTATAGGTTGTGGATGTTTAGTAGAAGTTATGTAATTACAGGTATTATACAGACTATCAAAACAGTTGTATGATGTCTACTGTGGCTCAAATGGGACCTTTCTAAAGTCTGAAATAGAAATGACCCTGATGATGTCATCAGGGTTTGGAGACCAATACTTTTTTGCCAAAAAGCCTGTTGTATACTGGACATTTATAGGCAGGAAAGGTCAAATGAAAGACACTCTTGAATTTAATTATGGGAATTGTAGGATGCAGTTATTGACAAAACAGTTAGGATATCTAACTGTTGCTTTGATTTTGAAACTTTCTGCAAAGTCCGCCAACCCTACAAAAGTGCAGTGAATTAAACTGCCTGAGGGGTCCTTTAAATCATGTTATAATAAAGGAGTTTATTTCTCTTCCAGAATGATTTCCTTAGGCTATCATGGAGGAGAAAGCTTTTTAAACAGTCAAACCACCATGTAGTGAGAAAATTCACAAAATATAACAAGATGGGAAAATAATACTAACATATCGCGGACTTTTTGTTGTGGCAAGTCAAAACTTCTAGTTGTTATTGGAATATGTTATGGGTTACCTGACGGTGATGCCTGTGGCGAGACTGTGGCTAATTTGCAGTAGTATGGAAATGTGGCTTTTGTGCACAGTTGTGTTCAGAGCAAAGCGACAGAGAACACGAATGAACTAGAGATGAGAAAAGACTAACTGACCGCATTAATTCACTTCCTGCGGCTGTTTGCCGTGAAACATGCGGACCAATCAAAGGCGCGTGTGCAGCTGGCACATGCGCAGTACGTTTTCTTCCCTAACAGCAACCGAGAGACCACAGAGCGGATGGGGGGACTTTGAAGTATTTGGACTCGCAAATCTCCGAACAGCACAGCAGACAAAGTAGGTTCATAAGTCTGAGCTAAAAGTTGCTAATTGTCACCGTGTCAGAGCTTTTCACGGGTTTTGCACGACGTCGCTTAAACAGGCTGTTCAGAGACGGCTCGGCTGAGCGCTGTCAGACTTCAAGGCAGGTCAAAGCCAAACGACACATCTGACCAAGCGTTGCTTTGACAATACAAATCACTAGCTAGCTTATGGAGTCCCGTGATAAATCACCTGATTTCCACCCGTGTTCTCCCTGATTAACATTCACAGTTGAATGCCGTCGTTTACACTTGAAGTGAATTCATAGGGGCATGTGCAGGGTTGTGTGAACCGATTTGTTGTTGTGCTGGACTTCAGATGGGAGGCTTTGCTAGGTCACATCTAGTCACTGGTTAACTTAATAAAGCGAGTTGCACAACAGGAAGTGGCTGCTGAACAATCTGAAGTTTTATGTATGTATATTTAATTTCAGCTGACCAGACACATCTGTCTCACTGTCATCTGTCCTCAGAAGGGGAGCGTTTCTCTCTCCCGGCCTCTCGACCTCCAGGCTTCTGCTTTCAATTCCTCAGTGTGGACAGACTTGGCTGTGGATATTACCCTTCGCCATGGCTGCTGCGGCCGCCACCGCCACCACATCTTCCAAAGGCAGCCTGAGAGAGGACCTGACATGTGCCATATGCTGTGACCTTTTCCGAGAGCCTGTCATGTTGGCCTGTCTGCACCACTTCTGCAAACCCTGCATCTCCAGGTACTGGAGGGGAACCCAAGGCCCTGTAAGCTGCCCACAGTGCCGCAAGGAGTTCACCTCCAAGCAGTTTCAAACAAACTACCTTGTGACAGCCATGGTGGAGAAGGTCAGGGCGACCACTTCGGAAACTTACATCAAGAACCTAGAGGTGAGCTTAACCTTGATCATCATACTCTTGGTCATCTGGAAAGTGTTAATAAGTGTTTGGCTATCTATACAAACAACCTCCAAAGTAAACTAATCAATTAAAAATGAGCGTCCTGTAACCTTTGACAGTTGTATTGTACGTTTCAGTCCACATCTGTGTTTATTTGTACTTTCCTGTAGTTCCACCCTGAACATGTCTTGCTTGAATTGCTCTGGGCAAGGTTCACTCTCCACTCCCTTTTATATTCCTTTGTGTGACAGGATATAAAACTTAACTACAGCAGGGAAACTAATGCACACAGAATAATAAAACCACCTGTACTTAATATAATCCAATCCAAAATTCCTCTAATAAATCCTACACACTGGAATCCTACAAGCGCACACACACACACACACATACACACACTAAGTGTGTAAGAAAGGTTTTTATTCAACTTAATGCTTGTTTCTCAACAAGCGTTATAATATTTTGGGAAGTAGGCTTATTTCCTGTCTTGCAGTCAGATGCAGAGTTAGATGAGAAGATCCACATCACTCTGTCCAGTAGGTATAAGTCTATAGCCAGCAGGCGGTTAGCTTAGCTTAGCATAAAGCCTAGAAACAGGGGGAAATGGCTCATCTAGCTCTGTCCAAAGGTAATAAAATCCATCTGCCAAGCTCACTGATCAACACATGATATCATCCTGTGCGTTTAATCCTTACAGAAACTAAAGCGTAAATACATGTGGCAGTTTTAAGGGGCTTCATGTGTAGGGCTATTTCTAGTCTCCTCTGGATGCCTAGCAACAGAGATCACAAGATGTCAGGAAAACATAAAAGTGTACTTATAAAAAAAAAAATATATTAAGCTGTTAGTTTAAGGCTGTTGATTGTGCCGTTGTTGCACTTGGTTGCAGTAAATTTTGAGGTGTTTTTGCTCATCCATATATGGAAATGAGGTGGACAATATATTAGAAACTTCTTCCATTAAAATGACTCAACACACAGAAACCCTGTGTCTAAAAAACACCCAACATTTTGAGGCAGTCGTCCTTTTTTTCCTGGTCACTCAGTAACAGGCACTTTGACAGTTTGTGAGTTCCTTGATTCTCTGCTCAGTCTCTGTGTGTGTCATCATTTCTGTCCCTACTCTGATTTGATTTGCATATTTCTGCACAGAAACAACTTAAAGAGACTTTGGAGAGCCATCGCCTGAAGAAGGAGGACTTCATCAACAGCATTCGCAGAGACAAAGACAAGCTGGACACCATAAAGGTACAGTGGAGGGATGGCAGCACTTAGCAGATAAGAATGCACACGTCCCTCAGTAATGACTGTTTGCAGTGTGTCACTGTGCATATTTAGTGGTGTTTGCTCATGTGGTAAGTGACAGTTTGTGCTTTGATATGTAAAACATGATGGCGTTGCGGTTCGGTGCATAGATGCCTTTCTAACCATGATTGCGTGTTCTGTGCATCCTTACTCTCACACAGTCTAATTTTTGCATGGCAACGATTCTGCCAGATTGGCTTCAGCAGAAAGACCCGGTGCATTAGATTTTGTTTGAAGCTGTATAAGAATTCACGAGACTGCAGTATACCATTTGACAAGCTGTGCACAGGCATATGCGACAGAAACAAAACACATCGACTGTGTGTGTGACAGATGGAAGATAAGAACTTGAGTTTAGTTGCTGTGCTGAGATGATCAACAGGAAATCCATCCCTGCTTAGACACTCTGCCGTTGTTTGACACACAGATCTTTGATGTGTGTGAAATGTAGCTTCATTACCGTTTGTTTGTCTCTCTCTGGAGAGGTGTATTTTTTCAGAAGTTATTTTGAGCTTTAGTATGTGAATCCACTCGGTATCAACAGAGCTAGAGTCAGGGAAAATGAGGTAAAGCAAAGAAAGTAAAATGCTGCGTTAAGTCCTCTACCTGCAACATCATCTCTGTTGCAGAGAGTCGGAGTAGATCTGCAGGCTCGTGTCAAAGGCGAATTCAGAGCTCTCCATCAGATCCTGCAGGATGAGGAGGCCTGCGTGCTGGAGCAGCTGAGGAGAGAGCAGGAGGAGGAGCTGGAGAAAGTGCAGCGCCACCTTGAGGCCGTTGAGCTGGCTGTTAGGGAGCTGGAGGACAATCTGAGAGCGCTAAAGCAGGCTAGCGCCGCCACTGACAGCGTCGTGCTGACTGAGGTGAGAAAGCAGCCGTCAAGCTGTCAATACGTAAACCACATCTGAACTTTGAATAAAACCCAGAGCGTCATCTAAATTTCGAATTTTGCATCAATTTGAGGATGACAGTTGTAACTGTGATTGTTCTTTTCCTTTCATTTCCTCCTGTCTAGCTTCCACAGCTACGGTAAGTGTTCGCGTCAGTGTGATGAATGCTTGATGGTTTTTGGCGTTGTTGCAGCTGTCTTGTGTGATTTCTACATTTCCATTTCCACTTAGCGTTATTTGCAGTGAGAATAAATTACCCTGAAATGTATGTTTGCGTTGTTTTTTTGACAGACCATGTGTGCAGGTGGATACTGTGCCAGAGTTTGATATTAACACTTTCAGCAGCAAATACGTGGCCCCCTTACAGTACATCACATGGAGAAAGATGTTCAAGTCTTTGAAGCCAGGTAATTGTTCCCTCTGATGTACTTCAGCTGAAAACCGGTTTTGCCTCAACTACGGAGTAATTATGAGAAAATTACTATAGAAGTTCTAAAGTAGTACTATGTAAGAGTATGATCTTGAAGTGGTAAGAGAATGACAGTAATGACAACGTTGCTCTCCTGATGGGATAAAAATTTCATTTAAAACATGGCACTCTGTTGAATCTAATCACAAAAAATATTATCACAGTTAACGTTCATTGAATTGGTTCACCCCAAAGGTCCTTCTCCATTAACGTTTGACGTCGACACAGCTCACCCGAGCATCCACATCTCCAGGGACAAAATGGTGGCAGTCGAATGTAACGCCATGATCCCACATCTGGACCACAGCAAGCGTTTCCTCCAGTGTGTCAATGTCCTTGCCGCCCAGGGCTTCCAGTCAGGCCGACATTACTGGGAGGTTGAAGTGGCCTCCAAGCCCAAGTGGGATGTGGGCGTGGCCGCCGAGGCCGCAGACAGGCACGCTCGGATCAAGCTGAGCCCCGAAAGTGGCTACTGGACGCTGCGGTTACGCAATGGGAACGAGTACTCAGCCGGCACGCAGCCCTGGACGAGGCTGCATCTAGGCTCCTCCCCTCAGAGGCTCGGGGTGTTCTTGGACTGCGAGGAGAGGAGGGTGTCCTTCTACAACGCCGACGATATGAGCCTGCTGTACTCTTTCACCAACGGGCCGAGGGGCAAGGTGTTCCCCTTCTTCAGCCCATGCATTAGTGACAGAAGCCAGAAACCTCAGCCTGTCAAGCTCCTCCACTACCCTGCTGTCGCTCTGTCTGGCTAACATGGGCACAATCAATAAAAAGGGTTTGAGAATGTAAGAGCTGTCCAATCACTTACTGACCAATGACTGTTATCACCGAGCTATTAAAAGACAGTACAGATATTTTCACATTTAATGTGAAATGAGATGTTATGAAAATGTCCATGTTCTCTATATCAAATTTCCATTGTGCTGTAATGGTTGTGAAGAGGCTCATTTGCTGCAGGAGAAACCAGCAGAAACACATTAAAAACAAGAATTCAGCCTTTTGGAGATGAATATCTTGAAGCTTAGATGCATCAAATTACATTTTGACTGTTCCTCACAACCAAATATCTCAAATAGATGCTTAAAGTTGGTCTTTCAAATGAAATCTGAATAAATTATCTCTCATCAAGTCACAAGTCTGTCCTTAGGCCCACTTGTAAAATGGGTCTTTTTTAATCACCGCCAATCAGCATGAAGGGATTGTGCACTTCACTCAGAGATTTTACATTTGATTAAATGGGTTTCCTTGATGAAACATTTTTATGCCAGATGAGTTGTTTTAGTAGCATCCAGATGTGACTTCACTGCACCTTCTCAGTTCTTTAGCTGACTTGTAGCAGGCTCTGTTAATTTGTAATTTTTGGTATATTCATTTATATACATACGCTTTCATTTGAAGTTAAGGATAATTGTTATTTTGTAATCACTCAAGGAAGCAATTAAAATGCAGTTCTTTGTTGTAAATTTTACATTGCTGTCATTGCATGTCACTTCCATGTTCGATCACTTTCTGATCAAGATCCAAACAGTTCATGTAAAACCTGCTGATGCAAACAATAAACCAAATCATCTATTCTCTCTGAAATAAACATTGTCTTTGATCCTTTTCTGCAGATGTGACACTATGCACTTCCATGACCTCACTTGAAATAATCAAGGATGTTATTAAGCATCATCAAAGCAGAAGGCACAGCTATGAACAGTTTGGCATACTCGAGCCATCTCTGACACTTAAAGAGCCAGAACAGGCGGGCTCTTGGTTATCTTTACAAACACACAAAAGCACTGACGTCCTGTTTCCTCTCGCCAGGTGAAAGGTCAGATAAACAGAGTGACAGTGGGGATGCCTCTGGGCTGCTCGACGGGGCCCGGGGGGGTGCTGAAGCAGGATGCTGCTGCCTCTGCAGACTGGAGAGGTGGCACAATGAACTGCACCAGAGGGGGACCCGCGCACAGTTTCCTGCACAGCGGCCGCATGGAGTGGGTGCGTTTATGACAGGACACCCAAGTCACTGACCTTGACCTATAAAGTCTGATTGAAATCAGTGTCATGAATTGAAGAGGGTCTCTCCTGAATATTGAATAGGAAGAGATTAGGACAGCCTCTATATGCTTGAGGCTCTCGTTGCCTGTGTCCTTTCTTGAAAGCTGTGCCTCTTGGTTGACAAGGGATATACAACTATAGGCCTATATTATAATTTTCAAAGCTTTGCTAATCAATATTTATGCTAAAAGTTGGAAAAATGACAAAATATAATATGACAGGAATTGAACCCTCAGAGAATCGTCGCCCAACTGCAGTTCACCTGAGCTCTACAGCAACTTTTAGCATCTTTTAGTTAACTGTTTTGCTTTTCTCTCCCACAACTTCCATGCTTTGTTTCACGTTCACTGCTTTCATGAACTGTGCAGCTGTTTCCAACAAAAACAAAAACAAACAAACCAAAAAAAAAAAACTGGAATAAACCCACATAACTCTACTTGCCCAGCTCCAAACATCAGACAAAGCTAAATGTAGTATTTGGCTGCTAAAGAGCCTGATACGTCCCTCAGGAGTTGGTGCGACTAAAGCAGAGCTAAAAGAGCATGACCATTAGACTTACATTTATGTGGTGGACAGTCAAAGCACTCAAAACATTAGCTTCATGGCTAATTAGTTAGTAAATAATGTACATGTAAGCGTGCAGCAGCATTGCTTCGTCTGCTACCACTACTACTACTCATCAGGATGCTTGCCATAAGTGCTGATAGTGAACATGACCTACAAACGCTGAGAAACTTTGGCTTCTTCCATCAAAACAAAACAAGAAAAAAGCACCTTGAAAAGTGACAGCAAGGCCTACTTCAAAGCAGCTTGGCAGAGTGCTGTGTGGTGCACAGGCCTGTGTGCATGCACTTGAGCGGGTTATATGTGTGCTCCACATCCTTCCTATGATAGTAGCTGTGGATCCGTAATGTGTTTCCTGACCCGAGGATGGGCCGGATGGAGTGCAGGCACTTCAAGGACGGGTCCTTGAGTCCTCGGCTGTCTCTCAGGAGCCAGCAGAATTATGAACTGAAACCTTTTCATCTGACACAGCAGGGGCGATCATGCTATCCTGCATGAGGGCCATTGTTTGTTATTGCCGTTGTCTGAATGGCTTGTCTGAATGCTTATGTGTGCAGTTTATTATTTTATTGGCCACTCAAGTGTTTTTGGTGTGTTTATGACCTTATCTGTTTTATATAATGTAATGAGATTTGGTAACTCCCTGGACATAGCCTTGTTAGACTATCAGCACGATTTAGTGTGTTTATTTTCCTCTGAAGCCGACGGCGTTGTGGGGCCGAAACCAGGAGAACATTTTAATTACAACCATTCAATCACAACATTGTGTTTTAAGGTCAGAGAGGTGGATTGCCATGAGGGATCTGGGGAGCAGCACATGCCCACAATAACATGCAATGATCCTTGGACTCCTTGTTATTCCACACACTCCTGATGTCCGCTTCTCCGTGGCTCAGAAATTGTTGAGAATAATATAATCATATTAACATTTCTTTTCCTCGTTCTTCTAATCGACACTTGCTGTTGGCTGACAGCCGGACTGGTGTTCAACGGCTAGGAAGGAGTCTTGAATCAACTTGTGTTATTTTAGTTGTAATGGATTGCAAAGTACAGAGAGAGCATAGCCTCCTATTGATTTTAGAGCACACTCATGGCGCTGGAAAGCAGACCTGGCTGAGGCTCATTTTATTGGCTTGTTTGGGCGTGCTGGTTTTTCTATGGCTCCATAAGAGGTTTGACTGGACCTTCAACCTGTGCCTACATCAGACAATTAATGAAACACACAGCTACACCCGAAACTCTATCTGTGTGTGTGTGTGTGTGTGTGTGTGTGCAGGTCTCTTGTACCCTGTGATTTTTTGTTATATCTGAGTGTATACGGTACATGGGTTTTCAATTTTCAAAACCCCTCCCTGTAAAATAAAACTGGGCTGATAGTGCCTCGCCATGGGCATGTTGCCCTCTTAGTACATGATTTTCATTCACACTCTAAAGATTCCCTGAGGAGGATGGATGTGTGGGCGGACGGGGTTAACAGGACTTGGATAAGGCTGGAAGAACTCTGCACACTTATGTTTCATTGGAGGCATTGTTGCATTTGACCCTTTGGCAGAATAATTGTAGACATTTAATCGTAAGCTTCCCCCCAAAGCACCTCTGCTCAGCATTAGTTTGTTGAATGTCGAGAAGAATTTGTGTTCATAATCACAGAAGATAACTTTTTCTACCTCAAATTAATGGCTGACGTTTGACCTGATAAAATTGCACTGACATTACAGAAGATTTACAGACTAGGTAGGTTGGATGGATTAAACACAGCTGACCAGCGGAGGGAATATCATGCAGTATTCTGCTGATATTCCTCCTGAGGCTGTGTCTATCTAACCGTGGTATGTGTTCACTTCCTTTGTAGCACTGCTGTATTCCTGTGGTGGCTTTATAAGAATTTCTGATGGTGTTAGGATTACCTGCAGAGCTTTTTGGATGTCAGGGGGGATTTAAATGCCTTGAAAAAATATCCACGGAATTAAAATCAATAACAGAGATTGGCACGAAAGCAGCAAATGGAAATCCACAGCTGCTACAGGGCATCATAAATCCCCTCATCACTGAGTTTAGAGAGTTCTTGTGGTACTTCGTGGTGTCTTATAGTGCCATGCAAGAGATATCACCCTGTTCAATATGATTACTATAGGTCTTTAATGCAGAGGATGAAACAAATGGGATCTTACAGGAAGGAAATTTGTCATGGGTGTTAGGGAGACCACCCCTCTGCCTCCCACACACACACACACACACACACACACGCACACACCCCACACCCTCCGACACACACCCCTCCAATTCAGCTTGTTTTATGAACTGGATGGGTGGGTGTGCATGCGCTCCAGTCACGAGCAAAGGAAAAGGAAATCGTTGTAAATCCTATTCTGTGCGCCTTGTGCATCCTTTTGACAAAACGAGGAAAAAATACATTTCCCCCCTCCTTTTCTCAGCATTTCGCCTCTGTCCTCTCTGCCCAGCACACAGACCAGGCAGGCATCGATTGGCCGAGGTTCACCTGAGTGCTTCCCTCCCCCTCCCCATCCACGGACTTTCATTCAAAGCACCTCTCCACTGTCTCCATCTGCGTTAAAACAAGCGACTTTTATAAGAAACACCGCTCAAGCGTCTGCACTTCTGGACCGGAGATCTGGAGATGAAGACAGATTTTACGTTTTTCTGTCGGACTTGGATTGGAATAGCGTATGCCTCAGGTGAGGAGACTTCTACAGTGAGTATGAAAGTTTGGAGCGCAAGTTTTTTTTATGAAGGGAAAGGTCGAGTGGACTGTTTACACTGACTTGCAGTAAATAAATGATCCGAGGTCGACTGAAGTTCTATTTCTAGAGGCTCAAACTTTTATTCATGTCAAGCTTCGGTCTTAAACGGAAGCCAGGTAGATCCCGAACTTAAGCCTTTCAGTATACTCTGTTTTATTAATTGTAAACCGGGCAGGATGTTTCCACAGTACTTTAGAGCTAATGCATTAATCAAATTCAAGAAACCCTTCAATGAATCCCTTCTGGTTGACCCGCACGCACTACGTTTCTTTGGGCCATAGTTTACGCACACCATTCATCACGCATACATGTTTGTAAGTTTGCCTCTCAATATGGGCCTGAATTAATAAGGAATAAGAGTCTCCAAGACATGCAGATAGGCACTAGGGGGAGGCATGCTGTTGTTGTGTTTTCGATAAAGATGCAGTTGTTAATTGGTGATACGAAACTCAGGAGGGAGCAACGAAAGAGCAGATATTGGTAAGTTGAGCCTGAACGAAACATTATAGTTTATGTATGTAGGTCACATTTTGCAGAAGCAGAGCGGGAGGACAGTTGACTGATCCAGACTGGACTGACGTGTGTGTGTGTGTGTGTGTGTGTGTGTGTGTGTGTATGTGTGTGTGTGTGTGGGTGTGTGTTACAGTGGATCAGGGTCACAGCTGGTTGTGGATTGTTGCCATGAAATAACAACAGAGAGAGCCTGGAGATCAACCAGGAGCTGACATCACAGCCAATCAGATGTGTGAGCCTTTGTTTACGCTTGTGTGTGTGTGTGTGTGTGTGTGTGTGTGTGTGTGAGATGCAATGCTCTCTGCAGGAGAAAGTGTCTTTGATGTAACAGTGTTAATCTGACATGCTGCCCTGCTGACCTGAATATGAAGCCCCCCC